>LR880968.1:5145200-5175840 GCA_904067115.1 Aegilops sharonensis | reverse complement strand
TTTTTTTTGTATTTTATTTCTTTTATCCTACTAGAAAACTTGTTTTGAGCTTCATAGGAGTTTATATTTAAAAGTGCCTTGTAAATCCTGTACGACCATTGACGTTTTATACATGAAAAAAAAATACTTTCCCATAATCTTTTTCCCTGCATTTTCTTTGCCACCATTTTATTTCCCGCCATTCTCTCCCGCCACACTAAGGAGTGCTGCATCGACGAAGGATGACGATGATGCCTTCATGTGGAGTGTGAAACACTGTGTGAGAGAAGTCATAAGTGTGAAACACTCTCCGATGATGATGACGAAGCTGCCAACACTTATGACTTCTCTCAGACAGTGCTTCACACTCCACCAGCAGCACCGACGCAGGAGACACAGACCGTGTCAGACGATGTTATCTACGATCGTGGACACCATGAGGCTCATTTTATAAGTTGAGAAGTGAAGATGGCGAGAAAGAAGATGGCGGGAAAGAAGATGGCGGGAGAGAATGGCGGGAAAGAAAATGGAGGGAGAGAATGGCGGGAGAAAATGGAAGGAGAAAATGTCGTAAAAACCTAATTTTAAATAATCCTAAAATTCACCAATTAATTACTACTGATAAACAAAGTCACAAAGAACCAGTATCAAAAAGAATCATCTAAAAAGAATACTCCTAGCTCAAATTATAGGTAATTTAGTGATTTGAGAAAATTCATGAAAATTCAAATTCAAAGTTTCAAATCTAGTCAAACTTGATATCTACAGAAACTTCATAAAATTTCTAATCTAATGCAAAAAGAATCAAATTAAAATACTAAAAATCCTATTTGATATGAATTTTTTAAAAAGTAGAGGGCTGAAGAGGGACTCTTTGGCCAACTGTTGGCCGAAAAGTACTTTTTGGCCAACGGTAGGCCGAAAAGTACATTTTGGCCAACGGTAGGCCGAAAAGTCCCTTTTCGGCCAACAGGAGGCCGACGGGGTGATAGTTTTGATTTTTCTCCATTAGGATGTATAGTTTCCGAATTTGCTATAAAAATCATCATAGTTTCAAAAAAAAATCGTAAACCAGCCTGTTTATCAGAAATTTTGGAGCTAAACATAGTGCTGTTTCTGAACAATGTTCTTTATTTGGATCATTTAGGTACTCTTGTCAAAATTATTTAAGGCATGCAATTTATTCAGAACAAATCCTTCGATGCTTAAGAATGACTAGAAACGATACCTTGGGGCTTGCAGAATGCTTGCCTGCGTTGTGAGCTGAATCCGCAGGGATGCCCGTTTCGCTCACAGTTTAGACAAATGGCGGTTATGTTAGGAACCGACCAAGTCAAGGTTGTCTCACCAAATGCAATGACTCTTTTGGCTCTTTCAGCAAATAACACAGCAGGTTTGATATCATAATCCCACGGCGTTGTAATACCGTTTGAAACCACCGTGCAGTCTAAGGAAAGAATATACATTGGTTCACTACCGTCCATCAAATACATGAACTGGCTTGTGTTGCTCATGCAAGAGATTGGGCCAACAATACTGTCCCCCATACCTGGCCTCGTACCGGCCTTCTCTGTTGGTATCAACTCTCTTGAACAGCGTACCAGGTTTGCAGTTTCACCTCCGTAACTGTCAGGTATGTATACACTAGTTGATAGATTGGTGGTAGAGATCTTCTGAAGCGGGCACCTAGTCCATGATTCTTCAAGCGGGATGACATTCAGGCCACCAAATATGTAGTCAATTGCAGTGACCTTGCATAGTCCAAGGATTGGGTGAAGTAGGATGGTATCTGCTTCCCTAGAGCATGCTAGCTCCAAGCCAGGTGCTCCACAGGATGGGGTGCTGGTTGCAAGGCGGAACGGAAATCGGATCTCTGTTCCGCCTTCGCTGCACCTGGATGGTGGGCAGTTATTGAAAAAATCTCCCTCACTAGTTGCTGTTGCCCTGTTGATTCCATAGTCAAGATCTAGGAACAACAGAGCTAGAACCAAAGCTTCAAACATTTCTGTGAAGAATGAAGGTAATGAGGAAATGAGATGAAGCTATGCCTACAAAAACTGAGCTTCTTTTGTAATGTTGAAATCATAAAGAAGAAATATCTTGGCTACCTGGGTGTTGCCATCAATCAGTTGGACGAGGCTTCCTGGATGTTGCCTTTGACGGATTCCAACCTTTCTGCCTTATCTTCCTGGATGTTGCCTTTGACAAGTCAAAGTCTATCTTCCTGTACACTAGTTTGACTAAGAAAACCAGCAATCAGGCTTGACTATTCTTCCTCTTGTGTCTCCATCAGTCCATATGCACCAGAAAATACGTATGTCCTTCAAGACCAGTCCTCGATAATTAGCCTTCTTCTTAACTCTAGTACCAGCTTCCATGCATCTGTGAAGCTCTCATGACGAACTCCGTTGCATTTCCACGTTCCATTATACTCCAAATATTAGTAATCTCCTTCACACTTTCAGTTCTTTTAGCCAAGACTGGAGCACAAGATACTCTCGGGCAAGCAGTTTGCCCCTCTTTCTCCTGTGGACATCTCCAAGACATCAAGCATCCTTTCCGTTTACGAGGTGATCCGCCTGGTTGTGGTCTTCGAGAATATGAGCTATTTTGTAGCGACAGCCAGGCTATAATTCACATCGACACGGGAAGATATCTCGTCACTAACATTTCCTACAGCGACTCTGTTTTCTGGGTTGTTGATGCCAGTTTGGATAATAGCACCATCTGCCCTATTCCTCAGAGGAATCAACGCCCTTATATCTATGGATTGCAATCAGCTAACACGATACTGCTCTACCCGGATTCAGGCCAATGGGCCGCCTTTGTGAGTTGTTCACGCATGATAAAAAATAATGCTATTTATAGGCCTGTTGCTTGCCGGAGCACCAACACTTCTTTTGTTTATGTGTTGACTACCGTGCTTTCTTATTGGTCTAAAAATGTTGAGCCTTCATGTGGATACTTGGCCATGACTCCTCTGGGAAGTTGGCATCCGAGGCCAAATGGTTTTGCAAGTTATGGTTATGAAGATGTCGTAAAATTTATGAGGACAGGGTTTGCTGTTAGATTTCCTGTATATCGTGCTCCCTGGACATATTCTTGGATCCTCAAGACATGCCTGAATGATTCAATGAGGTGAGTCTGCATTCTGTGGACTAGATACTTCTCTCTCTGGTTGCAATTTCTGCCTCAAATTAGATTAAGCTGTTTATCTTCTCACCAGTCCCTGTTATTACTTGCAGTAACTTCCACGAAAAGATGTCTAGTTCAAACATCCTAAATCAGACTTCGGCTATTGTTGGCATCGACATGCATTTCTTGAGATGTGTAAATGACCACTCCTACCAAACGAAATTATTTTGGGCAGCGGTGGTCATGGTATCTGCCATAAGTATTGTGAAGTTCATTATTGGTAATGACCGAATCGCCCAATGCTAAGAATTACAGCTCCATGATTGTATACATCTAACTTTATTCTGCAATCTTGTTTATGCAGTGTTTGCAATACTATCCAGGTTGGTGTTTGCACCATTGTCCGTATTGACCTTCCTTGCCTACAAGTACTGGCTAACAAAGATATCAGTTGACGCAGTTGAGAGGTTCCTCCAGATGCAATTAGCTCTTGCCCCAACAAGGTACGCTTACACAGACATCACTGCGATCACTAGCCACTTCAAGGAGAAGCTGGGCCAAGGAGGCTATGGTTCTGTGTACAAAGGTGTGCTTCCTGGTGACGTCCATGTCGCCATCAAAATGTTGGTCAGCTCCATGTCCAACGGAGAAGAATTCATCAGTGAGGTGTCCAGCATCGGAAGCATTCACCATGTCAACGTAGTGCGTCTAGTGGGTTTCTGCTCGGAGGAAATGAGGAGGGCACTTGTCTATGAGTACATGCCTCATGGATCTCTTGAGAAGTACATCTTCTCGCCAGAGAAGAGTTTCTCCTGGGACAAGCTCAATCAGATTGCTCTGGGCATTGCCAGAGGGATCGACTATCTGCACCGAGGGTGCGATATGCAGATATTACACTTCGACATCAAGCCTCACAACATCCTGTTGGACAGTGATTTTACCCCGAAAATCGCTGACTTTGGCCTGGCAAAACTGTACCCCAGGGACAACAGCTTTTTGCCGGTGAGCGCCGCGCGGGGGACAGTCGGCTACATAGCTCCCGAGATGGTGTCCCGTAGCTTTGGCGCCATATCGTCCAAGTCTGACGTCTATAGCTTTGGGATGTTGTTGCTGGAGATGGCCGGGGGGCGGAGGAACGTGGATCCACGGGCGTCAAGAAGCCAGACGTACTACCCGTCATGGGTGTACAATCAGCTGTCTCGACAAGATGTGGGTGAGATCTCGGAGGCCGTTGGTATCCATCAGGTGGAGAGGAAGCTGTGCATCGTCGCGCTGTGGTGCATCCAGATGAAGCCAGACGACCGGCCGGCCATGAGCGAGGTGCTAGACATGCTCGAAGCTGGCATCGATGCCCTGGAGATGCCCCCCGAGCCCTTCTTCTGCGGGGACGAGTACGCCCCTGCTGCAGGTTCTTCAGCGTTATCAGAGATAAGTACATTCTCAGAGTGAAATACCTATACATCGTAGTTTTGGACCAAATTTTATCCTCTAGCCACCTCTGGTGCGCTCAGCAAGTCAATATTTGTTTTGGAAGGTTTGAGAGTGTAAGATTATCTTTGGTTAGATTTGGACTTACCACAGAAGAAGATACTCTTTTTTCTTAATATGAAGAGAAGACATTGAAAATTGTAAATGTGAACCTGGAGAGAACTGCTTTCTGTAAAATAATGCATGGGTTCATTCAAGGAAACATGATACTCCCTCCGTCCCGAAATACTTGTCGGAGAGATGGATAAAATTGGATGCATCTATAACTAAAATACGTCTAGATTCATCCATTTCTTCGACAAGTATTTCCGGACGGAGGGAGTATGATAATCCCATTTGGCGCTGTTGTTACTGTTTCTGTACAATATCGATCTCATTCAGTTGAATATTTGAATGGCAGTGCATTGTGCGATGCTGTAGTATTTGTTCACTAAAGTGTATTCTTTTATGGGTGCAATTGCAAAAAATTTGCATGGTGTTCTTGGCAGGAAGAGATGGGGTTTCATATCCTGCGAACGGATATGAAACGTTTTGCTGCAGGAGCAATCATCATTCCTGCAACACATGTAAGTGCAAAACTTTCATCATTTCACTACACAAGTTATTGAGAGATGGCCTCACCTTAACTGGAACTCCATAGAAGGAGCAGTATCTGCTGCAATTTGGAGGTTATGCTTGTCATTATTGTATGCTTGTCATTATGTTACACACCCACACAACCTGTGGCGTCGCCCATAGGCTTCTCTCTTCTCTCCTGCGACGCAAGGTTGATTCTCCTCTCAAACATTCACACAGAAGGATCGGAGCTACTCCCAGCACATGTTAATTAGGAAGTACAGGAACTTTGTTTCAAACAAAAGTTCAGACATGGAGGCAGGGATATATATATAGACAGAGTAATGTGCTGTGCTGTTTGTTGCTGCAGTAGGTCAGGAAAGATCACAATCTGCCCTGTTTGTCGTCGTCGGTCGTGGTTAGCTCCGGTGGGGAGTAGGAAGAGCATCATGAGAAGGGTCAGCAGCAGCGGGAGCAGGGTATGAGCGAGGAAGGTTCAGCAGTATCTTCGTTGCTGCTGCTGCTGTTTCGCAGCAGCTACAGAACCGGTAGCGTGGTACGCCACGGTCGCGCTACCCTATGCCCGGCAGGACACGGTGGTCCGGCGAAGTGGAGGCCTGGTGAGGGTCCCCGCTGGGTGCAGGCACGACTCGACCTCCCATCGACTTCTGGCCTGCAAAGTTGAGATCATCATCGAAACATTCAGGAAGAAGTAAGAAAACAGAGCTAGCTACAATTGATTATACATGGATGACACTTGATCGCTAAGGTTACAATTGATTATAGGACGAATCAATCTCTACAAATAATGTCTTATCTAGGGATCGTGATAGATACAAATCACAACAATATATGTTAGGTTGAACTCAATTGATTCGATTAGGACCACACACATTAAAAGTATTTCTCCACGTGATTTTTCTGGTAATGCTAGTCTAATAATAGGTTTTCTAGTAACCCCTTACTTACCAAATCTTAAACAATTGTATAGTGAGATAAACAATTGTAGTGAGATAAACAATCTACATGGTGCTAGCAGAGTTAAGTGACCAAAATAAACCACAAGCAATGAGTTAGGGTTAGAGATAAACGGAAACACATGTATCCCGATGTTCACTTCGTTGGAAGGAAACTAGTCATTGTTGGAGGGGTGGGTGTTACCATGAAGGCACTCCAACACCATGAAAGCTCAACCTCTTTTCGTTGAGATACCACCAAGAAGGTGATTCCCAACCGCTGGTGGTATACATTGAGGTGGACTCCAAACCTTCACAAACGACGGGAAAAATCACAAATCATTTTCTCGCCGAGGACGCCTACCACCTAGGAGTTTCCAATCTGCAAGAGTAACAAGATCCATCGAAGAAACAAGCGGGGATCAACTTTTTCTTTGGTGGAAGTATAGATTAAAAATCAAGGTGTGCCAACTCTCGTGTTAGTTTAAAAATCAAGGAGGCACATACGGCGATGTGGTGGTGGCGGGGGCAGAGAGCGGAGAGATGGAGTGGTGAAGAGCAGATGGAGATGGAGGCAGCCGCGGCGGCTGTGCCCGGAGAGGAGCAAAGGTAACCCTGGCAACAACATGCGAATAGGAGCGAGGGAGGCCATGGCACCGACAGGAGGATATGCGCATGGTGGCAACGACGAAGGGAGGAGTTGCATGATGGTGCAGCAGAGGCGGACGGACGGGTAGAGAAGGAGAGAGGCCGAGGCAAAGGGTGTTGTGTGGCCATGCGAGGGCGAGAGGCCAACTAAACTAGACGCCAACCGAGAACCGAGTATACCGGCCCACTAGTAGCGGTACATACACTTTCAAATGGGCTCACCAACACCATCCAAAGCCTCGAGGAACTAAAAACCCAGTAAGTCCTAGGGGCTTAGAATATGCACTGATGTATGGGGTTGCCTTCATCAAACAACACAAACTAGTTGGTATTCCAGTGGTTTGCTAGACTCTTGCTAACGCCAGAGGACTTGGGTTTCAATCCTAGGAAAGACAATATTTGTTTCTTTTCCTCCATACGCACTTAGCATGGTTTGTGAGAAAAAAAATGGCAAGTATGTAAATAGATCCCTATAAACCATAGTAAGCTCACGAGCGGTCTAGAGAATGTTGACGTGGCAGCCACATGGCTGTTTTTTGTCTTTTGGGTCGGTTTTGGCCTTATTTGATCAAATTAACGAGTTTATGGCCTAAATTGACCGGAGTTGTTGGCTGGGCATTCAGTTTGAGTTAATAGACTACTGGCACATTTCAGTACTCCTTTCTTCTCCATTGATATTTTTAGCATTCTGTATATTTTCTCTTTTCTGCTTTCTTCACTTTTAGTTAGTATAGTATTAGCTAAATACACTAATATTTTTAGGCGGCTTATATTTCGGTATAGGGGAGACTCTTCGATTAAGGGTAAGTACGGATCTCCTCCCCCACTCTCAAGTCAGCAGAGTTTGAAGCTGGAGATCTCCCAAACAGACTCTAAATGTTGATGAACTAAAAAATTTAATCAAGAACTAACTATAAAAAAACATTATAACCGGGAGCAGAAGGACACCCATTGTCTTGGTTTGCTAGTTCATGTTTGTCAATCTGAGTCTACTTTGGACTAGAGCTCCTACGTGCGTGTGTGATCGATTTGTCATAAACTTCATAGTTTGGTTGAAATGGGCTGAAAGAGATGGAAAGACCCTTTCAAGAAAAAAGAAAGGGAGAGAGGAAGAGACATGTACGCTAAGTGAAGCGACAGGTAGAGAAATATCCTAGCATGCTCCACATATTTTTTTCTCTCTCGAAAAGATGGGATATCTCTCAGCCTCTGCCTGGAGTTATGCACAATACCTTTTATTGATTACAACAAAATTGAACAGAAAATTGGCACACATAACTTCCCCAAGGGCAAAACAAAAAGGAAAGCATAGGAAATGAGCCTCATGCATAAAAAAAATCATACTTGTATCCCACCAACCAAATCGATTGAACAAATCCCGCGAGACCGTGTCCCACCGATTGCACCCAAAAAGTGTGGGTCATTGCATAGTAACAACCATGTACGGATCTAGTTGATGACTAAAGATAACCTACAATTATTTTCTAATTTTGTTCTATTAAACATATAATCATTTTGAGTGTTTCAAATGGCCCAAATTAAGGCACAGATTCCCACACAGATAAGAGACTTCTACTTGGGATGCACCCGCACTAACCAGTTTCCAAATATATTCAGTTTCCAAATATATTCGTACTACTCGTGGGTGGAGGTAGACTAAAATCTATATGGACAAATTGCCATAATAGCTTGGCAAGTTGGCAGTGAAGGAATGGATCCTGAATCGACTCCTCATCCCACAAAAGCAATATCTAGTGCATCATTGCCAATTCCTTTTTTTCCCAGATTATCTTAACGTGTGATCTAACTACAACCTAAATATTTTTCAACCAGGCTTTCATTTTCCAAATATATTTGTGGTGGAAAGATTGCCAATCATTGATGAGGCCAGCATACATGGATTTAACTGTGGAGGCACATAAGTACTTAGCTTCCAACGCAATGTGTCTGATTCTTGTGAACAAGGTTTAACCAGCCTGTCCATTTGTCACCGATCAGTGTTCAAGGCAACGTTCAACGGCACCTTGCCCATCATAGAGCCGACAAAGACATCATTCCGCTACACGATATGATAGAGTCACGGCATCACAGGACTCGTGGTGTGTGCCCTAGCCATGCACCTTTCCAGAACCTAGTAGTTAGGCCATTACCTACTACAAATGTCCCTCTGTGAAAAAGTCATTTTTGACACCCATGAAGCCTTTCCAGAAAGGCGAATCCATTGGTTTTGCCTGAACCTCACAGATGGTTTTAGAATGGAGCTACATATTCCTAGGTAATTTTTGGCAAATTCCGTCCTCAGTAAGTATCTTGCATAGCCATTTGTTCGACATACACTTAATCTCAGAGTTCTTCGACCCCTAGACCTCGTTGGTCTTTAGGGTGACATATCGCGCCTCACCTCGTTTGGTGATATTTATGCTTATGTTTGTCAGACTGCCAGAAAAACATGCATTTGTAGTAATTAATCTTTTTCTAACCCTTTAGGTATTTCAGAAAAAGATAACATGAACATCCGTTAACTTGCGAGAACAACGTTGAATAGGTTGAGCGTTGCCTTATAAGACATTATAAGGTTACCAATAGAATAACTCAACTTTTGCTCAGAGCGGTCCTCAATACCTTTCCGTTCGTCATTAAGAAGTTTACGGAAATGAATTGGGATACTAAGGTATCTAAATGAGAAAGAGCCAGACTTACAACCAAACAGTTGTTTGTACTCTCTTCTTCTTTGCCCTTTCCGAAGGAGAAGAGTTTGCTCTTGTGGAAGTCTCGAGACCAGACAACTGATCGAATAAAGAAAGAAAAGTTTCATATATTTTGCATAGCCCACATATGTGCTGTCAAGGCCTGATTGGATGGATCACGTGGGGGTATACATTTTTGGGTTGCAATCTCCAGCACGTGAAGGGTTCAGATTCTGCCCACTACTACTACTACTAGTGTACCACAACTACTTTAGGCTGAACTTATTGGGATGGACCTTTAGAGAAAGTTTGATTCCACAAAAGGGGCAATGAAGCGTACACTGATGCATCTTTTTTAGGTTCAAATTCTCTGGCCGGCGGCAACACATTGGCCATCCGATAGAAATCAGGTAACCTACGGCAACATATTCCATGAGATGTCACATGCCATCACATGTTAGTGTCGTCTATTGGGTCTTATAATTATATTATTGGGAAAACGTCACACCATCTTTTGAACCGTAGTCACACTCAAGACGATTGCGTGGCAATTTCACTGCTGGGAAGCATATAAATAGCAGTCGGGTCGGTGCACATATATAGCTCATACCATATATAGCACCAATCTAGTAAGCATACGTAGTGGGAGCATGTTGAGGTCGAGGGATCCGCTAATCATCGGGAGGATCGTTGGCGACGTCGTTGACTACTTTGACGCGTCAGCGCGGCTGAGGGTGCTGTACGGCAACCGTGAGATCACGGTTGGGTCGGAGCTGAGGCCGTCGCAGGTGGCGAACCAGCCCACGGTGCGCATCACAGGAAGGGCGGGATCACTCTACACGCTCGTGAGTGCATACGCGTCCACGTTTCGGTCATCTCGTTTCTTTTAACCAATGATGGGTTGCACACAGTTATTTGTTCATAAGTACTCCCTCCGTCCAGAGAAACTTGTCATCAAAATGGACAAAAAAGAGTGTATCTAGAACTAAAATACATCTAGATACATCCCTTTTTATTCATTTTGATGACAAGTATTTCCGGACGGAGGGAGTAATGTGTCCCGTGTTAATTTGTTGTTACTAGGTGATGGTAGACCCTGATGTACCTGGACCAAGCGACCCTTCCGAACGGGAGTACCTCCATTGGTACGTGCTAAATGAAGCTAGCTTTACCTTAGCTACTTTCCGTTATTCGTGCACTTTGTGGGCGAATTGATGACTTCCTCAATTTTATTCTTGCCTACATAGGTTTGTCACAGACATACCAGAAGGAGGTGACGTGCGCCGTGGTAAGAATCAATTTACCGATCAAATACTACATGTGTCATGTCAACTAGATATCCTCTCCAACTGCCTTCTTTCTTTTCCCTCAAAAGGAAAGAAAAGTCTTCTTTCTTTCCTCCGCAAAAATACAAAACTGTCTTCTTCTTTCATAAAGGAAAAAAGGACCACATTAAGGAGCATTTGTTCGGGTGCATGCATGTAGGCACTGAGGTGGTGGCATACGAGAAGCCGCAACCGATGGCGGGGATCCACCGTTTGGCATTCGTGGTGTTCCGGCAGGCTGCGCGGGAGGCCATCTATGCACCAGGGTGGCGCTCCAACTTCATCACGAGGGACATGGCCGAGTGCTACAGCCTCGGCGCTCCGGTCGCCGCCGCCTACTTCAACTGCCAGAGGGAGGGCAGCTGCGGTGGCCGGAGGTGGCAGGGGTGAACCAAGCTGGCTATAACTATGACACGTACGCACCATCGATCACGTGTCGCACAAAATAAATGAATAAAGAAAATATGTGTAGTACTTCATCCGGCGTGGTATCATTGCTGAGCGATCGCTCGCTATCTGGAAATCGAGGCTAGCTAGGTCCTTGTGTGTTGGCTAATTGGCTATCTCGATTGGCCCTACTTGTGGCCGAATAGATCTGCTGCCTTGTGATTGTAATTCTATAAATCTTGAATGAAACTCCCTTTTCCCCGCAAAAAAAAGAATAAATTGTGCACTTAGTGCATAGCCTAAATATTTCATAATATTGTATATACTCTTTTTGGGTGAATAATCTACTAATTTCTAATAAGTTGGAACCCCCACTACCTTATTTCTTTTTATGGGCGGCCTATCCACCACAACATAGGCTTCTATTTCTTTGAAATTCTGGTGGGCTGCAGTGAACGGTGAACGAAAGGTGCATAGGTTGTCATGGGAGAGGATGTGTACGGCAAACAGGAATGGAGTGATGGGATTCAGAGACCCAAAGGCATTTAACCAATCATTGTTAGCCAAACAAGCTTGGCGAATCATTCAGCTTCCATCCTCTCTTTGTGCAACGGTTCTGAAAGCTCGTTTTTTCAAGGATGGGTCGATCTTGAACGCGAAATGCCTAGTGGTGGATCCTTTACTTTCCGTAGTATCTTACTACGTAGCGGAGACCTACTTTGAGAAGGCGTGGTGCGGAGAATTGCTGGTGGTACCTCAATTAATGTGCACCACGGGAACTTGATTCCATGGAGTGGCAGCCTCAAACCACTTGGGCAACAATAATGTGTACAGTGATTTACTAGCGGCCGAGGGATCACAGTGGGATGTACAGAAACTTGAAACAATGTTCACAATCACACCGGATGATGTACTCGACACAAAACAAATTGCCATACGAGGTCCGGGGCGCTCTGACTATATCGCATGGAACTTTACAAAGAACGGCCAGTTCTCTGTGAAGTCTGCCTATCATCTGCGTATGAGCATGAATGGTTTGAAGTCCGGACAGCCGGGTACTTCAACTACAGTGGCGCAGCACAAAGGATGGCTGGCGCTTTGGGGCACTAGCGCTCCAAGCAAAGCCAAGATTCACACCTGCTGGCGACTTATTAAGAATGTACTTGCGATTGGTGCTGAACTGCACAAAGACGGATCAAGCCGGGAGTTTTTTGTGTAGCTTGTGGGCGAGAAGAAACTAGTTATCACAGGTTCTGGAACCACCCACATTCTGCAATGGTTTGGAAATGGAAGCTACTCGGCGAGGTGAAGGGAGCTCCAGTGGTACTACCAATGGGGGGAAACCAACAGGTGTGGCTGCAATGGTCATGTTCAAGAGTGGCTCTCGGTGCATGCAAGCTAAACCAGTTCCGATCAAGGCGCCGACACTGGCCGAGCGTTGGAAACAGCCTGAGCCTCAGTCGGCTTATGTCTTATGGGAGTCGGCTAATCCTGATAAACTTTGTACTTACAAGTATGCGGATATTTCTGTTGTCCTTTTTTGAAGTACCAGTTAGGGTACGGAAATGACTAGACTTTTATCGTTCAAGATTCTTCTGGCAAAGTGATGAGTACAAATCTAAGTATTGGTTGGATAAGTGGGATATAATATGCAGGCCAAAAGATTAAGGGACACTGGGCATAGAATATCTCTCGAGATTAGGAACAAATGTATACTTAGTAAGTGGCTATACATGCTATCCATTGAGGACGAGGGGGTCTGGATACGATTATCGCCTAGCAAGTATCTACACTCCAATACGCTTGCCCAAGTCACGCCACAACCGACTGAGTCACCTTTCTGAAAGATGCTCATGCGTACTAAGGTAGCATTTTTCTCGAGGGTCAAATTCAATGTTGGGAACGGCAATTTAACTAGGTTCTGGAAAGATACATTGCTATATGAAGTGTCTAAAATGTGCCCATTTGTTAGGCACCATGAAGAAAAATGTTACGTTGATGTTGAATATGTCTCAGGGATTATACATTGCAAGGATTAGACGGTCAAGATCACACACTTAAATGAGATCGGGCCAGTGGGGAAGTAACTGGTTGGTTGAAAGACGCCTAGCTTTGGGCATTGAATAAACTACGAGCAACCATGAATCTTAAATCACATAACATCAAATATAGTGGACATCGTGTAACCGTATTGAGCATGCGGACATCATGTAAGCGTGCAACCCGTATTGAGCATGCCCGCATGCGACGTGGACTCCCTTGCATGAGCACCCTAAAAAACTTTCATACACTATACTTACCACTCGCCTTGGTCCTTCTTCCTCAACCGCTCGCATCTGGCTCTCCTCCGGCTGTAGCGTCGCACACTGCGGTGTCCCCGCAAGGAAGCTAACTATCTACGGTTCCCCGGAACTTTCAGGACCCGAAACTTCAAGGGCTGCCCGAAACTTTCTGACCATGCAGAAATGTGTGGTGACGGCTCGATTTGGGGGCTAGCTATAAATAGCCCCCTTATTCCCGTGACCAGGATGTGGGTAACTTCTTCATTGATTGTAACTCAAGTTTTTCGGAGATCTTCCTCCCCTTTCACTCAAACTTGTTGATATTTGGGGGACTCAAAGACAGGTGCCCTATCTATACTCCCACCAAAAAAAAAGTTGATTCCCCCTTGTTTATTTGATGGATTTTGTTACTCTTGCAGATTGGAGACTCCTAGACGGTAGGAGTCCTCGGTGAGAAAATGATTTGTGATTTTTCCCGTCGTTTGTGAAGGTTTTGAGATCGCCTCCAGGTATACCACCAATGATTGGGAATCACCTTCTTGGTGATATCTCAACAAGAAGAGGGTGAGCTTTCACGGTGTTGGTGTGCCTTTATGGTAACACCCACCCCTCCAACATTGGCTAGTTTCTCTCCAAAGAAGCGAACATTTGGATATTACCGTCTCAGGTGTTTTCGGTTATATCTAGCCCCTAACTCATTTCTTGTGCTTTACTTTGGTCACTTAACTTTGCTAGCACCATATAGATTGTTTATCTCACTACAATTGTTTAAGATCTGATAAGTAAGGGGCTAGTAGAAAACCAATTATTGGACTAGTATTACCAAAAAAATCACGTGGAGAAATACTTTTAATGAGTGTGGTACTATTCGAATCAATTGAGTTAAACCTAGCAAAATTGGTGTGATTTGTGTCAATCACGATCCCTAGATAAGGCACTGTTTGTAGAGATTGATTCGTTGTAATCCTATAATCAATTGTAACCTTAGCGATCAAGTGTCATCCATGTATAAATACGAGGCAAATCCCTACGGGGTATCTCACAGCAAAACATTGTAGTATTTGAGTTGGTAACAGAGGCAAGATGCCGCTGTTTCGGCAACGACAGCACCAACCTCAAGTCCCAAGTTTGATCCCTATTCAAACATTGTGTCGCAACCGCTTCAATCATGCGTACTAGTTCATGTCCATAGTGTACTACAAACCAGTGTTGCGGCGTCGCTGGAACGCTCACGATGATCGACGGGCTGGAGCACATGATTAAAGCGGTTGCGGCATTGCCTGACTTTGGAGCAAACATGGCTCTTGAGATAGCTTCCGCCATTGCCGCGTATGCGCCCACCATGGCCACCACTAGCAGTGTCGACGGTCAAGATTTGAGCTACATAAAATGCACATTATTTGATGTCAGACCAGATCACGGAAAAAATCAGAAAAAGAAAGGCGGATAGGTTTGTAACTAGTACATTACTTTGTGGTGCAAATGTGTGCAGAATTCGGTGGAGGTTCACCTGACACTTGAGAGTTCAAAGGTGGAGGCGACATGCTTCAAGAAACATGATGGAGTAGCCCATTTCAAAACTTGGAGTAGCAAGCTCTGTTTGCCCTCAGTTTCTGAACTTGTGTGTGGTACATCATTTCTGGACTTGGCTTACCATGTTCTGTAGCTAGCTCTGTTTTCTTACTTCTTCCTGAATGTTTCGATGATGATCTCAACTTTGCAGGCCAGAAGTCGATGGGAGGTCGAGTCGTGCCTGCACCCAGCAGGGACCCTCACCAGGCCTCCACTTCGCTGGACCACCGTGTCCAAGCCGGTTCTCTCGCTGCTCTATTATGTCAGAACACTTGAGAGGAGGACGGGGCGTCGACCCGTTGGCTGGGCAGCTGAGGTTGCTGCCAGCCCACTCAAGTTCAAGTCCCGGCTTGGACGTGTGATGCTCGCGGAGTTTCTCCTATAAATAAATGCCAACGAGGGTTAGCCCTTAGGTTGGTCTCATTTTTTTTTGAGAACACTTGAGAGGGATGAAAGCAAAACAGCAGCAGCAGCGAAGATACTGCACAACTTTCCTCACTCGTACCCTGCTCCCGCTGCTCCTGATCCTTCTCGTGATGCTCGACCTACTCCTGACCGGAGCTAACCACGACCGACGACGACAAACAGGGCAGATTATGATCTTTTCTGAACTACTGTAGCAACAAACAGCACAGCACTCTGTCTATATTATATCCCCGCTTCCGTCTTTGAACTTTTGTTTGAAACTGAGTTCCTGAGCTTCCTAATTTACATGTTCCGATCCTTCTGTGTGAATGCTAAAGAGGAAAACCAGCCTTGCCTCGCAGGAATGCTACAGGTTGTCTGGGTTTTGTGACACAGAGCATAAGAAGAATGGCAAAGCTTTCAGTAACCTCCAAACTGTAGCAGATCTTGCCTGTCCGCGGTTTTAGTTACGAGAAGGCCACCTCTACTGTTCCTTCTTGAAAATGAGTGCCAACGTTTTGGTGAAATGTTGATTGACTTCCGTTTCATCAAATTTCTGGCTCAATATATTCAATATTAAGGAAAGGTCATGCCGAATTTGTGTTCTTCCATGTTAGCTTCTTTATTTGAAGGGGTGGGGTAGCATTCGGGTCATGGAATTAATCATTGCTTCGATTTGTATATAACAATATTAAATATTTATATTAAAAAGTCAACATATATTTTAAGAAACAAAATTAATAGCAATAAATAAAAACATAACCAATGGGAAAACCGATAAAAACTGTTAGAGAAGAACACATGAAAGAAAAAGCAAAGAGGAACAAAGCTAGGTCTTCATAAGCCTCCTAGACGAGGCTAACATGCATATCACAGTAAGCTATATATAGCATTTGCAAATCACAAAAAGCAACGCCTGATGAAGTCATGTACCTAGGGTAGGGTCATGGACCTCTCCAAGATACCCTCCCAAGGACATCTCTTGAAGAAAAAACACCTTTCAGTCGACCTGGAAGGATTCCACTCGACGGACCTGAAGACACTCGACTATGAAGCCAACCACTCGACCGCCAGGAGATCTACAGTCAGTCTGCACACAAACGGTCGGTCATTAAGTGACTTTATGGTCATCATAGCACTTTATATGGGACGTTACCAGTAACTCCCTATCTTAATGTACCTTAATCCCTACATAACTGAGGGCTGGAGGGGTCTGGCGAACTCTATATAAGCCACCCCCTCCTCAGTGTAAAGGGTTCGCACCCCTGTAACTCATACGCACATAATACAGTCGACCGCCTCCGGGCTCCGAGACGTAGGGCTGTTACTTCCTCCGAGAAGGGCCTGAACTCGTAAACATCTTGCTTATACAACTACTCCATAGCTAGGATCTTGCCTCTCCATGCCTACCCCCATTCTACTGTCAGACTTAGAACCACGACAGTTGGCGCCCACCGTGGGGCAGGTGTCTTAGCGACTTGTTGGAGAAGTTGCAGTTTTTCCGATCCCCTTCATCATGGTTTCGGGTGGAGTTTTGGTTGAGGGCCGCGAGATCCGTCTCGGCGCGCTCACGTTCATCGCCGACGACTCCGCTTGGCTGCAGGAGGTGTTGGAAATATGCCCTAGAGGCAATGATAAATTAGTTATTATTATATTTCCTTGTTCATGATAATCGTTTATTATCCATGCTATAATTGTATTGATAGGAAACTCAAATACATGTGTGGGTATATAGACAACACCATGTCCCTAGTAAGCCTCTAGTTGACTAGCTCGTTGATCAACAGATGGTTACGGTTTCCTGACCATGGACATTGGATGTCGTTGATAACGGGATCACATCATTAGGAGAATGATGTGATGGACAAGACCCAATCCTAAGCCTAGCACAAAGATCGTAGTTCATATGCTAAAGCTTTTCTAATGTCAAGTATCATTTCCTTAGACCATGAGATTGTGCAACTCCCGGATACCGTAGGAATGCTTTGGGTGTACCAAACGTCACAGCGTAACTGGGTGGCTATAAAGGTGCACTACAGGTATCTCCAAAAGTGTCTGTTGGGTTGGCACGAATCGAGACTGGGATTTGTCACTCCGTGTAAACGGAGAGGTATCTCTGGGCCCACTCGGTAGGACATCATCATAATGTGCACAATGTGACCAAGGGGTTTATCACGGGATGATGTGTTACGGAACGAGTAAAGAGACTTGTCGGTAACGAGATTGAACAAGGTATCAGTATACCGACGATCGAATCTCGGGCAAGTACAATACCGTTAGACAAAGGGAATTGTATACGGGATTGATCGAATCCTCGACATCATGGTTCATCCGATGAGATCATCGTGGAACATGTGGGAGCCAACATGGGTATCCAGATCCCGCTGTTGGTTATTGACCGGAGAACGTCTCGGTCATGTCTGCATTATTCCCGAACCCGTAGGGTCTACACACTTAAGGTTCGATGACGCTAGGGTTATAAAGGAAGTTTGTATGTGGTTACCGAATGTTGTTCGGAGTCCCGGATGAGATCCCGGACGTCACGAGGAGTTCCGGAATGGTCCGGAGGTAAAGATTTATATATGGGAAGTCTTGTTTTGGTTGCCGGAAAAGTTTCGCGCATTATCGGTATTGTACGGGGAGTGCCGAAAGGGGTCCGGGGGTCCACCAGCCCCGGGGGGCCACATGGGCTGTAGGGGTGTGCGCCTTGGCCTATATGGGCCAAGGGCACCAGTCCCAAGAGGCCCATGCGCCAAGAGATAAGGGAAAGGGAGAGTCCTAAAGGGGGAAAGCACCTCCTAGGTGCCTTGGGGAGGATGGACTCCTCCCTAGCCGCACCCTTCCTTGGAGGAAGGGCCAAGGCTGTGCCCCTCCCCTCTCCCTTGCCCCTATATAGAGTGGAGGGGAGGGAGGGCAGCCGCACCCGAATCCCTGGCGCCTCCCTCCCTCCCGTGACACCTCCTCCTCTCCCGCAGGTGCTTGGCGAAGCCCTGCAGGATTGGCACACTCCTCTACCACCACCACGCCGTTGTGCTGCTGCTGGATGGAGTTTTCCTCAACCTCTTCCTCTCTCTTTGCTGGATCAAGGCATGGGAGACGTCATCGGGCTGTACGTGTGTTGAACGCGGAGGTGCCGTCCGTTCGACACTAGGATCTCCGGTGATTTGAATCACGACGAGTACGACTCCTTCAACCCCGTTCACTTGAACGCTTCCGCTTAGCGATCTACAAGGGTATGTAGATGCACTCCTCTCTCTCTCGTTGCTAGTTTCTCCTTAGATAGATCTTGGTGACACGTAGGAAAATTTTGAATTTCTGCTACGTTCCCCAACAGGAGGCTCCACTCGACGTCGACGCACTCCCCGTCCGCGGGGCAACGCACTTTCGCGCGTGCGTCCGCGACGTCCTCCTGCGGCAACCGTCGAACCAGTATCGGTCGGCTCCCGTGCCGTCCTCCCTCCCAGTCTCTCGCCGGCGCAAGCGCTCCGGTCGGTCGAGGCTTCAGCGGTGGGTGAGGCACGCGGTGGCCCGCCAGTCGGCCACTCCCCAAGTCGCGGCAATCGAGCCCGACGAATCTCTCTACGGCCTTTTCGATCTGTTGACTGGCTCCGCAGAGACTGCATCCGAGTGCGACAGAAGTGATCCGGCGGCGGAGGTTCTGATGGTCAACGGACCACGTAGTCCTCCTGGTTTCCCCGCGCCGACGGAGGCGTTGGCGGAGGCGAGCTGGCGCAGGTTCACGAAGAGTATCAACCCGAGCCCCTCACTTCGCCGCAGAGGGAGGAGCTTCGCCGCCGGAACATGGATGCGCTTCACACTCCTATTGTTGGAGAAACCCCCGAGGCCCGTGCCTTAGAAGACGCGCGTTTGGCCAACTTGGCTGAGCGCACTCGACTGGAAAATCTCTAGCGAGTGCTCGACGAACGAGCGCAACAACGGGTCCCGCCGTCCAGTCGACGTCATCTCTTTCCACAACCGACTCAGGTATACCGAACTCCAATTCAGAATCTAGCAGCTGCAGCCCGTATAGCAGAGTCTATTCAACCTTCCCAGTCAGAGGCTGGCAGAGGCTTGCTACAAATCAGAGATTTACTCCGGGCAGCAGGAGATCAAAATTCAGCTGTATCGCAGTCGCGGAATAGGATTCACAGCAGATCTGTCGCTGCAAATACAGTCCAGTCGGCTCATGGCCCAAGATCGCCCCCGAGGCGTGAGGTACATGGAGGTCGGCGTGATCAGTATGAGGACCGATTCGATCGTGATGATCGATGTCGAGTGCCCACTCCTCCATCAAGGGGTGGGTCATACGCGCCTCGACAGCAGGATGACAGACGCCATCACAGTGTTGGGCGAAGGATTCCAGTCGACCCCAGGGAACCAGGCTTTGATGCGAGATCCATTATCGTTCAAGGTTTGGTCGACAGGAACAGAGCTCACCGAGAAGGCCATGACAGAGATGTGCCAACCAGCAGTAGTACACGTCTCAGGACCAGAGTGTTTTAGCAGAGCCATCAGGGCCGCGGTGATTCCTCTCAACTTCAGGTTGGCGACTGGAGTCAGTAAGTTCACTAGTGACTCCAAGCCGGATACCTGGCTTGAGGACTACCGATTGGTTGTTCAGATTGGCGGCGGCAACGATGAAGTGGCCATGAAACACCTTCCTCTGATGTTATAGGGCTCAGCCAGAGCATGGTTGAATCAGTTAGCACCCAGCAGCATTTACACTTGGGAAGATCTTGCCCGAGTGTTTGTCAGGACATTTGAAGGAACTTGCAAGCGGCCAGCAGGGTTGACAGAGTTGCAGTCGTGTGTGCAGAAGTCGAATGAAACTCTGAGGGATTACATCTAGAGATGGATCACATTGCATAACACGGTAGAAAATGTATCTGATAATCAGGCAGTCTGTGCCTTCAAGGAAGGCGTTAAGAACAAAGAGTTAAGTTTGAAATTCAGTCGTACCGGAGACATGACCCTGAGTCGAATGATGGAGATTTCCACCAAGTACGCCAATGGTGAAGAAGAGGATCGGCTCCGGAGTGGCAAGTACAAGTCAGCCGCTAATGAAACCGGGGGAGGGAACTCCAGTCGGAAGCAGAAGCGGAAAGCCGAGCCAGCTGCTCCTGGAGAAGCCTTGGCCGTGACTCCAGGAAAGTTCAAGGGGAAATCCAAGGGACCTTGGAACCCCAAGAAGGTGAAAGACCAAGATGGAAATGATGTATTGGACTTGCCATGTCACATTCACACAAAGAAAATGAAGAGGGTAAACTCATTTACCCAAAGCATACCACTCGACAGTGTCGGCTCTTGATTCAGCAGTTCCAGGGGAAGCAGCCCAAGGATAAGGAGAAGGAGTCGGACAAAGTTGAGGACAAGGAAGATAGTGACGGTGGATACCCCCAGGTCAATTCCACCCTGATGATTTTTGCTGACGTTGAAAGCAAAAGTCGATTGAAAGTTATCAACCGAGAAGTGAATATGGTCGCTCTGACAACACCCAGTTATCTGAAATGGTCGCAGACCGCCATCACGTTCGACCAGTCTGATCACCCGTCACACATAGCTACCCCTGGGAGGCAAGCTTTAGTGGTCGACCAGTCGTCGAAGGCACTCTACTAACTAAAGTTTTGATGGATGGTGGCAGTGGCCTGAACATACTGTAAACAGAGACATTGAAAGAGATGAGCATTCCGATGTCCAGACTCAGCACCAGCAACATGAGCTTCCACGGAGTCATTCCTGGAAAGAAGGCTGAGTCACTCGGCCAAATTGCTCTCGATGTGGTTTTTGGTGATTACAAGAATTTCCGTAAGGAAAAGTTGACCTTTGAGGTCGTGGATTTTCAGAGCGCTTATCACGCTATTCTGGGAAGGCCGGCGTATGCACGTTTCATGGCTC
Organism: Aegilops sharonensis; assembly: GCA_904067115.1. Classification (NCBI taxonomy): domain Eukaryota; kingdom Viridiplantae; phylum Streptophyta; class Magnoliopsida; order Poales; family Poaceae; genus Aegilops; species Aegilops sharonensis. The sequence goes on along the minus strand of LR880968.1, from coordinate 5,154,526 downwards.
GACCATGTTATGTATACCTCAAACTGAAGATGCCAGGCCCCAAAGGTGTGATCACTGTCACTGGCAATCGGAAGAAAGAAGAAGAGTGTTTTCAGAAAGGCTCTAAGATCGCTGATGCTCAGATGGCAGTGGTAGAGCTGCAAGAATACCAGAAAACTGCAGATCCGAGTGATTTGTTGCGAGCCAAGAAGCCCGCCACGGATTCAGCATTTCAGTCGTCCGGTGAGACGAAACCGATTCACATTCACCCGACCGATCCCAATGCTGCTCCGACTCATATCTCAACAACACTCGACTCCAAATAGGAAGAAGCGCTCATCCAGTTCCTCCGTGAGAACTGGGACATCTTCGCATGGAAGCCTGCTGACATGCCGGGTGTTCCCAGGGGGTTGGTTGAGCATCGTCTATGAGTCGACTCAAAAGTTAAACCTGTCAAAGAGCATCTTCGACGGCCCGCCGTCCAGAAGAGAAAGGCCATTGGTGAGGAGGTGGCTCGGCTCTTAGCAGCAGAGCTTATCCGAGAGATTTACCACTCCGAGTGGCTCGCCAATGTTGTCATGGTCCCTAAGAAGGACAAGTCACTTCACATGTGCATCGACTTCAAACATATCAATCGGGCCTGCCCGAAAGATCATTTTCCTCTCCCCCGCATCGACCAAATAGTCGACTCGACTGCGGGATGTGAGCGGTTGTCTTTCTTTGACGCCTATTCCGGTTACCATCAGATCCGTCTGTATGGACCCGACGAGATCAAAACAGCTTTCATCACTCCATTCGGGTGCTTCTGTTATGTCACCATGCCATTCGACCTCAAGAATGCCGGAGCCACGTTCATGAGGATGATTCAGAAGTGTTTGCTCACTCAAATCAGTCGGAATGTGGAAGCATACATGGATGATATTGTGGTCAAGTCACGGAAAGGTTCCAACCTGTTGACTGACCTTGCTGAAACATTTGCCAATCTCAGGAGGTATGATATCAAGCTTAATCCATCAAAGTGCACATTCGGAGTTCCTGGCGGAAAGTTATTCGGTTTTCTCGTTTCCGAACGAGGAATCGACGCCAACCCAGAAAAAGTTGGCACTATACTCCGAATGAAATACCCTGTGCGTGTGCACGATGTCCAGAAGCTTACTGGATGCTTGGCTGCTTTAAGTCGATTCATCTCTCGTCTCGGTGAAAAGGCATTGCCTCTTTACCGACTGATGAAGAAGTCAGACAAGTTCGAGTGGACTCCCGAAGCTGATGCAGCGTTTGCAGAGCTAAAAGCTCTGCTCTCCACCCAGCCGGTGCTTGCTGCCCCAATCAGCAAAGAGCCTTTGCTGCTTTACATTGCAGCCATAGGACAAGTCGTCAGTACAGTACTTACGGTCGAGCGGGAAGAAGAAGAAAAAGCTTTCAAAGTTCAGCGCCCAGTATATTATCTTTTTGAAGTATTGACCCCGTCAAAGAAAAGATACCCTCATTATCAGAAGCTTGTTTATGGGATTTATATGACCACGAAGAAGGTTGCTCATTACTTCTCTGACCATTCCATTACAGTCATCAGCGACGCCCCATTGTCAGAGATTCTGCACAACAGAGATGCAACTGGTCGAGTGGCGAAATGGGCGATTGAACTCCTTCCCCTTGATATCAAGTTTGAGGCAAAGAAAGCCATCAAGTCCCAAGCAGTAGCAGATTTCATCGCCGAGTGGATTGAACAGCAACTGCCGACTCAAGTTCACTCGGAGCACTGGACCATGTTCTTTGATGGTTCCAAGATGCTGAATGGTTCCGGTGCTGGGGTAGTGTTGGTTTCCCCCCGAGGAGATAAGCTCGGATATGTGCTCCAGATTCACTTTGATTCTTCCAAAAATGAAGCAGAATACGAAGCACTGTTGTATGGGTTGCGTATGGCCATTTCACTCGGCGTCCGTCGCCTCATGGTCCATGGCGACTCAGATCTAGTGGTTAATCAGGTGATGAAGGAGTGGGATGTCAGAAGTCCAGCCATAACCGGTTATTGTTATGCAGTGAGGAAGCTGGAGAAGAAGTTCGAGGGGTTAGAGCTTCATCGTGTACCCCGACTGAAAAATCAAGCGGTGGATGATTTGGCGAAAATAGGGTCCAAGAGGGAAGCCATTCCCAGTTATGTGTTTTTGGAGCACATACACACACCGTCAATTCAAGAGGATCCTTTCACCGAAGAAGCCCCATAGCCAAAAAGTGCCACTGATCCGACTGAAGTTGAGGTTCCAGCCGTGGTCGACCTGATCATGGAAGTCGTGGTCATCACTCCCGACTGGACGATGTCGTACATCGATCGCGTATATCCTAAGAAAAGTGCTCCCGGAGAACGAAGAAGAGGCTCGACAGATCGTCCGCCGATCCAAAGCCTTTACTGTGATCAAGGGACAGTTGTACAGAGAAAGCGCGACTGGAGTCAGCCAGAAATGCATAACACCAGAAGAAGGTCAGATAATTCTTGATGATATCCACTCGGGGACCTGTGGTCATCATGCGTCCTCTCGGACCATTGTGGCTAAAGCATACCGAGCGGGATTTTACTGGCCAAAAGCAAATGAAATGGCAAAGGAAATAGTCGACAAGTGTGAAGGATGTCAGTTCTATTCCAGTATGTCACACAAACCCGCCTCAGCCTTGAAGACCATTCCACTCGTCTGGCCCTTCGCTGTTTGGGGATTGGATATGATTGGACCACTGAGAACTGGCAGAAGCGGCTTCACTCACTTGCTAGTGGCAGTCGACAAGTTTACTAAGTGGATCGAAGCTAAGCCTATCAAGAACCTCGATGCATGCACTGCTATCAGTTTCATCATAGAGTTGATATTCAGATATGGAGTTCCGCATAGCATCATCACTGACAATGGGTCAAACTTCGATTCCGACAAATTCAAAGCCTTTTGCGCCTCTCAAGGCACGCGAGTCGACTATGCTTCAGTTGCTCACCCCCAGTCGAATGGACAAGCAGAACGAGCAAACGGTCTAATTCTCAAAGGACTGAAACCCCGGCTGATGCGCGATCTCAAGCATGCAGCAGGAGCGTGGGTCGACGAACTTCCATCAGTTCTTTGGGGATTGAGGACCACTCCTAATCGGTCGACTGGGAGAACTCCATTCTTTCTGGTCTATGGAGCTGAAGCAGTTCTGCCGAGTGACCTGCTTCACAATGCACCCCGAGTTGAACTCTACTCTGAAGATGAAGCGGAACAAGCCCGGCAAGATGCAGTCGACCTCCTAGAAGAGGAGAGAGAGATGGCCCTGATCCGCTCGACCATCTATCAGCAGGACTTGCGTCGATTCCATGCTAGAAATGTGAAGAGCCGAACCTTCCAAGAAGGAGACTTGGTCCTCCGAGTGGATCAACATAAACCACACAAGCTCGCTCCCACTTGGGAAGGTCCCTTCATCGTCACCAGAGTTCTCCACAATGGAGCATACCATCTTTACAACGTCGATCGCCAGATTGATGAGCCTCGAGCTTGGAGTGTGGAGCTGCTCCGCCCCTTTTATACTTAAGTACTCACTTGGGTGAGATGTAATAAAAGTACCTCTGTAGTTTGTTTGTCGAAGACAAGAATGTTATAATTTCCCCAGTGATTGTTATTACTTTTTGTCTACATGAGGAATCCCCCCCCCCAGTGGGTGGCTTAGCTGCGAACCCGTTTCGCCTAAGTTTGTAAAAAAAAATCCCTGCCGAGTGGAGAGCCAGTCTCCCACTCGGGGGCTTAGCTGCGAATCCGTTTCGCCTAAGTACTTGAAAATCCTACCGAGTGGTGAGCCAGCCTCCCACTCGGGTGTTTAGCTGCAGTACAAGTACTCGCCTAAGTGTTTAAAATCCTACCAAGTGGTGAGCCAGCCTCCCACTCGGGGGCTTAGCTGTAGTCCAAGTACTCGCCTAAGTGTAAAAAAATCCCTGCCGAGTGGAGAGCCAGTCTCCCACTCGGGGGCTTATTTGCGAATCCGTTTCACCTAAGTACTTGAAAAACCTACCGAGTGGTGAGCCAGCCTCCCACTCGGGGGCTTAGCGGCAGTCCAAGTACTCGCCTAAGGGTTTAAAATCCTGCCGAGTGGTGAGCTAGCCTCCCACTCGGGGGCTTAGCGGCAGTCCAAGTACTCGCCTAAGGGTTTAAAATCCTGCCGAGTGGTGAGCTAGCCTCCCACTCGGGGGCTTAGCGGCAGTCCAAGTACTCGCCTAAGGGTTTAAAATCCTGCCGAGTGGTGAGCTAGCCTCCCACTCGGGGGCTTAGCGGCAGTCCAAGTACTCGCCTAAGGGTTTAAAATCCTGCCGAGTGGTGAGCTAGCCTCCCACTCGGGGGCTTAGCGGCAGTCCAAGTACTCGCCTAAGGGTTTAAAATCCTGCCGAGTGGTGAGCTAGCCTCCCACTCGGGGGCTTAGCTGCGGATCCGTTTCTCCTAAATACTTGAAAAACCTTGCGAGTGGTGAGCCAGCCTCCCGCTCGGGGGCTTAGCTGTAGTCCAAGTACTCGCCTAAGTGTAAAAAAATCCCTGCCGAGTGGAGAGCCAGTCTCCCACTCGGGGGCTTATTTGCGAATCCGTTTCACCTAAGTACTTGAAAAACCTACCGAGTGGTGAGCCAGCCTCCCACTCGGGGGCTCAGCTGCAGTCCAAGTACTCGCCTAAGTGTTTAAAATCCTACCGAGTGGTGAGCCAGCCTCCCACTCGGGGGCTTAGCTGCAGTCCAAGTACTCGCCTAAGTGTTTAAAATCCTACCGAGTGGTGAGCCAGCCTCCCACTCGGGGGCTTAGCTGCAGTCCAAGTACTCGCCTAAGTGTTTAAAATCCTACCGAGTGGTGAGCCAGCCTTCCACTCGGGGGCTTAGCTGCAGTCCAAGTACTCACCTAAGTATTTAATACAATGTGCGCTTTGCAAGGACGACGAGGTACAGGTCGACTGTTGCCTTCCCCTTCAGAGCTACGACACAAAAAATCCTCCCACTCGGAGGCTTAGATGCAGTCCAGTACTTGCCTAAGTTTGAAAAATCCTACCGAGTGGAGAGCAAACCTCCCACTCGGGGGCTTAGCAGCAGTCCAATACTCGCCTAAGTTTGAAAAATCCTACCGAGTGGAGAGCAAACCTCCCACACGGGGGCTTAGCAGTAGTCCAGTACTCGCCTAAGTTTGAAAAATCCTACCGAGTGGAGAGCAAACCTCCCACTCGGGGGCTTAGCAGCAGTCCAGTACTCGCCTAAGTTTGAAAAATCCTACCGAGTGGAGAGCAAACCTCCCACTCGGGGCTTAGCTGCAATCCAGTACTCGCCTAAGTATCTGAAAATCCTACCGAGTGGAGAGCAACCCTCCCACTCGGAGGCTTAGTTGTAGTCCAGTACTCGCCTAAGTACAAAATCCATTCCGATCCGCAAGGACGACGAGGTGCAGGTCGACTTTTACCTTCTCCTTCGGAGCTGCGCCACAAGTACAACGTGCGCTCCATCCCGATCCGCAAGGACGACGAGGTGCAGGTTGACTGTTACCTTCTCCTTCGGAGCTGCGCCACAAGTACAATGTGCGCTCCATCCCGATCCGCAAGGATGACGAGGTGCAGGTCTACTGTTACCTTCTACTTCGGAGCTGCGCCACAAGTACAATCCATGCTCCATCCCTACCTGCAAGAACAATGAAGTGTAGGTCGACTGGATTTTTCACCTCAGAGCTGCATCTCAAGCACTGAAGTATATTCCGAGTGAAGAACAAAGTTTGCTCGAAGGCAAATGAAAGCATATTCGATGATAAGCCAAGTTCAGATAACATCCTACGGATTCAGAAGTACTCAGGCGTCAAGCCTGTTAAAGTTTATCGGTTACAAGACCACTCGGCATTCCGAGGCAAATTTAAGACGAAGCATAGAAGTTTTTTACTCCTCTGGTGGAGGACTAGAAGGCGCGACAAACTGGTCCAGGTCGATCCCGTCAGCGATCCGGGTGGCAGCAGCAATGAAAGTCTCCATGAAAGATTGGAAGTCGTACTTCTTGGTATTGGCAACTTTGATGGACGCCAGCTTTTCTTCTCGCTCCTCCTTGCAGTGAACCCGGACCAGGGACAGAGCAACATCGGCACCACACCTGGCAGAAGACTTTTTCCATACCTGCACTCGACTTGGAACGTCATTCAGTCGAGTCATTAAAGACTCGAGATCATTTTGAAGTGTCTCGCCTGGCCAGAGTGTCGAGTCGATCCGCGACACCGCAACCTTCAGTCGAGCGAGGTATTCCACCACACCAGCAACACGAGACTCCAGTCGGAGCACATTCATAGCGGATTCATCCTTCACAGGGGAGTTAATGGGGCCCAGGCTTGTTTCCACTCGACTAGTCTCCTCCTCGAAGCTCTGACAGAATTCAGTAAATGCAACTCGAGTTCAAGCTAATGGTTCTATGATGAGTCGGTGATAACAAGCCAGTCGGATAAGAGGAATTACCTTCAAGCATGAGGAATAACTTCTTGGTGAGCCCTTGCTACGTCTTGAGCTTAAGTTGGATTTCCCCGAAGAGGAGAGGATGATGCATCACAGTAGTGTAAGTATTTCCCTCAATTTTTGAGAACCAAGGTATCAATCCAGTAGGAGACCACGCGCAAGTCCCTCGTACCTGCACAAAATGATAGCTACTCGCAACCAACGCTTAGGGGTTGTCAATCCCATCACGGTCACTTACGAGAGTGAGATCTGATAGAGATAATATTTTTGGTATTTTTGATATAAAGATGCAAAGTAAAAAGTAAAAGAAAAGCAAGTAAATAAAGTGATGGAGATTGATATGATGAGAATAGACCCGGGGGCCATAGGTTTCACTAGTGGCTTCTCTCAAGAGCATAAGTGTTCTACGGTGGGTGAACAAATTACTGTTGACCAATTGACAGAATTGAGCATAGTTATGAAGTTATCCAGGCAATGATCATGTATATAGGCATCACGTCCGTGACAAGTAGACCGAAACGATTCTGCATCTACTACTATTACTCCACTCATCGACCGCTATCCAGCATGCATCTAGAGTATTATGTTAAAAACAGAGTAACGCTTTAAGCAAGATGACATGATGTAGAGGGATAAATTCATGCAATATGATAAAAAACCCATCTTGTTATCCTCGATGGCAACAATACAATACGTGCCTTGCAACCCTTTCTATCACTGGGTAAGGACACCGCAAGATTGAACCCAAAGCTAAGCACTTCTCCCATTGCAAGAACTACCAATCTAGTTGGCCAAACCAAACGGATAATTCGAAGAGACTTGCAAAGATAACTTAATCATACATAAAAGAATTCAGAGAAGAATCAAATATTTTCCATAGATAAGCTGGATCATAAACCCACAATTCATCGGTCTCAACAAACACACCGCAAAAAGAAGATTACATCGAATAGATCTCCACGAGAGAGGGGGAGAACATTGTATTGAGATCCAAAAAAAGAGAAGAAGCCATCTAGCTACTAACTATGGACCCGAAGGTCTGAAGTAAACTACTCACACTTCATCGGAGGGGCTATGGTGTTGATGTAGAAGCCCTCCGTGGTGGATGCCCCCTCCGGCGGAGCTCCGGAACAGGCCCCAAGATGGGATCTCGTGGATACAGGAAGTTACGGCGGTGGAATTAGGTTTTTGGCTTCGTATTTGATCTGTCGGGGGTACGTAGGTATATATAGGAGGAAGGAGTACGTCGGTGGAGCGTCAGGGGGCCCATGAGGTAGGGGGGCGCGCCCCCCACCCTCGTGACTGCCTCTGGCACTCCTTGGAGTAGGGTCCAAGTCTCCTGGATCACGTTCGGTGATAAAATCACGTTCCCGAAGGTTTCATTCCGTTTGGACTCCGTTTGATATTCCGTTTCTTCGAAACACTGAAATGGGCAAAAAACAATAATTCTGGGCTGGGCCTCTGGTTAATAGGTTAGTCCCAAAAATAATATAAAAGTGGAAAATAAAGCCCATTATAGTCCAAAACAATAATAAAGTAGCATGGAGCAATAAAAAATTATAGATACGTTGGAGACGTATCAGGCATCCCTAAGCTTAATTCCTGCTCGTCCTCGAGTAGGTAAATGATAAAAAGAGAATTTTTGATGCAGAGTGATACTTTGGCATAATTTCAATGTAAATCTTCTTAATTGTGATATGAATATTCAGATCCGAAAGATTCAAGACAAAAGTTCATATTGACATAAAAATAATAATACTTCAAGCATACTAACAAAGCAATTATGTCTTCTCAAAGTAACATGGCCAAAGAAAGTTATCCCTACAAAATCATATGGTCTGGCTATGCTCCATCTTCCCTACACAAAGCATTTAAATCATGCACAACCCCGATGACAAGCCAAGCAATTGTTTCATACTTTAACATTTTCAGAACTTTTTCAATCTTCACGCAATACGTGAGCGTGAGCCATGGATATAGCACTATATGTGGAATAGAATGGTGGTTGTGGAGAAGACAAAAAGAGGGAAGATAGTCTCACATCAACTAAGCGTATTAACGGGCTATGGATATGCCCATCAATAGATATCAATGCGAGTGAGTAGGGATTGCCATGCAACGGATGCACTAGAGCTATAAGTATATGAAAGCTCAAAATAAACTAAGTGGGTGTGCATCCAACTCGCTTGCTCACGAAGACCTAGGGCGTTTTGAGGAAGCCCATCATTGGAATATACAAGCCAAGTTCTATAATGAAAAATTCCCACTAGTATATGAAAGTGACAAAATGAGAGACTCTCTATCATGAAGATCATGGTGCTACTTTGAAGCACAAGTCTGGTAAAAGGATAGTAACATTGTCCCTTCTCTCTTTTTCTCTCATTTTTTTATTTTTTTATTTGGGCCTTTCCTTTTTTTTATGGCCTCTTTTTTTTTTGTCCGGAGTCTCATCCCGACTCGTGGGGGAATCATAGTCTCCATCATCCTTTCCTCACTTGGGACAATGCTCTAATAATGATGATCATCACACTTTTATTTTTCTTAGAACTCAACAATTACAAGTCGATACTTAGAACAAAATATGACTCTATATGAATGCCTCCGGCGGTGTACCGGGATATGCAATGAAACATGAGTGACATGTATGAAAGAATTATGAAAGGTGGATTTGCCACAAATACAATGTCAACTACATGATCATGCTAGCAATATGACAATGATGGAGCGTGTCATAATAAACGGAACGGTGGAAAGTTGCATGGCAATATATCTCGGAATGGCTATGGAAATGCCATGATAGGTAGGTATGGTGGCTGTTTTGAGGAAGGTTTATGGTGGGTGTATGATACCGGCGAAAAGTGCGCGGTATTAGAGAGGCTAGCAATGGTG
>LR880968.1:5113742-5130219 GCA_904067115.1 Aegilops sharonensis | reverse complement strand
GGACTTCGGAAAGGTTCCGAGTGATTCGGGTATTTTTCGGAGTACCGGAGAGTTACGGGAATTCGCCGGAAGAAGTATTGGGCCTTATTGGGCCATACGGGAAAGAGAGAGGGGCTGCCTAGGGCAGGCCGCGCGCCCCCCCAAGGCCTAGTCCGAATTGGACTAGGGGGAGGGGCCGCACCCCCTCCTTCCTTCCCTTCTCTCTTCCCTTTCCTTCTCTCCTACTCCTACTACATGGAAGGTCTCCTAGTTGGACTAGGAAAGGAGGGAATCCTACTCCCGGTGGGAGTAGGACTCCTCCCTGGCGCGCCCTCCCTTGGCCGGCCGCCCCCTCCCCCTTGCTCCTTTATATACGGGGGCAGGGGGGCACCCCATGACACACAAGTTGATCTACGGATCATTCCTTAGCCGTGTGCGGTGCCCCCCTCCACCATATTCCACCTCGGTCGTATCGTCGCAGAGTTTAGGCGAAGCCCTGCGCCGGTAGAGCATCATCATCGTCACCACGCCGTCGTGCTGACGGAACTCATCCCCGACACTTTGCTGGATCGGAGTCCGGGGATCGTCATCGAGCTGAACGTGTGCTGAACTCGGAGGTGCCGTGCGTTCGGTACTTGGATCGGTCGGATCGTGAAGACATACGACTACATAAACCGCGTTGTCATAACGCTTCCGCTTACGGTCTACGAGGGTACGTGGACAATACTCTCCCCTCTCGTTGCTATGCCATCACCATGATCTTGCGTGTGCGTAGGAAATTTTTGAAATTACTACGTTCCCCAACAGAAGATTACATCGAATAGATCTCCAGGAGAGAGGGGGAGAACATTGTATTGAGATCCAAAAAGAGAGAAGAAGCCATCTAGGTACTAACTATGGACCCGAAGGTCTGAAGTAAACTACTCACACTTCATCGGAGGGGCTATGGTGTTGATGTAGAAGCCCTCCATGGTGGATGCCCCCTCCGGCGGAGCACCGGAACAGGCCCCAAGATGGGATCTCGTGGATACAGGAAGTTACTGCGGTGGAATTAGGTTTTTGGCTCCGTATTTGATCTGTCGGGGGTACGTAGGTATATATAGGAGGAAGGAGTACGTCGGTGGAGCGTCAGGGGGCCCACGAGGCAGAGGGGCGCGCCCAGGGGGGAGGGGCGTGCCCCCCACCCTCTTGACCGCCTCTGGCACTCCTTGGAGTAGGGTCCAAGTCTCCTGGATCACGTTCGGTGAGAAAATCACGTTCCCGAAGGTTTCATTCCGTTTGGACTCCGTTTGATATTCCGTTTCTTCGAAACACTGAAATAGGCAAAAAACAGCAATTCTGGGTTGGGCCTCCGGTTAATAGGTTAGTCCCAAAAATAATATAAAATTGGAAAATAAAGCCCATTATAGTCCAAAACAATAGATAAAGTAGCATGGATCAATAAAAAATTATAGATACATTGGAGACGTATCAGCCCTCCCAGATAAGCATCAAGATTGTTCCTCTTCCCCGCCAGTTCGCCAGCCTTGTCGCTCAGAGCTATCTTGTCGTTCTTCAGTCGGCTAACCTCCTTGTTGGCCGCGTCGAGAGCAGCCTTTAGATTGGCGTTCTCTTCTTCAAGTTTACCGACTAAAGACAACTTTTCTTCCGCGAGCTTGGTTTTGTGCAAAGCCGCTTTCTGTGCCTCGACAAGGTCATGATCCTTCTTCCTCAGAGCCTCCTCCATTTCGTCTGCAAAATGACAGTGAGATCAGAATTAGGAATGGGCAGAAAGACAAAGGCAGTCGTCAAGTTCTCACCAGCCATACCTTTTGCTTCGTCTCTTGCCTTCTGCAAGTTCTCCTGAGCAAGCTTCAAGTCAAGGTTGAGCTGGATTTGTTTGTTTTCCAATTCAGTATAGCGAGCCACAAGCTCGCAGGATTTCTGCGAAGAGTCAATCGACAGACACCAAAGAAAAGTTGCTTCCGAGTGACTAAGAAGAATCGTAGTGTTCCTTAGACTACAGCCGAATCAAAATATTTGACAGTAGTCTCGGGGACTACACCCAGTGGGTGCACTCAGCGTGCCCCCACCGGTTCTACCGACTCGGTTCGATCAGTCGACCAAAGAAAAAAAAAGAGTTCTTCAGACTACGGTCGACTGCCAGCAGTCCACCATAGTCTCAGGGACTACACCCAGTGGGTGCACTCAGCGTGCCCCCACCGGTTTCAATATTCCATTCGACATGGTCCGACCAGACCGAGTGAAGAAGTTAACAAAGAAATTCAAAGTATAAAGACTACGGTCGACTGCCAGCAGTCCACCATAGTCTCGGGGACTACACCCAGTGGGTGCACTCAGCGTGCCCCCATCAGTACAAAAATTCAATCGACACACCCAATGGGTGTACAGATACGAAGATCTTCAGAAAGAAGAGTTTTCAGGTAGCATATCCTAACAGAACAAGTGGTGACCAACTAACCTGGACGTTGCTCTGAAGAGCTGAGCTGGCATCATAGGCCGCCTGGCTGGCCTCCCGGACCACCTTCACTTGCTCGATCATGATCCCCGCCTGGCGTATAGCTTCCTTAGCAGCACCCACTTGGTCCTCTGGGACGTGGTGTGTGGCGAAAAGGGAGGGCGGATCAGCAGTCGACGATGAAGGCCGGATGCTCCTCAGCGGCACTGCGAAAGACACAGAAGTCCGAGTGATGTTGCCACCCTCATGAACCAGCGTCTCAGGCACTGATACAACTTGAGCAGTCTTGCCAGCAGGTGCCTTTTTATTCCTCCTCCGCCTCAGCGGCGCCTCATCGTCATCATCAGGGAGATCAATGACATGAGGAGGGACTACAGGAAAGATTCAAAGTTAAAAACGGAAATCCAATCGACCAAAAGGCAAACTACAGCGATCATACCAAGGTTAGAGGTAGCAGCATCTTCCATCTCCTGGTCTTCGTTCCTGGCTGAGGTCTCGGAGGTGGCAGCGCTGCAGATTTCAGAAATCGGTTGATCAGTCAACAAGTCGACCAAAAGTATGTCCATGCTGAACAAGAAAACACAAGTACTGCTGTACCCGGAAATGGTGGGAATGGCCATCTTCATCTTGGCCAAAGCTTTCGTCGGCTTTGATGGCGTCGCTCGGGGTTGCTTCGGCGCTTTTTCAGTCGGCGCCGGAGAAGTCGTCCGAGGGCATTTCGTTAACTGCCCGACAGGCGCGATAGCCTTGCCACACTCGACTGCGGGGTCATGGGTGAGCTTGGATCGCCTTTCCATGCGAGGAGGGTCAACTTCTTCCTCCTCTTCCTCCTCCTCCTCTTCGCCGGAGCTGTCGTCGTCTTCGTCCTCCGCACCATCAGATTGCCATTCCTCCTGGCTTTCACCTCCGCTCCCTTCCTCCTCCTTGACTGGTTCTTGCGCCCCGTTGGGCATCGAGTACATCTCAGTGGTGGCCTGGAAGACAACAAACAAGACAAAAGTCAATCGACCGATTTTAAGTAAACAAGATGGAGAAAGCGGGATCACAATCGAAGATGCAGGAATGGACCTTGTCTACTTTGTATGACTGGTCGAGTGGAGGGATCCTCCTGGCTCCTCGAGGGTTGTCCTTGTTTCCTGTGATGCCCGCAAGACACCTTTCCAGCATGGCATCCTCGATCTCCTCCGGGTGGATCCGTGTGGTGTCATCAGTGCCAGAGTACAACCACATCGGATGGTCTCGGGCTTCAAGCGGCTGGATGCGTCGTCGAAGGAAGACCTCCAAGAGGTCCATGCCAGTCACCCTGTCTCGAATGAGTTGGACAACTCGTTCGACCAACACCTTCACCTGCGCCTTCTCTTCCGGGATCACCTTCAAAGAAGATGGCTTGCTCACTCGGTCCATGGAAAAACAAGGGAGTCCAGTCGACTGCCCTGGCGTTGGCTGGTCCTTGCAGTAGAACCAAGTCGACTGCCATCCACGGACTGACTCGGGTAAGATCATGGCCGGAAAAGAACTTTTTCCTCTCATTTGAACCCCAAGACCCCCACACATCTGAATCACTTGAGTTCTCTCGTCACTCGGATTGGCCTTTTTCACCGTCTGGGAGCGACAAGTGAAAATGTGCTTGAAAAGACCCCAATGAGGCCGACAACCCAAGAAATTCTCGCACAAAGACACTAAAGCAGCGAGATACACGATGGAGTTGGGAGTGAAGTGGTGAAGTTGTGCACCAAAGAAGTTCATAAATCCCCGAAAGAAAGGGTGAGGCGGCAGAGAAAACCCGCGGTCGACATGGGTGGCCAAGAGAACACACTCACCCTCCAGAGGTTGTGGCTCCCACTCCTTCCCCGGGAGCCGCGCTGATCCATGGGGGATCCGTCCCTCATTGTCCATGTCGTCGAGATCCTTCTGGCTGATCGTCGAGCGGATCCAGTCGCCCTGGATTCAGCCCTGCGGCAAGCCGGCCCTCGACGAAGATCCGCCCCGACTGGTCGCTCTTCCATTCGCCTTCGCCGTCGCCTTCTTCGCCCGCTCCAAAGCCGCCGTCTTCTCCTTCACCATTGTCGCCGGCGAAACATGCACAGAGCAGCAGCGCTGAGGTGGAATCGCACACAGCGGATGAATCTGGGGAAGGGAGGAAGAAAGGGGAACGCACTGTTTAAAAAACCCCGGTCCAGGGCCTTATATGAGGTTGCTTCCGAGTGACTGACTGGTAGGCCCGGGCGATCCTGTCAAATCCTGCAACAGTCGCCCGCGCGATACGTGGCGAAAAAGGTGGCATGGAGATCGAGGCGTCCCTGCCTTATCCCGTCCGATTACTGCGGCCTCCTTTGCCCCGCTCACTTCCCGAAATTCGAATCCCGCTAAATCCGCGCACCACAGAGCAAATCATCAGACGAAAGATTTTCTCCGTCCTGTCATTCGGAGTTCTCCAAGCATGAAAAACACACTCGACGGATACAAAGAATGGATCAAGGCGACTGAAAAAGAAGTTGAAGCCGTCACCTAAGCTCATTGATCCAGAACAGGACGTGCTCATCGCACGAAAAGTGGGTCGGAAGAGTTCTCAACTCCTTCCCCACTCAAACCTCGATCCATTCGGGGGCTACTGATGAAGCCATGTACCTAGGGTAGGGTCATGGACCTGTCCAAGATACCCTCCCCAAGGACATCTCTTGAAGAAAACACCTTTCAGTCGACCTGGAAGGATTCCACTCGACGGACCTGAAGACACTCGACCATGAAGCCAACCACTCGACCGCCAGGAGATCTACAGTCAGTCTGCACGCAAATGATCGGTCATTAAGTGGCTTTATGGTCATCATAGCACTTTATGTGGGACGTTACCAGTAACTCCCTATCTTAATGTACCTTAATCCCTACATAATTGAGGGCTGGAGGGGTCTGACAAACTCTATATAAGCCACCCCCCTCCTCAGTGTAAAGGATTCGCACCCCTGTAACTCATACGCACATAATACAGTCGACCGCCTCCGGGCTCCGAGACGTAGGGCTGTTACTTCCTCCGAGAAGGGCCTGAACTCGTAAACATCTTGCGTATACAACTACTCCATAGCTAGGATCTTGCCTCTCCATACCTACCCCCCATTCTACTGTCAGACTTAGAACCATGACAACGCCCCCTAAGGCCTTGTTTGTTTCAGCTTCGCTTGGATTTTAATCACATGTGGATTCAATTCAGTGGCAAAGTTGATCTGCAGAATCAGCTTCGCCACCGAAGTACCCTTCGAGGTGTTTCAGGAAATTGCACTAAAAATGGCCCAAATCCAGATTAAGTTTCACTGTCAAAGCTAATTCCAAATAGATGTTTGTTTCAGATTCAAGATTCGGTTTCACCGGCATAATTGAATCTGGTCTCAAAATCTGAAACAAACAAGGCCTAAGTCACATTCATTGAATCAAAGAGCAGACAAATTGCAAAGAGATGTTGCAAAACTAGAGAAATTTTATAAAGAACGCGAGGCAGTGCCCCCCTATGTCATGGTCATTTTGTCAAAGTGCAAACAAATTACAAAGACACGTTGTTTTGCGTTGGGCCCATTGAGATTCTCTAGTTCTCTTCTACGATGATCTTTTTTCAGGTTTCTTCATTTTTTTCCATTGGTCTTTTACTTATTTTCAGAATTTTTGGTTTTTCTTGGTCTTTTCCTTATTTATTTTCCCTTTTCTGCCTTATTTCATATTTTTTATTCATGAATAATTTTCAAATTCGTGAGCATTTTTCTAGATTGAAGAAAATTTTAAAACATTAACGTTTTGAAATGTGAGCGCTTCTGAAAAATACGAGATCATTTTGAAAAAATTACAGATAAATTTTAGAAAATAGAAAAACATTTGTTCAGTTTTATATCATTTTATTAAAATTCATTACTGTTTTCTAAAATTCAAGAACATAGTATGGAAAAGTGTTATGTCTTTTACTTTTTTTTACATATTTCAAAACATCCGTGATAAAATGAAAAGATATCTGACATTATTTAATCTTTCAGTCACATATTTTGGAGACTAATAAAAAAAGCCGACAACCAGTTTACAATAGAAAACTATTCGAAAATAGTTAGAAGCCCACGAAGGGAGCACCTTGCAATTGCCTGACTGTCCCGTCCAATCAGCGAGAAATAGAAGGACTCGGGCGATAGTGTAGCCAACAATTGATTTGTTATTGTACATGTATATATTATTTTACTAGCAACTGTACGCTTTCTTCTGTATTGAGCTTTTAGTGATCTATGTATTTTATGTTTCTTACTTTCTCTATTTTAAATGTAAGGAGATCTGCTGCTGGTTGGAATGCTTCCGGGGTGTCATGATCATTCTTCCTGGAATACATGATCATTCTTTCTCTATTTTAATCAACGAAGTACACTTACTTTCATTGGCATGCCACATGCAGCTTACTCACATAAAATTTATGTTCCCACCACTTTGCGGACTGAGCCTCTGCTTTTTCTTTGCTAAAATAGACTAATATTTTCCATTTAATCTTTAAATAGTGTCTATGTTTAAAAAAATGTGTACACCTCTCTACAAAACAATTAACGCAATTTAGAAATATTATTTACTAAATTCATGTAACTTAAAAAGAGTTCAAATATTCAAAACTATATTTGTGTAGTTTAAGAAAGTGTTCACAATTTTAACAATAATGTTTGTATATTTTAAGAATGTGTTAATGCATTTTTTGAAAACCATTCACATACTTAAAAAATTATTATCATATTTAGAAAAACAAAGAAAATTTAAAAAGTGTTCAGTTTGTTCATTAAAATATTCACCTAATTTTTTTAAAGGTTCACGCATTCACAATATATTAGTGTAATCTGAACTGGTGTTCATAATGTTTAACAAAAAAATCATGTATTAGACGAACAGTTAATAACATTTTAAAAACTTTTGATATAATAAAAAAGTGTTCACTTATTTTTAAATAAATATACTTATCTATTTAAAAGGTATGCACACAAAATTTGTGTAATATGAAGTAAACCCACACATTTTTGGAAGTGTTCATGAATTTAGAAAATATTTATTCATTTTTCTAAAATTTGCGCTTTTTTATCAATTGCCCGGCAGTAATTTGTTCGCCCACCGTATTATTTTCTATCTTGAGAGAAGCCTCTAGTGAAACCTAAGGCCCCCGGGTCTCTTTTCCATCATATAAGTTTTTGATCTACAATTTTAGTTTCCGATCTACTATTCTTTCAATATTTTACGTTTCGTTCTATAAACCAAAAATACCAAAAATATTTACTTTACCGTTTATATATCTCTTTCTGAACTCACTTTTGCAAGTAACCGTGAAGGGATTGACAACCCCTTTATCGCGTTGGGTGCAAGTTTGTTTGATTGTTTGTGCAGATATTCGGTGATCTGTGCGTTATCTCCTACTGGATTGATACCTTGGTTCTCAAACTGAGGGAAATACTTGTCTCTACTTTGCTGCATCACCCTTTCCTCTTCAAGGGAAAAACCAACGCAAGCTCAAGAAGTAGCCGGAAGAATTTCTGGCGTCGTTGCTGGGGAGATCTACGCCAAGTCAAGACATACCAAGTACCCATCATAAAATCTCATCTCTTGCATTACATTATTCGCCATTCGCCTCTTGTTCTCCTCTCCCCCACTTCTAAAGCGATTTTTGAAAACATTTGCCTTTTCTTCGCCCCTCTTTCGTTCGTCTTTCTCGCTCGCTTTTTGTGTGCTCATGTGTTGGTGTGCCTGCTTATCTTTATGGCTCAACCAAAGAATGCTGATCCTCAGTTTAGGAGGCTGGAAGAACTTGAAAATAACGTTAGAAGTTTCGTGTCTTTACAATTTGAGCATAATAGTTTCTTTAGAAACGAGCTTAAAGAGCAGAAAAGTTTTATGGAGTATATGAATAAAGAGCTCAGTTTGCTCATCTTGAAAATTTGTAGGCAAAATTTCTGATAAACAAACTACCTTAGTAAATAAAATGGCTACTAAACCGAAAGCTTTAAATAATGATGAAGATCTTAAAGTGAATAATGTGACTCCTATTGAATCTTTGTTTTGTAATATAAATCTTGATAAATATGGGACTGGAGATGAGTCAACTTTAGTCAAAAGGCGTCCCACTAATTCAGAGTTTTTAGATCTTGATGCAAAAATTCATAAAAGTGGGATTGGAGAGATCAAGACTTTAAGTAGCAATGAACCCACTGTTTTGGATTTCAACGAATTTAATTATGATAATTGTTCTTTAATAGATTGTATTTCCTTGTTGCACTCCATGTTGAATTCTCCTCATGCTTATAATAAAAACAAAGCTTTTACAAAACATATCATTGATGCTATGATGCATTCTTTTGAAGAAAAGCTTGAATTGGAAGTTTCTATCCCTAGAAAACTTTATGCTGAGCGGGTACCTACTATTAAGATTAAAATTAAAGATTATGAGTGCCATGCTTTGTGTGACTGGGTGCTAGCATTTCCACAATTCCAAAAACTTTATGTGATGTGTTAGGTTTCCATGAATTTGATGATTGTTCTTTAAATTTGCATCTTGCGGATTCCACTATTATGAAACCTATGGGAAGGATTAATGATGTTCTTATTGTTGAGAATAGGAATTATGTGCCAGTATATTTCATTGTTCTTGATATAGATTGCAATCCTCCATGTCCTATTATTCTTGGTAGACCTTTTTTAGAACGATTGGTGCAATTATTGATATGAAAGAAGGAAACATTAGATTTCAATTTCCGTTATGGAAGGGCATGGAACACTTTCCTAGAAAAAAATTAAATTTCTATACACATCTATTATGAGAGCTACTTATGGATTGCATACCAAAGATGACAATACCTAGATCTATTTGTGTTTTATGCCTAGCTAAGGACTAAACAATAGCGCTTGTTGGGAGGCAACCCAATTTTATTTTTGTTTTTTGCTTTTTGTTCCTGTTTTGCTTTAAATAATTCATCTAGCCTCTGGTTAGATGTGGTTTTGTGTTTTAATTAGTGTTTTTCACAGGAAGACCTTTGGGATAGCTTACGGTGATAGTTGTTTTGATCTTGCTGAAAAACAGAAACTTTTCCATGCAGTAAATAATTTCCTGGATTTTATTGAAATATTCTTTTGATCTGATTCTTTTTGCTCTGGATTGGTGAACAAATTGCCCAGATTTTCCTATTTTATTCAGAATTTTTGGAGTTACAGAAGTATTCCAGAGTTACAGATTACTACAGACTCTTCTGTTTTTGACAAATTTTGTTTTCTATGTGTTGTTTGCTTATTTTGATGATTCTATGGGTAGTATCAGGGGGTATGTGTCGGCGTTCTGGGAATGGGGGTACCCAGACTTGCCTGCCTGCGACCCATGGGGTGGCTCCGTCAACGGCCCGGTACGGCCCAACTTCGGCAACAACAAATCCAAGGCCCTCGCGAGGCGGGCGACACCAAGACCTCCCTGGGGGGCGGCCTCCCCGGGCTGGCTCTCGAGGATCGGAGATATCTATGCAAGATGCACCTCACGAGGTTCATATGACGTGAGCCATAATGACCAAGGCCAGGCGGGCGCCAGAGGGCGCAGTGTACCGGTTTCCTCTNGGGGTATGAACCATGGAAAAGTTGGAATACAGTAAATATTAATCCAATAAAATAAAGAATGAGTTTGCAGTAGTACCATAAAGAGGTGATTTATTTTCTTATACTAACGGAGCTTATGAGATTTTCCGTTGAGTTTTCTGTTGTGAAGTTTTCAAGTTTTGGGTAAGGATTTGATGGACTATGGAATAAGGAGTGGCAAGAGCCTAAGCTTGGGGATGCCCAAGGCACCCCGAGCTAATATTCATGGATAACCAAGAGCCTAAGCTTGGGGATGCCCCGGGTCATCCCCTCTTTCGTCTTTGTCTATCGGTAACTTCACTTGAGGCTGTATTTTATTCACCACATGATTTGTGTTTTGCTTGGAGCGTCTTATACGATTTGAGTCTTTGCTTTTTAGTTTGCCACAATCATCCTTGCTGTACACACCTTTTGAGAGGGCATCCATGAATCGTGATTTATTAGAATACTGTTTGTGCTTCGCTTATATCTTTTGAGCTAAGCAATATTTCTCTAGTGCTTCACTTATATCTTTTTAGAGCACGGCGGTGGTTTTATTTTATAGAAATTGATGAACTCTCATGCTTCACTTATATTATTTTGAGAGTCTCTAAACAACATGGTAATTTGCTTTGGTTATAAATTTAGTCCTAATATGATAGGCATCCAAGATGGATATAATAAAAACTTTCATATAAAGTGCATTGAATACTATGAGAAGTTTGATTCTTTATGATTGTCTTGAGATATGAAGATGGTGATATTAGAGTCATGCTAGTGAGTAGTTGTGAATTTGAGAAATACATGTGTTAAAGTTTGTGATTCCCGTAGCATGCACGTATGGTGAACCGTTATGTGATGAAGTCGGAGCATGATCTATTTTTTGATTGTCTTCCTTATGAGTGGCGGACGGGGACGAGCGATGGTCTTTTCCTACCAATCTGTCCCCCTAGGAGAATGCGCAAAGTACTTCTTTTTGATAACTAATAGATTTTTGCAAAAAAAGTATGTGAGTTCTTTATGACTAATGTTGAGTCCATGGACTATACGCACTCTCACCCTTCCACCATTGCTTGCCTCTCTTGTGCCGCACAACTCTTGCCGGTACCATATACCTTCCTCAAAACAGCCACCATACCTACCTATTATGGCATTTCCATAGCCATTCCGAGATATATTGCCATGCAACTTTCCACCGTTCCGTTTATTATGACACGCTTCATCATTGTCATATTGCTTTGCATGATCATGCAGTTGACATCGTATTTGTGGCAAAGCCACCTTTCATAATTCTTTCATACATGTCACTCTTGATTCATTGCACATCCCGGTACACCACCGGAGGCATTCGTATAGTCATATTTTGTTCTAAGTATCGAGTTGTAATTCTTGAGTTGTAAGTAAATAAAAGTGTGATGATCTTCATTATTAGAGCATTGTCCCTGTGAGGAAAGGATGATGGAGACTATGATTCCCCCACAAGTCGGGATGATACTCCGGACGAAAAAGAAAAAAAAGAAAAAAAGGCCAAAAAATGAGAAAGGCCCAAATAAAAAACAAAAAAAATAAATGAGAGAAAAAGAGAGAAGGGGTAATATTAATATCCTTTTTCCACACTTGTGCTTCAAAGTAGCACCATGATCTTCATTATAGAGAGTCTCCTATGATATTACTTTCATATACTAGTGGGAATTTTTCATTATAGAACTTGGCTTGTATATTCCAATGACGGGCTTCCTCAAATTGCCCTAGGTCTTCATGATCAAGCAGGTTGGATACACCACCACTTAGTTTTCTTTTGAGCTTTCATAAACTTATAGCTCTAGTGCATCCGTTGCATGGCGATCCCCACTCACTCACATTGATATCTATTGATGGGCATCTTCATAGCCTGTTGATACGCCTAGATAATGTGAGACTATCTCCCTCTTTTTGTCTTCTTCACAACCACCATATTCCATTCCACCTATAGTGCTATATCCATGGCTCACGATCATGTATTGCGTGAAAGTTGAAAAAGTTTGAGAACATCAAAAGTATGAAACAATTGCTTGGCTTGTTATCAGGGTTGTACATGATTTAAATATTTTGTGTGATGAAGATGGAGCATAGCCAGCCTATATGATTTTGTAGGGATAACTTTCTTTGGCCATGTTATTTTAAGAAGACATAATTGCTTTATTAGTATGCTTGAAGTATTATTGATTTTATGTCAATATTAAACTTTTGTTTTGAATCTTACCGATCTGAACATTCATGCCACAATAAATAAAATTACATGGATAAATATGTTAGGTAGCATTTCACATAAAAATTGTGTTTTTATCATTTACCTACTCGAGGACGAGCAATTATTACGCTTGGGGATGCTTGATACGTCTCCAACGTATCTGTAATTTTTGATTGTTCCATGCTATTATATTATGTGTTTTGGATGTTTTATATGCTTTAATATGATATTTTATATTAGTTTTGAGACTAACCTATTAACCTAGAGCCAAGTGCCAGTTCCTGTTTTTCCCCTGTTTTTGAGTTTTGTAGAAAAGGAATACCAAACGGAGTCCTGACGGCATTAAACTTTTGCGACGACGTTTCTTGGACCAGAAGACAACCAGGAGACTTGGAGATGAAGTCGGAAGAGCCACGAGGCGGCCACAAGGATGGAGGGCGCGCTCCCGACCCTTGTGGGCCCCTCAGGCACCCCTTGACCTAATTTCTTCGCCTATATATTCCCATATATCCCCAAACCAACAGAGGCATCCACGAAAACACTTTTCCACCGCCGCAACATTCTGTACCCGTGAGATCCCATCTAGTGACCTTTTCCTGCGTCCTGCCGGAGGGGGATTCGATCACGGAGGGCTTCTACATCAACACCATTGCCCTTCCAATGAAGCGTGAGTAGTTTACCTCATACCTACGGGTTCATCGCTAGTACACTACTAGGGAAAACCCTATACACAGAAACTTACCAGTAGTGCGGGCTAAAAAGAAGCGCTACTACAATTTACCACTAGTGTGTGTGAAATAAATACACTCCAGATAAGTTTGTAGCAGTAGCGCATCTTGCGAAAGAAGCGCTACTACTACAATTCCCCTACTGTTCTCGATAGGCTACCAATAGTAGTAGCGTGCTTAGGAAAAGCGCACTGCTGCTAAGACTATTGTAGCAGCGTGTTTTACGCAGAAAGCGCTACTGCTAAGGAAAGGAAAATAAAATGAAAAAACATATAGAAAAGTAAATGAAAATGAAAGAAATAGAAGAAGGGGAAGGAAAAAAAGAAAATATGAATGAAAATAAATGAAAAAGAAAAATAAAGGAGAAAGGCGTAGTAGCAGCAGGCTTTCTGGACACGCGCTATAGCTATCTTAGCAGTAGCGCTTGTTGCCATCCAGCGCTATAGCTAATTTACCTATAGCTAACGTAGCAGTAGCGCTTTTCCTGGAATGCGATACTGCTACTTTTGACTTAACCAAGCGCGGTTCTTCTTCCCCATGGCCACTTCCCCAAATCGAACCCGTGGGTCTGCTGTCGCCGTCGGTGTCGCCCGGCCGCCGCGCGCGCTCTCCCACCGCCCTCCGCATGCCGTCGACGCCGCCCCGACCCCGACCTTGACGCTGTCCACGATCCCGACCTCAACGCCCCCCAACATTGCGGCCCTCCGCCATGCGCCCGCCGCCCCGACCCCGACCCCGTCCCCGACCTCGACGCCGCGTGCCCCTCTCCCTAACTCCACCGACGCCCGAGGTGAGCACGCCCTCCTCCTCCTCCTCCTCCTCCCCTACCTCTGCCTAGCTAGGGTTCTTAGGGTTAAATTTTAGAGTTCATCTAATTAGTTAGGGTTCATCAAATTAGATGCTAATAGGGCAATAGTTGTTAAATATAATTAGTTTTAGAGTTCATCAAATTAGTTAGGGTTGAATTTTAGAGTTCATCAAATTAGTTAGGGTTAAATTTTAGAGTTCATCAAATTAGTTAGGGTTAAATTTTAGAGTTCATCTAACTAGTTTTTTACTATTTTTTAGTAAGTGCTTAATAGAATTAGTAAGAAAATTAATAGAACTAGTTGAACTAGTTTATTTTTAGTAAGAACTAGTTGAATTAATATAACTAGTTTATTTTTAGTAAGAAAATTAATAGAACTAGTTGAACTAGTTTATTGTTATTTATAATAAGTGCTTAATTGGACTAGTTGAATTTATACAACTATTTTATTTTTAGTATGGAAATTAATAGAACTAGTTTAATTTTTTAGTTAAAGCAATTATTCCCGCATCGACGTCGACGATGCCTATCCTGCATCCTCGTCGTCGACTCGGCGGAGGATGCTTGCTTGATCAGAGGGGCCATGTCCGGGACTGGGCTCCGCCGGGTTGGTACTGGGATGTGCTACCTTCCGGAAGGCGCAACTTGGTGAGGAGCCAGCCCGTCGTTGACCCGAACCTTCTTTGGTGGTGGTCACGTTGGCTAGTGATGGTGCAGAGGCTTGAGGACCCCGTGGAGGTGGTATGTCACCATGTCAGCGAGGAGGACGAGCACGTCCGTCGCTACATGGTTGCTTTGGAGTGTAGGTTCTCCAATACCAGGCAGGTTCTTCAGGGATCTCACTGGAGCTATGATACTGTGATGGTTCCTTCTCTTTGGGTGTCCACCGCCCGGGCCGATACCCGTTGTTCGCTAGGGTTTTAGCTGTATTAGTGAGGTTAAATGTATGAGACTATTCGAGATGTATCCGTGATAATATTCGACGATGTACGGACGCAAGAGATGATTTAGTTTTGCTTATTGAATGCATGCTAATTTGAATACTAATTTATTTTATGATTTAGTTTGTCTTATTGAATGGTCAAATTGGAGAACTATTCCTATTTTTAAAGCTCAAATTGGAGAGCACTATTTTGAATTTTGTTTTTGCAGCCAAATCTCCAAGTTGTCGCCGCCGTCATCCCCGTCACAGGCCCCCTCCGACCTCGAGGTGAGACTAGCCAAATCTCCATGTCAATATGGGTCCTATAAGATATTTTGAAATGTTTTTGTTCATATCTTCAACCATTGAAATGCAATGACCATCAAGTTTGAATGCAATGACCATCAAGTTTGAATGCAAATAGGATATGTGCTTTCCCAAGTGGCCATGTTTGCAGGTAACACCTCCGAGTGGCCTAGGTTTTGCCGGAGTGTTGATTAATTTCCGTTCCAGCAAATTTCAGGTGCTCGATATGTCCTTTCTTAGCAAAGGTCAAGCTGGATTTTTCCGTGAATTTTGGCATGACTTGTGCTAGAATATGTAGGAAATATTGAGAGGCCTGGACTTTCTAGAAAGATAACTAAATGACATTTCGGGTTGACTTTAAGTCTATTGAGGCTCCATACATGACAATCAAAAAATGAGTGACGGAGAAAGTCTGCACCATATATGAGAGAGGAAGAAACCCGACTGTTGTCGTGGGGGTAGTTTCTAGTTCTTCTCCTTGTGCTAGACCTTTGTTAGGCACTAGGGGAAGGAGGAGTAACGACCATCACCGATGGTCGAAAAATCAGTGAGGGAGTGTGTCCACCGTATATGAGAGAAGAAGAATGTCGATTGTTGTTGTGGGGGTCTGATGTCTACTAGGCAACCCTCTTCTTGTAGACGTTGTTGGGCCTCCAAGTGCAGAGGTTTGCAGGACAGTAGCAAATTTCCCTCAAGTGGATGACCTAAGATTTATCAATCCATGGGAGGCGTAGGATGAAGATGGTCTCTCTCAAACAACCCTGCAACCAAATAACGAAGAGTCTCTTGTGTCCTCAACACACCCAATACAATGGTAAATTGTATAGGTGCACTATTTTGGTGAAGAGATGGTGATACAAGTGCAATATGGATAGTAGATATAGGCTTTTGTAATCTGAAAATATAAAAAAAGCAAGGTAACTAATAATAAAAGTGAGCACAAACGGTATTGCAATGCTTCGAAACAAGGCCTAAGGTTCATACTTTCACTAGTGCAAGTTCTCTAAACAATAATAACATAATTGGATCATATAACAATCCATCAACATGCAACAAAGAGTCACTCCAAAGTCACTAATAGACGAGAACAAACGAAGAGATTATTGTAGGGTACGAAACCACCTCAAAGTTATTCTTTCCGATAAATCTATTGGGCTATTCCTATAAGTGTCACAAACAGCCCTAGAGTTCGTAGTAAAATAACACCTTAAGACACACATCAACCAAAACCCTAATGTCACCTAGATACTCCAATGTCACCTCAAGTATCCATGGGTATGATTATACGATATGCATCACACAATCTCAGATTCATCTATTCAAACCAACACAAAGAACTTCAAAGAGTGCCCCAAAGTTTCTACCGGAGAGTCAAGACAAAAACGTGTGCCAACCCCTATGCATAGATTCCCAAGCTCACGGAACCCGCAAGTTGATCACCAAAACATACATCAAGTGA
>LR880968.1:5102650-5113424 GCA_904067115.1 Aegilops sharonensis | reverse complement strand
CTTAAGACACACATCAACCAAAACCCTAATGTCACCTAGATACTCCAATGTCACCTCAAGTATCCATGGGTATGATTATACGATATGCATCACACAATCTCAGATTCATCTATTCAAACCAACACAAAGAACTTCAAAGAGTGCCCCAAAGTTTCTACCGGAGAGTCAAGACAAAAACGTGTGCCAACCCCTATGCATAGATTCCCAAGCTCACGGAACCCGCAAGTTGATCACCAAAACATACATCAAGTGGATCAATAGAATACCCCATTGTAACCATGGGTATCCCAGGCAAGACATAAATCAAGTGTTCTCAAATCCTTAAATACTCAATCCAATAAGATAACTTCAAATGGCAAACTCAATCCATTACAAGATAGGAGAGGGGGAGAAACATCATAAGATCCAACTACAGTAGCAAAGCTCGCGATACATCAAGATATTGCCAAATCAAGGACAGGAGAGAGAGAGAGAGAGATCAAACACATAGCTAGTGGTACATACCCTCAACCCCGAGGGTGAACTACTCCCTCCTCGTCCTGGAGAGCGCCGGGATGATGACGATGGCCACCAGTGATGGATCCCCCCTCCGGCAGGGTGCCGGAACAGGGCCCCGATTGGTTTTTGGTGGCTACAGAGGCTTGTGTCGGCGGAATTCCCGATCTAGGTTATGTTCTACAGGTTTGGGGATTTATAGGAGAGGTTGGCGTCGAGAACAAGTCAGGGCCCCCATAGAGAGCCCACGAGGCAGGGGCGCGCCCTCCACCGTCGTGGGGCCAACGGGACTCCCCTCCGGTAACTCTTCGTTCCAATATTTTTTATATTTTTCAGAAAAAATCTCGGTTGATTTTTAGGGCATTCCGAGAACTTTTATTTCTGCACAAAAACAACACGACGGTAGTTTTGCTGAAAACAACGTCAGTCCGGTTTAGTTCTAATCAAATCATACTAAAATCATGTAGAAATATTATAAACATGGCATGAATACATAAAAAATTATAGATACATTGGAGACGTATCAGGGTCGCTTCTCCTTCGTTCCCGTGTGCTAGACATTTTGGTTTAATGCACTCGGGGACGAAGGGAGGAGCGACCATCACCAATGGTCGAATATATACACGACATGATCTGAGAGTTTTAAAAAAAAAGACTCGATGGACCGAAAGTCAACCCGTGAATAGTAATGATCTAATTTAGTTTTTGTAGTACATATATTGAATTTTAGAAGTTTAATCTTTGAATGATGAACATAGGAAATGTTGTCGGACGAAAGTCTCGCAGAGTGCTCCTGGTGCGACGTCAACCAGGGTTTCTGCGACACGCCTCACTTGGTAGAAGGTCGGCGCTTCAGCATTAAGCTCCAGGAGGCCTTTGATGTTGAAACGGTGCGGTACGACGTAAAGTGTTTTTTTTCATAATTAAGCTCGACTTCTACTACTTCAACGTGTAATTTTCATCTTTTACAATTCGACTAGCTTATCCCATGCCACGCAAGATGCTATGTCTTGGAGAGAATGTATTTTGAAGATCATGAGAGTATGGAAACAAAGAAAATTAACCTAAGGACCCATCATGGTATGGATTTTGAGGTAAATCTATACAATTCTGAGAGTGTATCCCATTTTGGTTGCCCGTATTGGTAAGAACTTTGCAAGATGTATGATTTTCAAGATGATATGCTTGCCACCATGGATTTTGGTGATCCTGACATCGAGAAAGACAAGTTGGACATTTGGGTCCTTGTTGATACGCTCCCAATTCTACCTCTATGTGAGTTTCTCAAACATAGTTATTAAGTAATTTATATTGTTTATTTCAAAACAGTTGATAGCTTATTTTCATTGTTCAAAGGATGTGCGGAAGATGGTAGACAAAACCTAGTACACCGATGGCTCTGAGTTAACTTATCAGGAGAAAAATCATCTGGTCGCATTTTGTACTGATCTTGAGAATTACAATATTATCAAACTCCTCCACAGTCAATATGTGCCACTAGTGCACGTGTTGAACTATTCTAACATCCATGGAGATGTCATGGTAAGATTTTTAGTATTACAACATTTGTGCATCTTTGGCATAAATTCTTTTAAAACTGAACTACATTGCTAACTACGAAGTTATTACTATGTTTTTCAATAGATAACCCCGAAGGAGTGTGTGCCTCATGTGATGTTTCAGAAAGGCCGCCTTGACGTTTTGAATATACAGCCAGGTCATCCTAGGAAACACTCCTGTTCATATCGGATTTCTAAAACCAATGAAGACATGACAATCAAAGATTGGAAAAAATGTATGGTCACTCGTAGGGAGGTACTTGGAAGCAACATTAGGTGAAGGGCACGAATTGGAGACAGGATAATCTCCATTCTCCATAATGGAGAGTCAGGGCCTATCTTGTTTTATGCTATTTTACCTAAGAGAACCTAGTAGGTCCTATGAGAGAGAAGTAGGTCCTAGGTACAATGTGTTATTATGTTGTACAACGTGTTAGAGTTGATGATGATGAGGAGTTGTGATTATGACTACTGACCAACTTGCTCTATGATGTCTCATTGATAAAAATGATGATCATGAGGAGGTGTTATATGACAATGATGTATTATGATGATAAGTTGTTAATGATATGATGATGATGATGAGATATTATGTCATTGGGTGAAAGAACCACGGTTTAGTTTCAAGTGCATGTATCCAAAGTGACCAATGGTCACTTTGGATCCATGCACTTGAAACTTCCAAAGTGACCAATGATCAATTTGGATCCATACACTTGAAACTAATCCACCATTCTTTCACCCAATGATGTAGTAACTCATCCTGATGTAAAAACAGTCTCTAAATTGCTACTTTATGAAAACTTGTATAATGGCGTATGGATACAAAATAAAACAAAAGAAATACCCTACAATAGTAGTAGCGCGGGTAGGGAGGCATGCTACTAGTAACTATCAGTAGCGTTGTGCACCAAAAGCGCTACTGCTAAGCATGTATAGTAGTAGGGAGGGCAAGAACATGCTACTGATAAATTTTAGTTGTAGCGCCGTATCAGTGGCGCGCCACACCGCGCTACTGATATACCTAAAACCGGCGCTACTGCTAGCCTTTTCCCTAGTAGTGGTAGCTAGATGGCTCCTTCTCTCTCTTTGAGATCTATTCTCCTATATGCATGATTTGATGTCTTTGCAAGTCTCTTCGAACTATCAGTTTGATTTGGCCAACTAGATTGGTTTTTCTTGCAATGGGAGAAGTGCTTAGCTTTTGGTTCAATCTTGCGGTGTCCTTTCCCAGTGACAGTAGGGGCAGCAAGGCATGTATTGTATTGTTGTCATCGAGGATAAAAAGATGGGGTTTTCATCATATTGCTTGAGTTAATTCCTCTACATCATGTCATCTTACTTAATGCGTTACTCCGTTCTTTATGAACTTAATGCTCTAGATGCATGCTGGATAGCGGTTGATGTGTGGAGTAATAGTAGTAGATGCAGGCAGGAGTCGGTCTACTTGACACAGACGTGATGCCTATATTCATGATCATTGCCTTAGATATCTTCATAACTTTGCACTTTTCTATCAATTGCTCGGTAGTAATTTGTTCACCCATCGTATTATTTTCTATGTTGAGAGAAGCCTCTAGTGTAACCTACGACCCCCGGGTCTCTTTTCCATCATATAAGTTTCCGATCTACAATTTTAGTTTTTGATCTACTATTCTTGCAATCTTTTACTTTCCGTTCTATAAACCAAAAGTATTTACTTTATCGTTTATCTATCTCTATCAGATCTCACTTTTGCAAGTAACCGTGAAGGGATTGACAACCCCTTTATCGCGTTGGGTGCAAGTTTGTTTGATTGTTTGTGCAGGTATTCGATGATTTGTGCGTTGTCTCCTACTGGATTGATACCTTGGTACTCAAACTAAGGGAAATACTTATCTCTACTTTTCTGCATCACCCTTTCCTCTTCAAGGGAAAAACCAACTCAAGCTCAAGAAGTAGCAAATAGCCAGTTATAGAGTAGTGTTTGATAGAGACTAAGCAAGTAGGTCGCCATCCGCTCATGCGCTGACGTCAGGTAGAGGATTCAGTGTATATGATGTATCAAGACAAAGAAATGAACATACATTTTGATGCATCTCTGATATGGACTTGTTGGACTAGGTTACCTATCTGAGGAATCCATACTCCAACATCATGGGAGCCGAACTCAGGTCCTGTCCGAGTCCATGCTATTCGGCTGGCATCGCAATACCACAGGGCCTGTGAGACAGTGGCATCCACTGTCTAATAATTTGAGTCCACACAACCTTGCAGACTAAGGACGATTAGAACAATTATCATACAACCCCAATCTCACAAAGAAGTTACATAATTGTTGATATATATTATTGATAATGTTCAAGGATTATATAAATAACTGATGAATACATAGGAAATATAATCATCACATGATTGCTTTTAGGGCATTTTCTGAACATTTGCAGTACAAATTGATGTTTGCTTATATGTTGTGGTGTAAATCACTAGAGTGGTGGTATGGGAAAGCAACTCATGTCACTTCACCTACTCAGGCCTAAAGGAGAGCATTTTGTTATAATAAGTCTGAGAGGAAAGGCTGGAGTGACACACTATCAGACACCAAGTTTATGAGTTATATCTGAGAGTTGAATATGTACCCTAGATCTTAAAGCTATGCTTAGACTTTTGTTTTAATTATTCTTAGTACTTGCAAATGTTTCCAAGGATATAATCATAGTTATGTATGAATCAGTAGTTTTGCAACACATAAGCTTAGGATCTATTAATACAACAACAATCAAGCAACAAGAATCAACGCAAACAATTATGAACTTAATAACTACGTGATATTTCAACCGTCCACGAGAAAATTTTGGTCCAAATAAGAAACACAACTAGCTTGTCCTCGACACAACTAAGAACTGGGTGACTTGATGTACTCTCTCAATTTGGTGTACTTCCGATTATTGCAACATTAATTCCAATGAATGAAACAAACAACTAGCTCTTCTTATTGGTTACATCAGAGATTTCTGGTCAACTTTCACGCACCAATTCTTTCTGCTCCCTGCTGGACCTGACACTCTTATTTATTCAAAAGATCTAATATTGATCCCCAATACTTTTGGGTTATCACAAACCCGGTTGGGAGCATCACATATTCTATCTATCATGGAAAATGATAGTGTCTCCAAATAATGGATAAAACCACGCAAAAGGTGGATTGGCACAAATTGACTCATCGCAGTCAAAATTTTACCAAAACGGGGAGCTTCACAGTCTAGCTTTTGACTAACTGTAATAACATATTGTATGCTAGTAGAAAAAGTGGAACCGAAGGCTTACAATGATGACTTAAACACAATATATTAAAGTGCACATAAGAAATGCACACAAATGAAATAAATGAACATACTAGCAATACACATAGCTTTATACGTAAATTTTATTTATTTATTGTGTATAGGTGCACCAATCGATCAATTGTCCTTTACTTAGTCTTGCCATTCTGGATCGATGTTGTCAACGTCTCATGGTCTACTGCATTCGTAATGATCCTAATGGACTCAGAAAAACCATCCAAAAGATGATCACAATATGGAAATTGTGTGTCATCAACCGGCAAAACTACCTTGATATCAGTACCATAATTATGGTAGTACACGGTAAGAGGCTGCATATAGAAATCTAGACAATTAGATGAAAAATAGAGTAATATTTAAAAAAAAGCAAAGCTAGTTTCTCTTAGACACATGATGAAGGATATTTTTATCTCATAGCAACCTAAGAATGTGAATGTTTTGTATGTAAGAACATGGATCACTTACTTCTGGTTGGTCGTATATGCTAGGAGAGCTCCATGGGCTCCACCACCCATGAGGGCGTGTCTGGGGCCTCTAGCGTGCTCAGGTAGGTGGTGGGCCCCATGGGCCTCCCCCCTGGTGCATCCTTGTCTCCCAGGTTTCCTGCTGGTCCAAAAAAATCTACAAAAAGTTTCTGGCATTTGGACTTCGTTTGGTATGGATATTCTGCAAAGTAAAAAACAAGCAAAAAACAGCAACTGACACTGGGCACTATGTCAATAGGTTAGTCCCATAAAAAGATATAAATTTTCTATAAAATGAAGGTAAAGCATTCAAGAATGATAATATAACAGCATGGAACAATAAGAAATTATAGACGTATTAGCATCCCCAAGCTTAATTCTTGCTCGTCTTCGAGTAGGTAAATAGTAAAAACATAACTTTTGATGTGGAATGTTGCCAAACATGTTCATCACATATTATTTTCTTTTGTAGCATGGACATTTGGACTTTTAGATGGTTCAAAACAATAGTCTATAATTGACATGAAGACTTCAATACTCAAGCATATTGTTGGTGTCAAAACCGGCGGATCTCGGGTAGGGGGTCCCGAACTGTGCATCTAGGCGGATGGTAACATGAGACAAGGGACACGATGTTTTTACCCAGGTTCGGGCCCTCTCGATGGAGGTAAAACCCTACTCCTTCTTGATTAATATTGATGATATGGGTAGTACAAGAGTAGATCTACCACGAGATCAGAGACGCTAAACCCTAGAAGCTAGCCTATGGTATGATTGTTGTTCGTCCTACGGACTAAAACCCTCCGGTTTATATAGACACCAGATAAGGTTAGGGTTACACAGAGTCGGTTACAATGGTAGGAGATCTACATATCCGTATCGCCAAGCTTGCCTTCCACGCCAAGGAAAGTCCCATCCGGACACGGGACGAAGTCTTCAATCTTGTATCTTCATAATTCAGGAGTCCGGCCAACGGTGATAGTTCGGCTATCCGGACACCCCCTAATCCAGGACTCCCTCAGTAGCCCCTGAACCTGGCTTCAATGACGACGAATCCGACGCGCACATTGTCTTCGGCATTGCAAGGCGGGTTCCTCCTCCGAATACTTCATAGAAGATTTTGAACACAAGGACAATGTCCGGCTCTGCAAAACAAGTTCCACATACCACCGTAGAGAGAATAACCTTTGCACAGATCTGCTGACGTATTCCGCGGCGTGACATCACACCACGGCCAGGCCTTTATACGAATCGTTTTTACTGTTCCACCTCAGCGCGTTTAGCGAGGCGGTTTCCTTGGCACGTCTTATCAAAGCGGAGATCATGCCCCCTTATTCCGGGATTCCCATCAATACCGACGTGGGTAACCCAACCGCGCCATTGATTACGGCGCTTGGGAGATAAGCGAGTTTTAGCCGGCTGGCGGGGGACACATAGCTTCGTCCGTCCATATAAGGGGATAAGGATCCACCTTTTAACCTACGCCTTCTTCCTCCTTTGCTCATCCATTTCCGCGCACTCGAGCTCCACCGCCCAAGTCCGCACATCCCTCCTCAACCTTCTCCAGCCATGTCCAGAGTGGGAGGCAAGTGGATGGTCTCCTCCGTCACGGAGGGACATGTCAAAAAGCTACGGAAGGCCGGATACTTGTCCAGCGACATCGCACACCGGCTCCCCGACAAGGGGCAGCCCATTCCCACCCCCAGGCCCCATGAGAGGGTGGTGTTCCTCACCCACTTCCTCCGCGGACTAGGTTTTCCACTTCACCCATTTGTCCGGGGGCTCATGTTCTACTACGGCCTGGATTTCCACGATCTGGCCCCAAACTTCATCCTCAACATCTCCGCGTTTATCGTCGTGTGCGAGGCCTTTCTCTGCATCCAGCCCCAGTTCGGCTTATGGCTGAAGACCTTCAATGTCAAGCCGAAGGTAGTGGGCGGCCGCCAAGCGGAGTGCGGAGGTGCCATGGCTGGCAAGATGGCCAAAGTCCTATGGCTCGAGGGCTCCTTTGTGGAGACCATAAAGGGGTGGCAATCGGGGTGGTTCTACATCACCGAGCCGCGCGACTCTCAATGGGCGGCGGCCCCCGAATTCCGATCTAGCTTCCCCACACGGCTCACATCATGGAAAGAGACGGGCCTGACGTGGGGTGATTCGGAAGAGCTGTCCGGACTCCAAACCTGCGTCCGAAACCTGGTGGACAAGAATCTCAAGCTTGTCAACGTAATCCAGGTGATGCTCATCCACCGGATTCTCCCATGCCAGCAACGGGCCTTCAATTTGTGGGAGTTTGATCTGGCACAGCACCGAACCTTGAGCCGGCTCTTCGACACTACGTACGAAGATGCCTGGAAGGTGATGTTCAAGGGCGCCGAAGCTCCCGCATCCGCTACCGAAGATCGCGGATTCAGATCGCAGCGTCAAGCCAGCGAGGTAAGTTATTTTACCCTTCAGGGGACTCTTTTTTCATAGTTTGACTCTATGCGGGATCTAAAACTCCCTAACCTTTGACAGGACTGGCTGAAGACGTCCGGACAGATTAACTGTCCGGCCCCCTTGCCAGAAGACCGAGCGGACGCCCGATTGACGGGGCTGCTGGCTCCGGCACCTCACGTGGTGCCGTAGAAGAAGGCCAAGAAGAAGGCCACGGGAACTCGAAGGAGCTCCCGGCGCCAGGTGCTGTCGGACTCATCGTCCGATGACTCTGAGGAAGAATCCTCCCCTGAGGACGAGGAGGAGGAAAAAGAAGCCTCTCCCCCAGCGGGGGGAGAGAAGAAAAGGAAGGCCTATTGGAAATATGCCCTAGAGGCAATAATAAAAGTATTATTATTATATTTCCTTGTTCATGATAATTGTCTTTTATTCATGCTATAAATGTATTATCCGGAAATCATAATACACGTGTGAATACATAGACCACAATATGTCCCTAGTGAGCCTCTAGTTGACTAGCTCGTTGATCAACAGATAGTCATGGTTTCCTGACTATGGACATTGGATGTCATTGATAACGGGATCGCATCATTAGGAGAATGATGTGATGGACAAGACCCAATCCTAAGCATAGCACAAGATCGTGTAGTTCGTTTTGCTAGAGCTTTTCCAATGTCAAGTATCTCTTCCTTAGACCATGAGATCGTGTAGCTCCCGGATACCGTAGGAGTGCTTTGGGTGTACCAAACATCACAACGTAACTGGGTGACTATAAAGGTGCATTACAGGTATCTCCAAAAGTGTCTGTTGGGTTGACACGGATCGAGACTGGGATTTGTCACTCCGTATGACAGAGAGGTATCACTGGGCCCACTCGGTAGTGCATCATCATAATGAGCTCAAAGTGACCAAGTGTTTGGTCACGGGATCATGCATTACGGTACGAGTAAAGTGAATTGCCGGCAACGAGATCGAACGAGGTATTGGGATACCGACGATCGAATCTCGGGCAAGTAAAATACCAATTGACAAAGGGAATAGTATACGGGGTTGATTGAATCCTCGACATCGTGGTTCATCCGATGATATCATAGAGGAGCATGTGGGAGCCAACATGGGTATCCAGATCCCGCTATTGGTTATTGCCCGAGAGCCGTCTCGGTCATGTCTGCATGTCTCCCGAACCCGTAGGGTCTACACACTTAAGGTTCGGTGACGCTAGGGTTGTATGAATATGAGTATGCAGCAAACCGAATGTTGTTCGGAGTCCCGGATGAGATCCCGGACGTCACGAGGAGTTCCGGAATGGTCCGGAGGTAAAGATTTATATATAGGAAGTCTTATTTTGGTCACCAGAAAAGTTTCGCGCGTTATCGGTATTGTACCGGGAGTGCCGAAAGGGGTCCGGGGGTCCACCGGGGGGGTCCACCTGCCCCGGGGGGCCACATGGGCTGTAGGGGGTGCGCCTTGGCCTATATGGGCCAAGGGCACCAGCCCCAAGAGGCCCATGCGCCAAGATATAAGAAAAGGGGGAGAGTCCTAAAGGGGGAAGGCACCTCCGAGGTGCCTTTGGGAGGATGGACTCCTCCCCCCCTCTTGGCCACACCCCTTCCTTGGAGGAAGGGGCAAGGCTGCGCCCTCCCCCCTTCTCTTGCACCTATATAAAGGGAGGGGAGGGAGGGGTGGCCGCACCCATAAGCCTGGCGCCTCCCTCCTCCCTGCAACACCTCCTCCTCCTCCCGTAGTCGCTTAGCGAAGCCCTGCCGGAGTTCTGCTGCATCCACCACCACGCCGTCGTGCTGCTGGATCATCATCAACCTCTCCTTCCCCCTTGCTGGATCAAGAAGGAGGAGACGTCATCCGCTCCGTACGTGTGTTAAACGCGGAGGTGCTGTCCATTCAGCACTAGGTCATCGGTGATCTGAATCACGGAGAGCACGACTCCATCATCCCCGTTCCATTGAACGCTTCCGCACGTGATCTACTAGTTGTATGTAGATGCAATCACTCTCCCATGACGCGTTGCTAGATGAAGTCATAGATGGATCTTGGTGAAACCGTAGGAAAAATTTTAATTTTCTGCAACGCTCCCCAACAGTGGCATCATGAGATAGGTCTATGCGTAGTTCTCTATTGCACGAGTAGAACACAATTTGTTGTGGGCGTAGATGTTGTCAACTTTCTTGTCGCTACTAGTCTTATCTTGCTTCAGCGGCATTGTGGGATGAAGCGGCCAGGACCGACCTTACACGTACGCTTACGTGAGACTGGTTCCACCGACTGACATGCACTAGTTGCATAAGGTGGCTAGCGGGTGTCTGTCTCTCCCACTTTAGTTGGAGCGGATTCGATGAAAAGGGTCCTTATGAAGGGTAAATAGAAGTTGACAAATCACGTTGTGGCTTTCACGTAGGTAAGAAAATGTTCTTGCTAGAACCCTATTGCAGCCACGTAAAACTTGCAACAACAATTAGAGGACGTCCAACTTGTTTTTGCAGCA
>LR880968.1:5052211-5067525 GCA_904067115.1 Aegilops sharonensis | reverse complement strand
ATCTCATAGTTACAGGAACATGTATAGGTCATGAAGAAAGCATAAGCAACATACTAAACGATCAAGTGCTAAGCTAACGAAATGGGTCATGTCAATCACATCATTCTCCTAATGATGTGATCCCATTAATCAAATGACAACACATGTCTATGGTTAGGAAACATAACCATCTTCGATCAATGAGCTAGTCTTGTAGAGGCATACTAGTGACTATCTGTTTGTCTATGTATTCACACATGTATTATGTTTCCGGTTAATACAATTCTAGCATGAATAATAAACATTTATCATGATATAAGGAAATAAATAATAACTTTATTATTGCCTCTAGGGCATATTTCCTTCAGAATCAGGTAACGAGGAGGAGCTTTCTATACAATAAATCTCATCAATAAGGAGCTCAAAGAAGAGGGTTGAACCCACACATGATGTAAAGAAGAAAAAGAAAAAATGGAGAAGCAAAGGTAAAAAGGTATGTGTAACTCTCTGGCCTCCTGGCAAATGGTTTGTCGCCCTAAAGATTGTGGTGGTCTTGGGGTCCTGGACATTAAAACCCAAAGCGATGCGTTACTCATGAAATACCTTCATAAATTTTACAATCACTTGGATGTGCCGTGGGTGGACTTGATTTGGTCTACTTATTATGTCGACAAAATCCCTCATGCCTCTGACCCGTGTGGTTCATTCTGGTGGAAAGACATTCTCAAGCTTACTCCAACTTATCGCGGCATCTCCCATGTGGTTGTTCACTCGGGAGACACGATCCTGATGTGGAAAGACCTCTGGCTTGATGAGGTTCTGGCTGATTCACACCCACGTGCATTTTCTTATGCCAAACTCGAAGATATTTCAGTTAGAAACTTCCTTGGGAGCCAACATCTCAATGAAACCTTTCAACTACCCCTCTCCATGCAAGCCCATGATGAGCTGCGGCATATCTAGCAAATCACAGCCCATGTTGGTAACCAGGTGGATGAAGTTGAGAAGGATCAGTGGTGCTATGCCTGGGGATCGGATGTCTACACGGCCAAAAATTACTACAGATTCTATTTTCGAGATGAGTCTGCTCATAAAGCCTTTAAATGGATCTGGAAATCTTCGGCCACAATGAAAATCAAAGTCTTTGGGTGGCTGCTTCTCTCTGATCGGCTTAACACAAGGAATATGCTCAAGAGAAGAAGCTATAACATTGGAAACAATTATGGATGCATCCTCTGTGGTAGTAATGATGAGGAAACACTTGAACATATGATTTTTCACTGCCCATTCAGCAAGTCTTGC
Source organism: Aegilops sharonensis (assembly GCA_904067115.1). Classification (NCBI taxonomy): domain Eukaryota; kingdom Viridiplantae; phylum Streptophyta; class Magnoliopsida; order Poales; family Poaceae; genus Aegilops; species Aegilops sharonensis. The sequence continues at coordinate 5,066,244 of LR880968.1, read as the reverse complement.
TGGGACACTTTGCATATCCACTGGGCTACGCAAGAAGATAGATTATTTTTGATTCAGGAAGCCAAAACTGCTTGGAACAACCCAATGTTCATGGAGATCTTCCTATATGCCTCCTGGAGCCTGTGGAAAGAAAGGAATAATAGACATTTTCGAGGCATTGCTCCCTCTATCATCTCTTGGGCAACAAGATTCAGAGAAGACTTCTCTCTCCTTATTTATAGGGCTAAGGAGAGACATAGAGGGTTTATAACTTCTTTCCTTGAGAATTTTGTACATCCGTAGGGTAGTCTTGTACCTTGCTCACACCACTTAATACTCTGTCTTCGTTCATGGCCATGGATGTAAGGTTATGATCTTGTAAGTACTTTTTGATACTTTAATTAATATACACAGTAGGAGCCTCTCCTACTGTTTCAGGTGTCAAAAAAAAGGTAAAAAGGTATCCCTCCCAAATGATGTTACTCCTACTACTCATTGTGATGATGATAATTGCTATACTATTGGTGCTATCCATACTATTAATTATGAGAGTGATTATGCTTATGATATGAAAAGGCCCAAGCTTGGGGAAGCTATGTTTGATGAGTGAGGGAGTCCCGGACTAGGGGGTGTCCGGATAGCCGGACTATCATCACGGCCGGACTCCAAGACTATGAAGATACATGATTGAAGACTTCGTCCTGTGTCCGGATTGGACTTTCCTTGGCGTGGAAGGCAAGCTTGGCGATACGGATATGTAGATCTCTTACCATTGTAACCGACTCTGTGTAACCCTAACTTACCCGGTGTCTATATAAACCAGAGGGTTTTAGTCCGTAGGACGAACAACAATCATACCATAGGCTAGCTTCTAGGGTTTAGCCTCCTTGATCTCGTGGTAGATCTACTCTTGTACTACCCATATCATCAATATTAATCAAGCAGGAGTAGGGTATTACCTCCATCGAGAGGGCCCGAACCTGGGTAAAAACATCGTGTCCCTTGTCTCCTGTTACCATCCGCCTAGACGCACAGTTCGGGACCCCCTACCCGAGATCCGCCGGTTTTGACACCGACATTGGTGCTTTCATTGAGAGTTCCTCTGTGTCGTCACTGATAGGCCCGATGGTTCCTTCGATCATCAACAACGACGCGGTCCAGGGTGAGACTTTTCTCCCCGGACAGATCTTCGTATTCGGCGGCTTTGCACTGCGGGCCAATTCGCTTGGCCATCTGGAGCAGATCGAAAGCTACGCCCCTGGCCATCAGGACAGATTTGGAAGTTTGAACTATACGTCCGATATCCGCGGAGACTTGATCTTCGACGGATTCGAGCCGCAGCCAAGCGTGCCGCACTGTCTCGATGGGCATGATCTAGCTCTGCAGCCGAACAGTGCCCTGGAGGCCGCACCAACATCCGCTCCGACCCTTAATCCGGAGCCGGATTCCCTGATCGAGGACGAGTGGTTGGACACCGCCTCGGGGGCTACAATCTCTACGGCGATTGAGCCGAACTCCATCCCTGTCCTTTGCGAAGACCTCGACTCCAGGGTGCCGGACTCCTCTCCGGGCTCCGAACCCTCCGCGCCCCTGCCAATCGAATCCGATTGGGCGCCCGTTATGGAGTTCACTACCGCGGACATCTTTCAGCACTCGCCCTTTGGCGACATCCTAAATTCACTAAAGTCTCTCTCTTTATCCGGAGAGCCCTGGCCGAACTACGGACAGGAAGGTTGGGATGCGGATGACGAAGAAATTCAACGCCCACCCACCACCCACTTTGTAGCCACTGTCGATGATTTAACCGACATGCTAGACTTCGACTCCGAAGACATCGAAGGTATGGACGACGATGCCGGAGACGACCAAGACCCAGCGCCTACAGGCACTGGAAGGCCACCTCGTCATATGACATATACATGGTGGACATCCCAAAAGATGGGAACGGCGATGGAACAACAGAGGATGACCCCTCCAAGAAACAGCCGAAGCGCCGACGTCAGCGGCGCCGCTCTAAATCCCGCCACAATAAAAACGTTGATTCCGGCACGGGAGATAATAACACGCCGGACAGTGGCGAAGAGAACCCCCTCCAGCAGGACTCAGCGCAGGAGGAGGGAGCAGCAAGTCCGCACGACAGTGCGGCAGAAAGAGAGGTTGAGGACGATAATTATGCGCCTCCCTCCGAAGATGAGGCAAGCCTCGACGACGATGAATTTGTCGTGCCTGAGGATCCCGCCGAACAGGAGCAATTCAAACGCAGGCTTATAGCCACGACAAGCAGCCTCAAGAAACAGCAGCAACAGCTTAGAGCTGATCAAGACCTGCTAGCTGACAGATGGACTGAAGTCCTTGCAGCCGAAGAGTATGAACTCGAACGCCCCTCCAAAAGCTACCCCAAACGCAGGCCGTTGCCTCGACTAGAGGAGGAAGCACCCAAGTCACCAGCGCACGACATGGCAGACCGGCCACCCCGTGGCCGCGACAGAGAAGCCTCTCGGCCCTCCGCTCAAGCCACACCCCGACGCCGCTCAAAAAGTATCAAGGCACGGGAAAACGCGCTGGACTTGCGAGATATATTGGGGGATAAGCCAAAACATACAAGATCGATCTACGGATCACGTGGGCGCCCAACGACGCGGGATGATTACCGTCGCGCCGGATACAGCAAACCCGGCCAGGCCGAACACAGTAGACAAAGCTCATATGAGCTACGTCGTGATATAGCCCAATACAGAGGCGCCGCACACCCACTATGCTTCACAGATGAAGTAATGGATCATCAAATCCCTGAGGGCTTCAAACCCGTAAACATTGAATCATACGATGGTACCACAGATCCCGCGGTCTGGATCGAGGACTATCTCCTCCATATCCACATGGCCTACGGTGATGATCTACATGCCATCAAATACCTCCCACTCAAGCTTAAAGGACCAGCTCGGCATTGGCTCAACAGCTTGCCAGCAGAATCAATTGGTTGTTGGGAGGACCTGGAAGCCGCATTCCTTGATAACTTCCAGGGCACATATGTGCGACCACGAGACGCCGATGACCTTAGCCACATAATTCAGCAGCCAGAAGAATCGGCCAGACAATTCTGGACACGGTTCCTCACAAAGAAAAATCAAATCGTTGACTGTCCGGATGCAGAGGCCCTTGCAGCCTTCAAACATAACATCCGCGACGAGTGGCTTGCCCGGCACCTAGGACAGGAAAAGCCTAAATCTATGGCAGCCCTCACAACCCTCATGACACGCTTTTGTGCGGGAGAGGACAGCTGGCTAGCTCGAAGCAACAACTTGGCCAAACATCCGGATAGTTCGGATACCAAGGACAGCAATGGCAGGTCGCGTCGCAACAAGAACAAGTGTCGCATTAACGGCGATAATACTGAAGATACGGCCGTCAATGCCGGATTCAGAGGCTCTAAACCCGGTCAGCGGAAGAAGCCATTCAAAAGAAATACCCAGGGCCCGTCCAACTTGGACCGAATACTCGATCACTTGTGCCAGATACATGGCACCCCCGAAAAACTAGCCAATCACACCAACAGGGATTGTTGGGTATTCAAGCAAGTAGGCAAGTTAAGTGCCGAACTCAATGACAAGGGGCTGCAAAGCGATGACGAGGAAGAGCCCAAGCCGCCGAACAATAGAGGACAGAAGGGTTTTCCTACACAAGTGCGGACGGTGAACATGATATACGCAACCCACATACCCAAAAGGGAGCGGAAGCGTGCACTAAGGGACGTATATGCGATGGAACCAGTCGCCCCGAAGTTCAACCCATGGTCTTCCTACCCGATCACCTTCGATTGAAGGGACCACCCCATTAGCATCCGTCACGGCGGCTTCGCCGCATTGGTTCTTGACCCAATTATCGACGGATTTCACCTCACCAGAGTCCTGTGGACGGCGGTAGCAGCCTGAACCTGCTTTATCAGGATACAGTGCGCAAAATGGCCATAGACCCCTCAAGGATTAAACCTACAAAGACGACCTTTAAAGGCGTCATACTGGGTGTAGAGGTCAATTGTATGGGATCAGTTACACTCGAAGTGGTCTTCGGATCCCCGGATAACTTCCGAAGCGAGGAGTTAATCTTCGACATCGTCCCATTCCGCAGCAGCTATCATGCACTGCTCGGACGAACCGCATTTGCAAAGTTCAATGTGGTGCCGCACTACGCATACCTCAAGCTCAAGATGCCAGGCCCTCGATGAGTAATCACGGTCAATGGAAACACCGAATGCTCTCTCCGAATGGAGGAGCACATGGCGGCCCTCGCGGCGGAGGTACAAAGCAGCCTCTCACAGCAACTCTCGAGTCCGGCCATTAAGCGTCCGGACACTGTCAAGCGCGCCCGGAGTAACCTACAACAAGACCGCCTGGCATGATTCAAGCACGCGTAGCAATCCGGCCGCAACCCCCGCTGAGGGAGTCCTGGATTAGGGGGTGTCTGGATAGCCGGACTACCATCATCAGCCGGACTATCATCGTTGACCGGACTCCAAGACTATGAAGATACAAGATTGAAGACTTCACCCCGTGTCCGGATGGGACTTTCCTTGGCGTGGAAGGCAAGCTTGGCGATACGGATATGTAGATCTCCTACCATTGTAACCGACTCTATGTAACCCTAGCCCTCTCCAGTGTCTATATAAACCGGATGGCTCTAGTCCGTAGGACACAACAACAACCCTTACAATCATACCATAGGCTAGCTTCTAGGGTTTAGCCTCCTTGATCTCGTGGTAGATCCACTCTTGTAAACATCCACAATATCAATATCAATCAAGCAGGACGTAGGGTTTTACCTCCATCAAGAGGGCCGGAACCTGGGTAAAACATCGTGTCCCTTGTCTCCTGTTACCATCCGCCTAGACGCACAGTTCGGGACCCCCTACCCGAGATCCGCCGGTTTTGACACCGACATTGGTGCTTTCATTGAGAGTTCCTCTGTGTCGTCACCGATAGGCGTGATGGCCTCTTCAATCGATAACGACGTAGTCCTGGGTGAGACTTTTCTCCCCGGACAGATCTTCGTATTCGGCGGCTTCGCACTGCGGGCCAACTCACTTGGCCATCTGGAGAAAATCGAAAGCTACGCCCCTGGCCGTCAGGTCAGGTTTGGAAGCCTAAACTTCACGACCGATATCCGCGGGGACTTGATCTTCGATGGATCTGAGCCACAGCCGAGCATGCCGCGCTGTCACGATGGGTATGACCTAACTCTGCCGCCGGACAGCACCTTGGAGGCCGCACACGAATCCACTCCGACCCATAGTCCGGAGCCGATCGCTCGGATCGAGGACGGATGGCTGGACACCGCCTCGGGAGCTGCAACTTCTACGGCGATGGAGCCGAACACTTACCTTGTCCCGCATAATGCTCATGAGTCCGAGGTGCCGGACTCTCTGCCGGACTCCGAACCTCCTGCGCCCCTGCCAGTCGAATCCGATTGGGCTCCGATCATGGAATTTACCGCTGCGGACATCTTTCAGCACTCACCCTTCGGTGATATCATAAATTCACTGAAGCATCTCTCGCTATCCGGAGAGCCCTGGCCGAACTACGGCCAGGATGGTTGGGACGCGGACGACGAAGAAATTCAGACCCCACCCACCACCCACTTCGTAGCCACCGTCGACGATTTAACCGACGTACTCGACTACGACTCCGAAGACATCGACCGTATGGACGACGATGCCGGAGACTACCAAGAACCAGTGCCTACAGGACACTGGAAGACCACCTCGTCATACGACATATACATGGTGGACACCCCAAAGGGAAGCGATAACGAGGAACAACGGGACGCGGCAGAGGATAATTCCGCCGATAAAGAACCAAAACAGCGATGTAGACGCCGCCCTAAGTCCCGCCTCGATCAAAGCAGCCTTCCTAACGACCCAGCGATAGAGCAGGGCAAACCAGCGGACGACGAACAGGACGAGCCGGATAATCAACCCCTTCACGGAGCAATCAACAGTCCGGACACAACACCGGAGCATAAGAACATACACAAAAAACTCGTCGCCACTGCAAGAAATTTGAAGAAGGTGAAACGGAAGCTCAAAACAGCAGAAGACACGCTCAGAATGAAGTGGAGCAAAGTATTCAAGACTGCAGACAAATATGGCAATGGCCATCAAACTAAGAGCTACCCGAAGCGCAAGTTGCTGCCAGAATTTGACGAGGAAGCCATAGAGCCTTCACAGTCAAAAAATAAAGAGGCCACCTGGCCGGATAGACGGCCAGATGACAGGCCAAAAGCGACAAGCGGGGTCGCGCACAAGCCGAATTATATTCCTGGGAAAACGGACGGCCCAACTAGGTCCATCTACGGGCCAAAAAAGAGGGCCCCAGGAAGTAACACAACACAACAAGTGTTCGAAGATAGCGGCACACCCGCTATGTTTTACCGATGAGGTGCTGGATCATGAATTTCCAGCAGGGTTCAAACCCATGAACATAGAGGCATACGACGGCACAACAGACCCCGGAGTCTGGATAGAAGATTACATACTACACATACACATGGCTAGAGGAGATGATCTCCACGCCATAAAATACCTACCCCTCAAGCTAAAAGGGCCAGCTCGGCACTGGCTCAAAAGCCTCCCAGAAAACACTGTTGGAAGTTGGGAAGAGCTTGAGGACGCGTTTAGAGCAAATTTTCAAGGGACTTATGTCCGCCCTCCGGATGCAGACGACCTGAGTCATATAACCCAACAGCCCGGAGAGTCAGCGCGCAAATTCTGGAACAGGTTCCTTACCAAAAAGAACCAAATAGTCGACTGTCCGGACGCGGAAGCCTTAGCAGCTTTTAAACACAACGTCCGGGACGAATGGCTCGCCGGACACCTCGGCCAAGAGAAGCCAAGAACAATGGCCGCGCTAACAAGCCTCATGACGCGCTTTTGCGCAGGAGAAGACAGCTGGCTAGCAAGATGCAGCAGAAGCGACCCGAGTACATCCGAGATCAGAGATGGAAACGGAAAGTCACGACACAGGAAAGATCAGCGCCGGAATAAAGAAAAAAGCCCAAAGGGCACGGCGGTCAACGCCGGATTCAAAAGCTCGCAGCCAAACAATAAAACACGACCTCTTAAGGACAACAGAGATGAGCTATCAAATTTAAAAAAAAATTTAGATCGGATATGTCAAATCCACAGTACCTCCGGAAGGCCTGCAAACCATACCAACCGAAATTGTTGGGTTTTTAAACAGTCCGGCAGACTCAACGCCGGACACAAGGGGCTCGATCCGCCAAGCGAGGACGATGACGAACCCCACCAGCAGAGCACCGGAAGTCAAAAGGCTTTCCCACAAGAAGTCAAAACAGTAAACTCGCTTCACGTGATAGTACGGAAAACCAACACGGCACTCGCTACGACAAGTGTCGCACGGTCCACCCCAGCGGAACACCGAGATTGGATGTCAAATACAATCACTTTCGACCATCTGGATTAGTACAGAAGTATCCGGAACGCAGGATAGACTGCCCTGATGTTGGATCCCATAATAGACGGACTGCAATTCACGCAGGTTTTGATGGACGGCGGCGGTGACTTAAACCTGCTAGATCCGGACACAATCCGCAAGTTGGGATAGACCATACTGCAATTCGGCATAGCCGCACTTCCTTCAAAGGAGTGGCGCCAGGCCCTTACACTAGGTGCACAGTTTCATTATTACTAGAAGTTGTGTTCGGGTCACCTGACAACTTCCGACGAGAAAAGCTAACCTTTCATGTCGCCCCATTTAAAAGTAGCTATCAAGCATCACTGGGATGGGAAGCTTTCGTCCGCTTCAATGCAATACCACATTACGCGTCTCTTACGCTTAAAATGCCCGGTCCACGTGGCATCATTTCATTAAAAGGTCACCTGAGACCCCGGACACGGCTGGACGAGTCCGGAATAAATAAGCTAGGGGCTACCTAGCCGCACATCCCTTCACAAGAGTTTGCACATATAAGCCATAATGAGCTAAAATAGGCTCAGCTTTCTTAATCTATATTTCAATTTTTTATGCACTTTCTCGCACGATTTCTTTTCCAACCAAGTTCCTCTCTTTTTACAGATGAACAGCGTGCACACCCGTCCAGGATACGGCACAACAGAGACACAGGCGCAGACGTGCAGTAGGGACCCGTTGCAAGGACTCTTTTCAGACTAAGACCCTACGTAAACCTTTCTTACTGTCTCTTGTTGCTATAATCCCCTGGTTTATCATTATAACCAGAGTGGAGACTAGCGTTTTGGCATCGGCCGCGCCAGAAGAACCTGCCCGTACCTGGACACAAGGGGCTTAGGGCTCTGTTTTGCCCGCTATTATAAAGACCGAACACCTTCGGGAGTGTTCGGCGTCTCGAGTTAGGCCTTATATGCATCAGCTCCGAATCATGTCTTTGTTCAAATGTTGGGTTTGCCCGGCTCCTGTGTTTTGCTGCCTTACGTTCCGTATCATCGGCTAACGCGGCTCCAGGAGAACTACTGCGATTGTGCCCCAGTTCGGCTGGGCGAGCACCTCAGTAGAGAAAGCCGAAAACTGACTATCATGATACAGCGAGAGATTGGTCAACCACTCGATCGACCATGGGAATGTTTAGGATTCCTCCACTTTGACGAAGGGCCGTTTCCCGGCCAGGCACATACGCGCCCCGAATTCGGAGAGCGCGGTGCCCCCAGGGGCTATGTCGTAGCCCCACCCTCGAACTCCATGGCTAAGTGAAAGTGATAAAGCATTATAGTCCGGTTGCCTCGTTTGCTACGCTACCACCTCCTTTACAGGACCGAGACGTCGGATTAAGTGTGAAAACGCGCTATTTTTTGCGAACACCCCCGCACCTTGTGCGTGGGGGCTGAAGCCGATGACTGCCATCTTTCAGGTTATACACACGTATACATGAACGGCCGCATAGGAGATATTCTATTACTTGAACGCACAAGTATAAAAGGCGCTTACATCATAAATATCGTTTTAATCATATAAACGTTCATTCGAACGTAACATTTTTTGAGCACTGCGACTCTATTACACGAGCACCACGCAGCACTTTGCCAAAATAGTGCTCGGCGGGTAACCGGTTATCATCCGAACCCGGGGTCGCAACAGCGGTGGCATCCATCTCTGTCCAATGTGTCTTCACACAGGCGAGCGCCATCCACGCACCCTCTATGCAGGCCGACCGCTTCATCGCCTTGATATGCGGCACCGCCCCAAGAAATTGCTGCAATAAGCCAAAGTAACTCTTCGGCTGGGGCCTATCCGGCCGGATATGGGTCACTATATCCGTCATAGCAAGCCCGGACAACCTATTTAGCTCAGCCCACTCAGCCAAACGGTCGGTCAGCGAAAGTGAACGCTCCGGACTATGGAATTGAGACCAAAACAGCTCTTCCGTCTTGTGATCCTTCTGGCTTCGAAAATGCACAACGGCATCCGCCGCACTCGCTGCTAAGTCCATATAAGGGTCCTCTGGACCCCACAGTTGGCCCAGCTGAGCATATTTTGGATCCGTAAACCTTCGGCGCAGCAGAAAAGGCTTGCCAGCTACAATATCTCCGGCCTGGCGCAGCTCTTCCTTCATAGCCCGCATTGCAGAGCGGGCATCCTTGGCTTCAGCGGTGGCCTTCCGCAGGTCTTCTTGCCCCGCTAGGCGCTCCTTCCCAAGAGCCTCATTGCGGTCGGTAGCATCTTTTAACTTCACGGCCATTTCAGCTATCTCTTCCCTGCTCCGGCAGTGTGCGACCCTTTCGGCCTCCTCGGCCGCCCTCGAGGCCGCCGCATTACTCCTTCTGGCCTGCTCCTTGGCTTGAGCAAGTTCGGCCCGAAGGCTCTCCACGGCAGCGGCACTATCTGCATTTCACGCACATGTTGTAAGGAGATGGCTTCGGCTCCCTTACCAAGTGACCGCGCAGTAACACTTACCTTGCGACTCATCAAGTCGCCTGTTGACCAGTGTGATGTCCGCATCCGCAGCATCGAGTTGCCGCTTTAGTTCAGCAACTCCATCAGTCCGGCTGGCCCCCGGACGACCCGCCACCTGCATCGGCACGACGGGAATTTAAACCTGCGATTTTGATCATCGGCACGCTGTCGATTTCGACAACCTACCGAGTCTCAGGGGCTACTATCTATACAGGGCGCATTCTATATGCAAAACTGTTAAAAGGTGTGTCATTTTTACGTACCTCAAACCCCGCCAGCAAACTCCTGACGGCATCGTGCAACCCGCCTTCGGTGGACGGAATCCTTTCAATCACCATGCTCATCAATGCGTGCTGATCTTCTGAGATAGACGCCTTCTCAAGCAGATCCTTCAGCCGTACACCAGTTGGCGCCGAACTATCCGGCTTTGCCAAACCCGGGGGCTCCCTCTGTGACGACACTTCAGGCTCGTCCGCCCTATCCGACGGCGCCCCGGACGGAGGCGTCTTGCTCTCTATCATCTCCGGATGAAGGTCCCCCGAAGACGAGCTCATTTGCGAAGGACGGAGATCCGAACTACAAGGTAAAAACTTTAGTTATCCTCAGAAGCACAAATAGGGATGTCCCTTATTATAAAACTCCTTTCTTTCTACTTACGGCTCGTTGGAGGGCTGACTCATTAAGGGAGATTGTGCGGCCGGGGCCTCCCTGGACGCAGGACCCTCTGGCGAAGATTTCTTCCCCCGTTTAGGGGCTTTTCCCCCCGGGTCCTCGGAGGCAGTCCTCTTCTCCCCTTGGAGGGAGGGATTCTCGATTCCCCCTCTTTCAAGAGCCTCCTTAGGCGAGGTAGTAGCTTTCCTGCTTTCCCCTTCGCCTTCCTCTGAAGGCGCAACCTCAAGCATCCGGACCAGCACGGGATCCGGCGCGGTCTCGGGGAGGGGGGCCGGACACCGTATCAATTTTGCTTCCGCTATCCACTCCTGTGTAGAAGGAAGTTGGTCATAAAGCGAATCATCGAAAGGCAACCAAACGGTATGTCCGGACTCGGAAATACTTACTTGAGTATCCGGGCGATTGCAGCTTAGGCCAGCATCCTCGGTCAATTCCGGACGCACCTCTTGCGATCCGAAGAATAATTTGTACATCTCCAGGGGTGTCATACCCATGAAGTGTTGAAGAATCCGTGGGCCCTCCGGATTGAACTCCCGTAGCCGGAGAGGGCGGCGTTTGCAGGGCAGGAGACGCCTAATCAGCATAACCTGCATCACCACCACCATATCGATCTCCCTCGTTTGGAGATCCCGAATCCGGCCCTGCAGTAGGGGCACGTCCTTTGACGGCCCCCAATTGAGCCCTTGGTTGACCCACGACATCAACCGTCGTGGAGGTCCCGGGCGGAATAAGGGCGGCGACTTTTGTCTGCGGCCCCTTGGAACGGTAATATAGAACCACTCTTGCTGCCACGGGCCGAGCTCCTCTTGGAAGGAGCCAGCGGGCCACGGGGCATCGGCCCTCCTACTTATGGCCGCCCCGCCACACTCCGCTTGACGCCCCCCGATCATCTTCGGCGGCACATTGAAGGTCTTCAGCCACAGGCCGAAGTGAGGGGTGACGCGGAGGAAGGCTTCGCAGACGACGATAAATGCGGAGATATGGAGGATGGACTCCGGAGCCAAATCGTGGAATTCCAACCCATAGTAAAACATGAGCCCTCTCACAAAAGGATCCATCGGGAAGCCTAAACCCCGACGAAGGTGGGATACGAAAACGACATACTCGCCGGGCTCGGGGGTGGGAATGGCCTGCCCTTCGGCAGGCAACCTGTGCGAAATCTCATAAGCCAGGTACTTGGCCTCCCGCAGCTTTAGCACGTCCTCCTCCGTGACGGAGGAGGGCATCCACCGGCCCTAGAGGTCGGAACCGGACATCGTTGAAAGTCCGAAGCGCTCGAATCTGGAGCTCTAGGTGCTGGAACTTGGAGCGGGGAGAGGATTCGATGGAGGATTGAAGAAAAAGAAACGAGCCTTGGTCCCGTTATAAAGAGGGAGAATACCAAGAGCCATCTCTGTGACCGTTTGGGACTCGCCTTCGATAGAGGGGGCGTGGCGAACGGGCGCGGTTGGGTTACCCACGTCCGTATTAATGAGAATCCCGGATTAAGGGGAAACACGATCCCTGCTTCGACAAGACGTGCCAAGGAAACCGCTTCGCTAAATGCGCTGAGGTGGTAAAGTAAAAAAACGATTTAAATAATGGCTTGGTAGTGGCGTGACGTCATGCCGCAGAAAACGTCAGCAGATTGAACTTGTGTATATATTATTCTATCTACGGTGGAATGTGGAATTTATTTTGCAGAGCCGGACACTATCCTGGTGTTCACAATCTTCTATCATTCGGAGGAGGAACCCGCCTTGCAATGCCAAGCAATATACGTGCCGGACTTATCGTCATTGAAGCCTGGTTCAGGGGCTACTGAGGGAGTCCTGGATTAGGGGGTGTCCGGATAGCCGGACTACCATCATCAGCCGAACTATCATCCGCCGGACTATCATCGTCGACCGGACTCCAAGACTATGAAGATACAAGATTGAAGACTTCGCCCCGTGTCCGGATGGGACTTTCCTTGGCGTGGAAGGCAAGCTTGGCGATACGGATATGTAGATCTCCTACCATTGTAACCGACTCTATGTAACCCTAGCCCTCTCCGGTGTCTATATAAACCGGATGGCTCTAGTCCGTAGGACACAATAACAACCCTTACAATCATACCATAGGCTAGCTTCTAGGGTTTAGCCTCCTTGATCTCGTGGTAGATCCACTCTTGTAAACATCCACAATATCAATATCAATCAAGCAGGACGTAGGGTTTTACCTCCATCAAGAGGGCCCGAACCTGGGTAAAACATCGTGTCCCTTGTCTCCTGTTACCATCCGCCTAGACGCACAGTTCGGGACCCCCTACCCGAGATCCGCCGGTTTTGACACCGACACCCGCCCTCGCGAAATTGCGAAGCTAGTATTACGCGTACATAATTACGCTCTGGAGATACCATGGGCATATGGGGAGGGGCAAGACCACGGCACACCAAGAATGCGGCTCGACCGCACCAGGGGCTCCCGATTGTGTCATTCTTTTTTCTTTTTTTTTCCTTTTTTCTTCCTTTTTCTTACTTTCAGGACTCCGTCTTTCAGAAGTCCTGTCTGGCACTAGAATCGCCGAACTCACAATGCAACAGCCAGGGAAGCAGAAAGCCACGTCCAGTGTTCAGGTGGTCTCTATTACGAGCATTATACCTGTTTTACATACCATCCCGCTGCTTACCCCTGGAGGGGGACATGTTAGATAGTCCCATCCCTTGCTTATCGCACTATTTGTATCGTTCTGCTTTCATTGCAGTACCTTTTTGAATAAACAATACATAGCTCTTGCTTATTATTGTACTCTTTTATTTATCCATATATATGTTCATTTCATGACATGTTGCACCCGTACACTTTGGTACGGCCAATACACCAGGGGCTTGAGTATCCCAAAATTATGGTGTGATAAGTCCGAACACTTTCACAAGTGCGGCACCCTGAACTTATAGCACTATATGAATCGGCTCCGAATCATGTCTTGGGTCAATAGTTGGGTTTGCCCGGCTCCCGTGTTTTGGTACCTTACGTTCCGTTATATCGGCTAAGGTAGCACCGGGAGAACCACTGCGATTGTGCCCCAGTTGAGCTGGGTCGAGCACCTCCGTGGAGAAAGCTAAAACTGACCGTCATGATAGGGCGAGAGCCGGTCGCTGTTCGAGAGGTTTTTTCGGGTCCCTAAAGACTTATGCCGCTTAGAGCGAGGAACCGGAATTGTCCGGCCAAGGCGTGGATAGCGCCCCGAACTTGGTCTTCCGAATACTAGGGGCTTCGCCGAAATTTAAAATTATAGAATTCTATGGCTAAGTGAGAGTGTTCAAGCATTATAAGTCCGGTTGCCTTGTTCGTTGTGTTGAGCGCCTCCCTAGATGGACCCAAGAATGGGAACAAGAGTGCTCAAGTTTATCCCGAACACCCCAGCACTCGTGGCATGGGGGCTGAAGCCAACGACTTGCCATCTCTCAAATTTGATAA
>LR880968.1:5024639-5051776 GCA_904067115.1 Aegilops sharonensis | reverse complement strand
GGCTTCGCCGAAATTTAAAATTATAGAATTCTATGGCTAAGTGAGAGTGTTCAAGCATTATAAGTCCGGTTGCCTTGTTCGTTGTGTTGAGCGCCTCCCTAGATGGACCCAAGAATGGGAACAAGAGTGCTCAAGTTTATCCCGAACACCCCAGCACTCGTGGCATGGGGGCTGAAGCCAACGACTTGCCATCTCTCAAATTTGATAAACGGCCGCACAGAAGGTAATATTTTAAATTAATAAGCGTTGCTTAGCGCATATGAACAAGTTTTCAGCGTACAGGATAACAAATGCGAGCCTATTCAAAAATTACATCCTTGGAGCACTCATCCGCTATTCGGCGGGCACCCTTCATGAGGCCCTCATAGTACATTTCGGGCGTGCGATGCTCATGGCCCTTCGGTGGCCCGTCCGTCACAAGCCTCTCCGCATCCAGCTTGCCCCAATGCACTTTAGCATGGGCAAGGGCCCGACGGACACCTTCAATGCAGACGGAGCGCTTGATGACTTCAATCCGTGGATAGGCATCCACCAGCCGCTGCACCAAGCCGAAGTAGCTCCCGGGCATGGCCTCCAATGGCCAGAGCCGCGCTATAAGGCCCTTCATGGCCTGTTCGGCGACCTTGTGGAGCTCGACCAGCTGCTTCAGCTGGTCGCTCAGGGGCACCGGACGTTCGGCCTCAGCATACTGAGACCAGAACACCTTTTCCGTCGAGCTCCCCTCCTTGGCGCGGTAGAATGCGGCAGCATCAGACACACTACGGGGCAAATCTGCGAATGCTCCTGGAGAGCTCCGAATCCGGGTAAGTAAAAGTAATTCACTTTCACATGCTTGCTTTGCATAAAGAATGCCTTACCCGCCGCTACCTTCTTTAACGACTCAATTTCTTGGAGGGCTTTTTGGGCCTCGGCCTTAGCAGCTTTGGCACTCTCAAGAGCCGAGGCGAGCTCGGACTCTCGAGTCTTCGAGTCACGCTCCAAACTCTCGTGTCTTTCCACGAGAGCTTGGAGCTCTTGCCGTACCTTGGCCAGCTGCGCCTCCCCCTTCTCGCGCTCGGTGCGTTCCGCAGCCGCTTTGTTTTCGGCCACGGACACCGCTTCCTTCAGGGTCGCCACCCCGTTCGTGGCCCCTGTAGTACCCAAGTTATTCCTGTTATTTTTTGCAACCAAACCCTTTTTATAAGGTATTTCCTTAATAAGGTACTACTTACCTTCCTTGTCCTCGAGCTGCTTCTTGGCTTGGCCGAGCTCGTTCTCGGACCGCTTGAGGTTCTGCTTCAATGCATTGACCTCCGCAGTCAGTGCGGCAGAGGTCAGCAGCGCAGCCTGCATACCCACAATTACATACTTATGTTAGACTCCTGCGTATATCTTTTTAGATCCTTAGTCCAGCTTTTCTTTCCGAACGCCGAACTAAGCATCAGGGGCTACTGTCTATCCGGTAATATTTTTACATATTCTAAACTTACCTCAAAGCCTGTTAGAAGGCTGGTACAGGCTTCGGTCAGCCTGCTCTTGGCGGACTGAACTGTCCGGATCACCGCACTCATAACAGTGCGGTGCTCCTCCTTGATGGAGGCGCTGTTGAGCGCCTCCAGTAAGCTATCCGGTGCCTCCGGTTGGATGGAGGACACCGGCGTCTTACCCTTCTTGCGAAGGATCCGCTGGCCGGACTTCGGAACCGCTGATGGTTCCGGCATGGAGTCCGAACGAGGGTCGGGCTTAGAGCCCCTGGAGGTCTTGCCCCCCGCACGCCTGGAGTCCGGGAGGTTGCCTTGGGGCACCTCCTGCGCTACCTCCTCTTGACCAAGCCCCCTTTGGGGCCCCACCGCGGCGTCGTCCGCAGCGTGAGGCGAGGAGGCGGTCGGAAGCGAAGTACTCTCCATTTCCGACGAGCCCAGGGACCCGCTCGATGAATCGGCGAACTCGCCCTTGGGCGGGCTGCACGGTTGTTCGACATTAGAGAACACTCTGCGATAATAAAAAGCTATGGGTATCCGGACACTTACGATCTCGCCAGGGGCTTGGCCCTTGTAGGCCAATCCTCCTCGTCATCATCGACGTTGGTGGAGAAGTCCGGAGGAAGGGTTCTTCCCTTCTTGGACCCTCCGGCCTCCCCAGTTGGGGCGGCCTTCCTTTTCTTCTCCTCCCCCGCTGGGGGAGGAGCTTCTTCTTCTTCCTCCTCGTCCTCAGGAGAAGATTCTGCATTAGAATCTGACAGCACCTGGCGTCGGGAGCTCCTTCGAGTTCCCGTGGCCTCCTTCTTGGCCTTCTTCTCCGGCACCACATGCGGCGCCGGAGCCAGCAGCCCCGTCAATCGGGCGTCCTCCGTGTCTTCCGGCAAAGGAGCCGGACAGTTAATCTGTCCGGACGTCTTCAGCCAGTCCTGTCAAAGATTAAGGAGTTTTAGATCCCACATAGAGTCAATCTATGAAAAAAGAATCTCGTAAAGGGTAAAATAACTTACCTCGCCGGCTGGACGCCGCGAGCTGTATCCGCGATCTTTGTTAGCGGATGCTGGGGCTTCAGCGCCCTTGAACAGCACCTTCAAGGCATCTTTGAATGTAGTGTCGAAGAGCCGGCTCAAGGTTCGGTGATGTGCCGGATCGAACTCCCACAAGTTAAAGGCCCGTTGTTGGCATGGGAGAATCCGGCGGATGAGCATCACCTGGATTACATCGATAAGCCTGAGATTCTTGTCCACCAGGTTTCGGACGCATGTCTGGAGTCCGGATAGCTCTTCCGAATTCCCCCACGTGAGGCCCGTCTCTTTCCATGACGAGAGCCGTGTGGGGAAGCCAGATCTGAATTCGGGGGCCGCCACCCATTCGGGGTCGCGTGGCTCGGTGATGTAGAATCACCCCGATTGCCACCCATTTATTGTCTCCACAAAGGCGCCCTCGAGCCATAGGACCTTGGCCATCTTGCCAACCATGGCGCCTCCGCACTCCGCTTGACAGCCGCCCACTACCTTCGGCCGGACGTTGAAGATCTTCAGCCATAAGCCGAAGTGGGGCTGGATGCAGAGGAAGGCCTCGCACACGACGATAAACGCCGAGATGTTGAGGATGAAATTCGGGGCCAGGTCGTGGAAGTCCAGGCCGTAGTAGAACATGAGCCCTCGGACAAACGGGTGAAGTGGAAAACCTAGTCCGCGGAGGAAGTGGGGGAGAAACACCACCCTCTCATGGGGCCCAGGGGTTGGAATGAGCTGCCCGCATCGGGCAGCCTGTGCGCGATATTGCCGGACAAGTATTCGGCCTCTCGAAGTCTTGTGATGTGCCCCTCCGTGACGGAGTTGGCCATCCATCTGCCTCCCGCTCCTGACATGGTTGGAGAAGGCTGAGGTGGGATGTGCGGACTTGGGCGCTGGAGCTCGAGTGCGCGGAAATGGATAAGCAAAGGAGGAAGAAGGCGTAGGTGAAAGGGTGGATCCTTATCCCCTTATATGGATGGACGAAGCTATGCGTCCCCCACCAGCCTGGTAAAACTCGCTTATTTCCCAAGCGCCGTAATCAATGGCGCGGACGGGTTACCCACGTCCGTATTGATGAGAATCCCGGAATAAGGGGGCACGATCTATGCTTTGATAAGACGTGCCAAGGAAACCGCCTGGCTAAACACGCTGAGGTAGAACAGTAAAAAACGATTCATAAAAAGGCCTGGCCGTGGTGTGATGTCACGCCGCGGAATACGTCAGCAGATCTGTGCAAAAGTTATTCTCTCTACGGTGGAATGTGGAACTTGTTTTGCAGAGCCGGACACTATCCTGGTGTTCAAAACCTTCTATGAAGTATTCGGAGGAGGAACCCGCCTTGCAATGCCGAAGACAATATGCGCGCCGGACTCGTCGTCATTGAAGCCTGGTTCAGGGGCTACTGAGGGAGTCCCGGACTAGGGGGTGTCCGGATAGCCGGACTATCATCACGGCCGGACTCCAAGACTATGAAGATACAAGATTGAAGACTTCGTCCCGTGTCCGTATGGGACTTTCCTTGGCGTGGAAGACAAGCTTGGCGATACGGATATGTAGATCTCTTACCATTGTAACCGACTCTGTGTAACCCTAACCTATCTGGTGTCTATATAAACCGGAGGGTTTTAGTCAGTAGGACGAACAACAATCATACCATAGGCTAGCTTCTAGGGTTTAGCCTCCTTGATCTTGTGGTAGATCTACTCTTGTACTACCCATATCATCAATATTAATCAAGCAAGAGTAGGGTATTACCTCCATCGAGAGGGCCCGAACCTGGGTAAAAACATCGTGTCCCTTGTCTCCTGTTACCATCCGCCTAGACGCACAATTCGGGACCCCCTACCCGAGATCCGCTGGTTTTGACACCGACAATGAGGATGAAATATTTGAGAATATATTTGCTGCAATTAATGTTTGTCCCAAGCTTGGGGATGCTATGTTTAATGAAGATGATATTTTTAACCTCCCAAATTTTGATATGCAAAGTTGTTATGATGATAGCATGCCTCCTACTTATGATTATATTGATGAAAGTGGGTTTGGAAGAGTGTCGAATTTAGGAAGTAGTGATCCCACTATTTTGGAGGATGTTGAATCTTATTGTGATGAATATGAAAGTGGATTTGGAGAGGTCATGACGTTATTTAGTGATGATTCCACTATCTCGGAAGAGGTTTCAATCGATTATGATTAGAACAAAGTTGCTACTTATGATGATTATTGTGATGAAACTTATGCTATAAAAAGTAGTGATGATTATATTTATAAAACTTGTCATGATTATAATTACCCTTTTTCTGAACATTACTCTTTTAATGTGGAAACAATTTATAGTATTCGAGTCTCTTATGATACTCTCACTATTCCGAATAAGAAGAATTTTGCTTGTGTGGAGAGTAGTAAAATTTCTATGCAAGTAGATCATGAAAAGAATGCTTTAGGTGCTGGTTATATTGTTGAATTCATTCATGATGCTACTGAAAATTATTATGAGGGAGGAACATATGCTTGTAGGAATTGCAATAATATCAAGTTTCCTCTCTATGTGCTTAAAGTTTTAAATTTATGCTTGTTTTGCCTTCCTATGCTAGTTGATTTTTGTTACCATAAGTTGTTTGCTCACAAAATCCCTATGCATAGGAAGTGGGTTAGACTTAAATGTGCTAGTCATATTCTTCATGATGCTCTCTTTATGTTTCAATTCTTATCTTTTATGTGAGCATCATTGTCATCATCATGCCTAGCTAAAAAGGCATTAAAGAAAAGCGCTTGTTGGGAGACAACCCAATATTGACCCTTACTATTTTTGTGTGTTCACATGATTATTCTACTGTAGTAATCATTTTTTATAGCTTTTGTTTCAATAAAGTGCCAAGTAAGACCTTTAGGATAGCTTACGGTGATAGTTGTGTTGATCCTACTGATAATCAGAAACTTTTGCACCCAGTAAATTAGTTTTGATAATTCACAGAAACGTTATTTTGATCTGATTCTTTTTTATCTTCATTATTACACAAATTTCTCAGGCTTTCCTAATTTGGTAGGAGTTTTGGAGTTCCAGAAGTAAACGTTTGACACAGATTGCTACAGACTGTTCTGTTTTTGACAGATTCTGTTTTCCATGTGTTGTTTGCTTATTTTGATGTATCTATGAGTAGTATCGTAGGGTATGAACCATAGAGAAGTTGTAATACATTAGATATTACACCAAAATGAATTTAGAATGAGTTCACAACAGTACCAAAAGTGGTGATTTATTTTCTTATACTAACGGAGCTTACAAGTTTTCTGGTGAGTTTTGTGTTGTGAAGTTTTCAAATTTTGGGTAAAGATTCGATGGACTATGGAATAAGGAGTGGCATGAGCCTAAGCTTGGGGATGCCCAAGGCACCCCAAGGTAATATTCAAGGACAACCAAGAGCCTAAGCTTGGGGATGCCCCGGATGGCATCCCCTCTTTCGTCTTCGTTCATCGGTAACTTTACTTGGAGCTATATTTTTATTCACCACATGATATGTGTTTTGCTTGGAGCGTCATATCATTTTATTTTGTTTTGCTTGCTGTTTAAATAAAGTACCAAGATCTGAAGTTCTTTAATGTTAGAGAGTCTTTACATAGTTGCACAATTATTTGACTACCCATTGATCTTCACTTATATCTTTCGGAGTTGTTTGTCGTTTGCTCTAGTGCTTCACTTAAATCTTTTAGAGAACGGCGGTGGCTTGATTTTGTAGAAATTGTTAATATCTCATGCTTCACTTATATTATTTTAAGAGTCTCTTAGAACAGCATGGTATTTGCTATGGTTATAAAATTGGTCCTAGAATGATGGGCATCCAAGTTGGGTATAATAAAAACTATCGTAGGAAGTGAATTGGATGCTATGATCAATTTGATACTTGATAATTGTTTTGAGATATGGAGGTGGTGATATTAGAGTCATGCTAGTTGGGTAATTGTGAATTTAAACAATGCTTGTGTTGAAGTTGGCAAGTCCCGTAGCATGCACGTATGGTAACCGTTGTGTAACAAATTTGAAACATGAGGTGTTCTTAGATTGTCATCCTTATGAGTGGCGGTCGGGGACGAGCGATGGTCTTTTCCTACCAATCTATCCCCCTAGGAGTATGCCGTAGTGCTTGGTTTTTGATGACTTGTAGATTTTTGCAATAAGTATATGAGTTCTTTATGACTAATGTTGAGTCCATGGATTATATGCACTCTTACCCTTCCATCATTGCTAGCCTCTTCGGTACCGTGCATTGCCCTTTCTCACCTTGAGAGTTGGTGCAAACTTCGCCGGTGCATCCAAACCCTGTGATACGATACGCTCTATCAAACATAAACCGCCTTATATCTTCCTCAAAACAGCCACCATACCTACCTATCATGGCATTTCCATAGCCATTCCGAGATATATTGCCATGCAACTTTCCATCGTTCCGTTCATCATGACACGCATCATCATTGTCATATTGCCTTGCATGATCATGTAGTTGACATCGTATTTGTGGCAAAGCCACTTTCATAATTTTTCATACATGTCACTCTTGATTCATTGCCCATCCCGGTACACCGCCGGAGGCATTCATATAGAGTCATATCTTGTTCTAGTTTTGAGTTGTAATTCATAAGTTGTAAATAAATAGAAGTGTGATGATCATTATTACTAGAGCATTGTCCCCAAATAAAAAAAAGCCAAAAAGAAAAAAAAGAAAGGCCAAAAGAAAAAAAAGAAAGGCCCCCCAAAAAAAGAAAACGAAAAAAAGAAAATAAAAAGGGGGCAATGTTACTATCCTTTTCCACACTTATGCTTCAAAGTAGCACCATGTTCTTCATGTAGAGAGTCTCATATGTTGTCAGTGTCATATACTAGTGGGAAATTTTCATTATAGAACTTGGCTTGTATATTCCTACGATGGGCTTCCTCAAAGTGCCCTAGGTCTTCGTGAGCAAGCAAGTTGGATGCACACCCACTTAGTTTCTTTTGTTGAGCTTTCATACATTTTTAGCTCTAGTGCATCCATTGCATGGCAATCCCTACTCCTCATGTTGACATCAATTGATGGGCATCTCCATAGCCCATTAATTAGCCTCGTTAACATGAGACTTTCTCCTTTTTTGTCTTCTCCACACAATTTCCATCATCATATTCTATTCCACCCATAGTGCTATATCCATGGCCCACGCTCATGTATTGTGTGAAAGTTGAAAAAGGTTTGAGATTGCTAAAGTATGAAACAATTGCTTGGCTTGTCATCGGGGGTGTGCAAGATGAGATCATTCTCGTGTGACGAAAATGGAGCATGACCACACTATATGATTTTGCAGGGATGAACTTTCTTTAGCCATGTTATTTTGAAAAGACATGATTGTTTTGATTAGTATGCTTGAAGTATTACTATTTCTTATGTCAATATGAACTTTTATTTTGAATCATTTGGATCTGAACATTCATGGCACGATACAGAAAATTATGTTGAGAATTATGCTAGGTAGCATTCCACATCAAAAATTCTGGCTTTATCATTTACCTACTCGAGGATGAGCAAGAATTAAGCTTGGGGATGCTGATACGTCTCCAACGTATCTATAATTTATGAAGCATTCATGCTATATTATTATCTGTTTTGGATGTTTATGGGCTTTATTCTACACTTTTATATTACTTTTGGGACTAACCTACTAACCGGAGGCCCAGCCCAAATTGATGTTTTCTTGCCTATTTCAGTGTTTCGAAGAAAAGGAATATCAAACGGAGTCCAAACGGAATGAAACCTTCGGGAGAGTTATTTTTGGAACGGAAGCAATCCAGGAGACTTGGAATGTACGTAAGGGAAGCAATGAGGAAGCCACGAGGCAAGGAGGCGCGCCCTACCCCCCTGGGCGTGCCCCCACCCTCGTGGGCCCCTCGTGGCTCCCCTGACCGACTTATTTCGCCTATATATGTCCATATGCCCTAAAAACATCGAGGAGCACAATAGATCGGGAATTCCGCCACCGCAAGCCTTTGTAGCCCCCAAAAACCTCTCTGGAGCCCGTTCCGGCACCCTGCCGGAGGGGGAACCCATTACCAGTGGCCATCTTCATCATCCCGGCGCTCTCCATGACGAGAAGGGAGTAGTTCACCCTCGGGGCTGAGGGTATGTACCANTTTTGGGACTAACCTACTAACCGGAGGCCCAGCCCAAATTGATGTTTTCTTGCCTATTTCAGTGTTTCGAAGAAAAGGAATATCAAACGGAGTCCAAACGGAATGAAACCTTCGGGAGAGTTATTTTTGGAACGGAAGCAATCCAGGAGACTTGGAATGTACGTAAGGGAAGCAATGAGGAAGCCACGAGGCAAGGAGGCGCGCCCTACCCCCCTGGGCGTGCCCCCACCCTCGTGGGCCCCTCGTGGCTCCCCTGACCGACTTATTTCGCCTATATATGTCCATATGCCCTAAAAACATCGAGGAGCACAATAGATCGGGAATTCCGCCACCGCAAGCCTTTGTAGCCCCCAAAAACCTCTCTGGAGCCCGTTCCGGCACCCTGCCGGAGGGGGAACCCATTACCAGTGGCCATCTTCATCATCCCGGCGCTCTCCATGACGAGAAGGGAGTAGTTCACCCTCGGGGCTGAGGGTATGTACCAGTAGCTATGTGTTTGATCTCTCTCTCTCTCTCTCTCTCTCTCTCTCTCTCTCTCTCTCTCTCTCTCTCGTGTTCTTGAGGTGATACGATCTTGATGTATCGCGAGCTTTGCTATTATAGTTGGATCTTATGATGTTTCTCCCCCTCTACTCTCTTGTGATGAATTGAGTTTTCCTCTTGAAGTTATCTTATCGGATTGAGTCTTTAAGGATTTAAGAACACCTGATGTATGTCTTGCCGTGCTTATCTGTGGTGACAATGGGATATTCACGTGATCTACTTGATGTATGTTTTTGTGATCAACTTGCGCGTTCAATGAACTTATGCATAGGGGTTGGCACATGTTTTCGTCTTGACTCTCCGGTAGAAACTTTGGGGCAATCTTTGAAGCATTTTGTGTTGGTTGAATAGATGAATCTGAGATTGTGTGATGCATATCGTATAATCATGCCCACGGATACTTGAGGTGACATTGGAGTATCTAGGTGACATTAGGGTTTTGGTTGATTTGTGTCTTAAGGTGTTATTCTGGTACGAACTCTATGATAGATCGAACGGAAAGAATAGCTTCGTGTTATTTTACTACGGACTCTTGAATAGATCGAACAGAAAGGATAACTTTGAGGTGGTTTCGTACCCTACCATAATCTCTTTGTTTGTTCTCCGCTATTAGTGACTTTCGGGTGACTCTTTGTTGCATGTTGAGGGATAATTATATGATCCAAGTATGTTATTATTGTTGAGAGAACTTGCACTAGTGAAAGTATGAACCTTAGGCCTGTTTCCTAGCATTGCAATACCATTTACGTTCACTTTTATCATTAGTTACGTTGCTGTTTTTATAATTTCAGATTACAAATACTTATATCTACCATCCATATTGCACTTGTGTCACCATCTCTTCGCCGAACTAGTGCACCTATACAATTTACCATTGTATTGGGTGTGTTGGGGAGACAAGAGACTCTTTGTTATTTGGTTGCAGGGTTGTTTGAGAGAGACCATCTTCATCCTACGCCTCCCACGGATTGATAAACCTTAGGTCATCCACTTGAGGGAAATTTGCTACTGTCCTACAAACCTGTGCACTTGGAGGCCCAACAACGTCTACAAGAAGAAGGTTGTGTAGTAGACATCAAGTGCGCATCGTAAACGTTGCACCACATAATAGCATGTGTAATGGTCATGCCAGCACACACGAGTAGCAAAGATGGAGTGTTCGGGATATTTGATATATCACAAATAGTTGTGTGAAGAATCGCGTTTGGGATAGATGCTCACATAGCATACACTTAGTTATGCAAAACTGCATTCCTACTACCTATCCTCGACGGTTTCTGGGTCACATGGGAAGGACCCCCCTATCGCCCACACTCATTAGGTGACGGTTTAAAATGCTGCCGCGGAAAGGAGTTAAAACCATTTGTATAACAGCTCGTTGTACCAGTGATATCTCCAATTTGTCAATTCAATGCAGGCATGTATTCCGTATATAGTCATACGTGCTTATAATAAGAACTTTCATGGCATCTTTTGTCCTACCCTCACGTAGCAGCGGGGTCCATAAGGAAATCCAAGGGATATTAAGGCCTCATTTTAATAGAGAATCAGAACAAAGCGTTAACACATAGTGAATACATGAACTCCTCGAATTACAGTCATCCCTGGAGAGTATCCCAATTATTGTCACCTTGGGGTCTATGGTTCAAAACAATAACAAGTGCATAACTAGAAGACAGGATCAAGAACTCAAATATATTCATGAAAACATAGAGGGTTCCGGTCTGAAATCATGGCACTCGCGCCCTAATGACAAGCATTAAGCATAGCAAAGCCATAGCAACATCAATCTCAAAACATAGTAGATACTAGGGATCAAATCCTAACAAATTGACTCGATTACATGATAAATTTCATCTAACTGCATCACTGTCCAGCAAGACTACAAAGGAATTACTCACTCCCGATGGTGAGCATCATGGAATTGTTGATGAAGAGTTGATGACGACGACGACGATGAATCCCCCTCTCCGAAGCTCCGAACGGACTCCAGATCAGCCCTCCCGATGAAGAATGGACTCCAGATCAGCCCTCCCATTTTCTGGCCGAGGCCGCTTCCACTGCTTGTTATCTCATTAATTGGTTACCATCTATTGCTCTAAATAAGAAAAGTCCAATTGAGGTATGGTCTGGTTCTCCTACTGATTATTCACAGTTGAGAGTTTTTGGTTTCACTGCTTATGCTCATGTTGATAATGGAAAGTTGGAGCCTAGGGCTGTTAAGCGTATCTTTCTTGGTTATAAATCTGGTGTTAAAGGTCTTAAATTGTGGAAGAATCCTGAAACACAGAAGGTTGTTACTAGCAGAAATGTTATCTTTAATGAATCTGCTATGTTACATGATGTTCCATCTATTAATGTTCCTGTTGAGAGTGAACATCAGGCTACTATTTAGGTGGAGCATGTTATTAATTCCAGTGATACATCCGATAAGGAAAATGTTGATGCACATGATGAACCCGTCGTTGATGATGAACATGTCACTTCAAATCAGCCAATATATTGTTCCACCCGGTTGGAATCTCGCACGTGACAGAGTTAGGTGGGGGTATTAATAAACCTAATAAACACGTTGATGTCAGATTTCACTATATTCAAGATGTTATTGTTGAAGGTGATTTAAAGATATGCAAGATAAGTACTCATGATAATCCAGCTAATTTGATGACAAAGCCAGTTCCTACCAATAAGCTTGAGCTTTGCTCAAACTTAGTTGGTATTTATCACTAGTCCTATGAATTTTGACGCACAAGGTGTTTATGCTGATTTGGATGTAGTCTTTTTACTCTCACTACTGGAGGGAGTTTAGTTCAGGGTGGAGATTGTTAAATTGTGATCCAAATTCTACCGAGTTGCACAAACTCAACTTTTTCTCAAAGGGGCCCGCAATGCCTTTCCATTCGTTATTAAGAAGTTTACGGAAATGAATTGGGATACTAATGTATCTAAACTGGAAAGAGGCATACTTAGAACCAAACAGTTGTTTGTACTGATTCTCTTCTTCTTTGCCCTTTCTGAAGGAGAAGAGTTTGCTCTTGTGGAAGTCTAGAGACCAGACAACTGATCGAATAAACAAACAAAAGTTTCATAGTTTTTGCATGGTCCACATATGTGCTGTCAAGGCCTGATTGGATGGATCACGTGGGGGGAGGAGATCTGTTGCAATCTCCAGCACGTGAAGGGTTCAGATTCTGCCCACTACTACTACTTCCTCCGTTCCTAAATATAAGTCTTTGGAGAGATTCCATTATGGACCACATACGGAGCAAAACGAGTGAATCTACACTCTAAAATGCATCTATATACATCCGTATGTGGTTCATAATGAAATCTCTACAAAGACTTATATTTAGGAACGGAGGGAGTACTATACTTTGGACTGAACTTATTGGGATGGACCTTTATAGAAAGTTTGATTCCACAAAAGCGCGAGGAAGCGTACATCTCTTTTAAGTTCAAATTCTCTGGCCGGCAGCAACACATTGGCCATCCCTTCAGCAATCAGGGAACCTACGGCAACAGATTCCATGAGATCGATACATGTCACATGCCATCACATGCTAGTGTCGTCCATTGGGGCTTATAATTATATTGTTGGGAAAATAAGGCACACCATTTTTTGAACCGAATCGTAGTCACACTCAAGATGAATGCGTGGGAATTTCTGTGCTGGGAAGCATATAAATAGCAGTAGGGACGGTTGGTTCTTCTAACCCTAGTAAGTGGTAGTAGGATTAAGTAAGAACAGGTTGTGAGCATGTCGAGGTCGAGGGATCCGCTCATCGTCGGGGGGATCGTTGGCGACGTCGTCGACTACTTCGATGCATCGGCGCGGCTGAGGGTGTTGTATGGCAACCGCGAGATCACGGTTGGGTCCGAGCTGAGGCCGTCGCAGGTGGTGAACCAGCCCACGGTGCACATCACAGGAAGGGCGGGATCACTCTACACGCTTGTGAGTGGTCTACTGTTAAGTATGGTTGCATATATCAATATATCAAGATTTGTAAACGCTAACAGAAGGAGTGGTCGTGAGTGGTCTACTGATACAGACCTGACCTTCCTTGTTCATACGTACACGTTGCAATTTTTTTTCTTTTTTTGTGAACCAAGACGCAAGAAACATTAACCAAGGAGTTACACACGGTTATTTAAATATTTGCCCATGTTAATTTGTTACTAGGTGATGGTAGACCCTGATGTACCTGGACCAAGTGACCCTTCCGAACGGGAGTACCTCCATTGGTAAGTGCTAAATTTAGCTACCTTTACCTTAGGTCGTGCACTTTGTGGGCGAATCAACCTTCTCAAACTACTCCTTCTATATCAAAATATAAGACATTTTCGACCCATTGTTAAAAAAAAGTCTTATATTTCAATAAGAAGTGAGATGTATATATACTATCACTTTGTCCCATAATATAAGTCATTATTACATTCAATACACTCACATATTGGATGTAATAACTGTCTTATATTATGGGAAGAGGGAGTGGTTAATAAGTAAGTTATTTGACTCAGTTTTATTCCTACCTACATAGGGTTGTCACAGACATACCAGAAGGAGGTGACGTGGGCCGTGGTAAGAAATCTTCAATATCTAAATAGTTAGCCTCCACTAACATATTTCTCTCAACATGCAAGTACACCATATATTCATTCAACATGCATGGAGAAAGACCGTACCCACCGCAACTTCCAACCATGCATAATAAAAAGCCACCTCAATATGCAAGCACCACAAATCATTTTTTAGTTTTAGTTCTCATATTATTACTCTAGATATTCATGTTTCATACAACCAATTCCCAGCCAATATATTGCAAAACATTTTCGCAACAACGTGCGAAGTATCATCTAGTTAATTTAACAATCGAGTACTATGTGTGTCCTATCAACTATATATCTTCTCCAACTGTCTTCTTTCTTTTCCTCCAAAACAATGTCTTCTTTCTTTTCCCGCAAAACAAAACAGAATTGTCTTCTTCTTCCGTAAAGGAAAAAAAGAAGGATATCTCCATTAAGAGGATATTTTTTCCGGATGCATGCATGCAGGCACTGAGGTGGTGGCGTACGAGAAGCCTCAGCCGACGACGGGGATCCACCGTTTGACATTCGTGGTGTTCCGGCATGCAGCGCAGGTGGACATGTATGCACCAGGTGGGCGCTCCAACTTCGTCACGAGGGACTTGGCCGAGTGCTACAAACTCGGTGCTCCGGTCGCCGCCGCCTACTTCAACTGCCAGAGGGAGGGCAGCTGCGGTGGCCGGAGGTGGCAGTGGTGAAGCAAGCTGGCTATAACTATGACACGTACGCGCCATCCAGTGGGATGTGTCGCACAAAATAAATGAATAAAGAAAATATGTGTAGGCTAGCAAGGTCGTGTGCTGGCTAATTGGCTATCTCGATTGGCCCTGCTTGTGGCCGAACAGATGTGGTGCCTCGTAATTATAACTCTATAAATCTTGAATAAAACTCTCTTTACCCCGCAAAAAAAAAATTTGTGCACTTAGTGCATAGCCTAAATATTTAATAATATTGTATATACTCTTTTAGGATCTGTATTAGTATGTTAAGATATTGATATGCATGCTTTAAGACTAGCCAAGTACTAGAGATATGGGTGTACCAAGATTAAGTTTTTTGTATATATTCCACGTCTTCACGCTTGGGCAGAGTCTACATATGTTTGCAAACATAATGGCCACAAATACTGGTCCCGGCTGGCTGGTGATGACACTGAATTATGTTCAAAAAGTGAGATATCGCATATGGCTAAGAAGAATATATAATCGAATCGAATTTAACACTTAATGATGTAATTAAGAACGTGTTTGCGAAGCAACTTCAACCCATTACTATATTCCAATTTTTTTTGTAAAGTACAACGTTGAAGTAGCTAGGAATTAGATGTCCCTAGATTATGTGTTTGTTCGCACACGAACACGTCACCGTGTACCTCCGACGCCGAGGGTGATGCACCGTAGCTCACGCCGAAGGAGACCCGTCCGGAAGCGCGGTACACAAGCAATCCGGCGGGTGCTTTTCAGGACCCGAAACCCCACACGCCCGGGAGGGACCCCGTCTGGACGCGCAACGGCTATGGGCTGCCCTAGGCCGGTTCGCCCGCCCCTAGAGCCTCGAGGATCGCTGCCCTTCAACACGAAGAACGAACGAAGAACGAGAGAGAAAGAACCAGGGAGAGATGTAAAACTAGGGTAAAAAGTAGATGGGTTTTGCGATTGTGTGTTGTTCAATCGGCCGTCACCTCTTAGATATGTAAGAGGCGGCTGGACTTCCCGTGCAAGGAAAAGGCTTGGATTCATGTCCAAAATCCTAGTCAAATTTGGATTGGTTTTGTCCGATTTTTCCAAAACTGTTTGGTTTAAACTGGCTGCACCTTGCGGGTCTTTTTTGTGGTGGTAAACGATCTTGGATGGAAACTAGCCCAAAAGCAATCTTGACCGTTTCGACGAGACGAACAACTTTAATATTGAAGTTTTTTTATCAGAAGACATGTTGAGGGTCAAATCGGTCGCGCAAAACAGGCTATTTCCTCGCGCTACCCATCAAACATGTGTCTGGTGGGGCGCGCCACATCTCGCCTCGTGACAGGGCTGCACTCCGATTGCTTTAACTTTTGCATATGAACTCGGATTTGTACGATTTTTATATCAAAATCGATCGTTTCAACGAGGCGAAGACAATCCTTGTAGATCATTTTTCCATTTAAGATCGTCTTGGGGGCTTAATCGGCCAAACTGTACTCTGAATATAAGATCTTAGTACTTTGAGCATAGCTTCGGCATTTGAGATGAAATCGGACAGCGATGACCCAAACTTAAAATATGTTCATATCAACAATACGGAATTCTTTCATGTAGATCACTTCTCCATTTGAGGCAATCTTAAATAAGTTCTTGACTGTGCCAAAATCTGGTGTCAACACATGCCCCCTGTTTTTCGGCAAAGCTTGTGTGCCGAAAAATAACTTGCACATAGCTTGCTCTAAGGACGATGTCAACACTCCACGGCCATTTTGCATATTCTTAGGATGATAAGTTTATATAGGCCATTGCTTGTGTGAATATTTTGATGCAAGCTTGGGTGAAACTTTCCCAACTTCAATAACAATCCGGTGATAAGGTTTCATAGATCAAAACCGTCCTCCGAACCATATTGTTCACCCTTTCACTAGGATTTTGCAGATAATCAAGAATGAACATCGATCCTCCAATCCTTACTTGGCCTGCATAAAAGTTTCATTAGTGGCTGAAGCGGCGGGCTTCGGTTCGGCCTTACCAATGTTGACAAAACCTAGCATCGGCTATTGATAGAAATACAATACACCATGGTTAACATAGTAGCCGGATGCTTGCTGTGCCAACTCTTTCAAATTGTCATGTCTAGATATATGAACAATTTTAAAGCAACCCAAGGTAAATTTTGCATCTAGACATTCCCCAAAATAACCTATAAGTGATTCTCAAAACATTGATAACCCTTGGATATTTGTTGCACTACTCATAACGAATCACCAAAAGCCACAATATGTTTAGCACATATGGCAAAAGTTCCAAACCGAATAACATTGCATATTCGGCTTTGATTATTGTGCAATAAATATTTTAAGAGGCATGAGGCTTCACAGAACAACACTATATGGAGATATATAAACAACACCAACACTGTGGCCATTGTTATGAATTCAACTATCAAAACATAATCTTCATAGTACTTGTCTCGCTCTCCAATCGAACTAAGGATGATGTTAGAATACTACACCGGCCATGCATTGACATACTCTTAGGACGATAGGTAAATATCGGCCATTACCATGTAAACTTTGTTCAAAGCACATATAGCCGAAACAAACAAACGAAATGTCAAATCAAGTATTTCGGCCCTTCGGATCAGCAACAAACTTGTAGCTAACTAAATGTATGGTGACTTGGTAATACCCTTTCATGATGTAAGAAATTATATTGCATCCATGGATTAAAATAAGCCCATTGAGGGTTACCAATCATACCTGATGATGAATTCCATTGCATAAGCGTTAACGGCATAGTTGAAGAATATGGATAATGTATAGACCGAAGATGCTGAAACCTTTGGCTTGGTCCTTCATAGTTTTCACTCTTTTCATTCTTCACCTTTGCCGCACTTCTTGTAATGAAAGCTTGCACATAATTCTTATTTTGAGCACTTTCTTTCGGAACCCATGCCATGTTCCTATCTTCAAGTTCTTGTGCACCAAGGTTTTGTAATTTCTTCTTTTGCCAATATGATAAGCCGAGTGTGCACCCCGGTTGTGATTTTGTTTGAAGCAATGACAATTCTTGTTTTACCTTGTGCACTTTCAACTTCTTTTCTTCAGATTTGGCACTTTGATTCTCGACAATTGATTGCTTCATCTCATTGCCTTTAGTAGCCAATGTAAACACTTTAATTGGCTCTTTATCCTTTAAGATCAAATCTGAATTGGCACTCTTGCGACCATCTTTTTTAACTCGATATACTTGTTTGATCACCTCTTTCTTCTTTCTTGAGCTCCGGACCGATTCTTTCTTATTGAAACGGTCTTGAACATATGATTGCTTACTGAATGTTGATCTCCTTGGAGCTGCATAATAATGGTGAGATGGTCTAGAATATGATGGAGAATGTGCCATTGTATCATACCTGTCCCATGATGAATATCGATCTACATGAGCATAGGGACGCATCCACGACATTGGCATTGGTGATCCAAAATAAGGATATGAACACGTTGCATTAAAATTGTCTTCTTGCCAATACCGATCCTTGGATTTGCGCCTAGGGGGTGATCTTGATGTTTTTGCATTACTCGATCGATAAGCACCATTCTCTTCACTTTTCTTTTGATATTTATCTAATAACTGTGCAAAAGTGACCTTGGATTTCTTGTACTTGTGCTTATTGCGGCTTTTATCTCCTTTGGTTTTGCTTGCATCGATCTTTGGATTGCTTTGTTGCCCCCCAGTCCTTGGCGTCTTCATTGTATCTTCGATAGAACTCATGCCTTCAAGAATATTTTCATTGTGCTCTTGCACAACTTCTTTACTTGAAAACTTGATCCCATCACCTGCAGTTTTTACCTTCTCATCTTTAAAGGAATCATCTTGAAGCAGCCGATTAAAAAACCATTTTCCATTAGGACCAATCGGAATAGATTGGTCATCCCTTGTGTTTCAACAAATTTTAATCGTCCTTTATCAATGGCTGATTTAACTATTTGATGAAATATGTTGCAATCCTCAAAATTATGCTTGAACGAATCATGCAACTTACAATACATTCGTCCTTGGATTGATGGCTTCACATGGTGATCAAGAACTATAATGTAATTATTTTTCAGCAACAAATCAAATCAGTTGTTTGTACTAATTCTCTTCTTATTTGCCCTTTCCAAAGCAGAAGTCTTCGCTCTTGTGGAAGTCTCAGACAACTGGTCGAATAAACAAAGTGTAAGTTTCATTTTTTTTTGCACGGTCCACACATGTTCTGTCGACGCCTGATTTGGATGGATCACGTGGGGGTAACATTTTTGAGAGGAAGTCTGTTGCAATCTCCAGCACGTGAAGGGTTCAGATTCTACCCACTACTACTAGTGTACCACAACTACTTTAGGCTGAACTTATTGGGATGGACCTTTACAGAAAGTTTAATTCCACAAAAGGGACGATGAAGCGTACACTGATGCATCTTTTTTAAGTTCAAAATCTCTGGCCAGCGGCAGCACATTGGCCATCCGATCAGAAATCAGGCAACGTAAGGCAACAGATTCCATGAGATGTCAACATGCCATCTCATGTTAGTGTCGTCCATTGGGGCTTAATTATATTGGGAAAAAGGAACACCAGAAGTAAGTCGTATCTTTTGACCCGTAGTCACTCTCAAGATGATGTCGTGGGAATTTCAGTGCTGGGAAGCTAGCATATACTCCCTCCGTTCCTTTATATAAGGTGTATTTGTTTTTTCAAAAGTCGAACGAGTGCAAGTTTGACTAAGTTTTTAGAAAAATGTATCAATATCCATAATATAAAATTTATATCATTTGATCGATCATGAAAGGTAGTTTCATATTTTATCTATTAGGTATTGCAGATGTTTCTATTTTGTTCTATAATCTTGGTCAAACTTTCAAATGGTTGACTTGCACGGAAACCAATACACCTTATATTCTGGAACGGAGGGAGTAAATAGCAGCAGGGACGGTGCACATATATAGCCCATACCATATATAGCACGAACCTGTCACGTTCCTAGGTACGGTTGGTTCTAAACCTAATAATAATAAGTATTGGGAGCATGCCGAATTCGAGGGATCCGCTAATCGTTGGGGGGATTGTTGGCGACGTCGTCGACTACTTTGACGCGTCGGCACGGCTGAGGGTGCTGTACGGCAACCGCGAGATCACGGTTGGGTCCGAGCTGAGGCCGTCGCAGGTGGCGAACCAGCCCACGCTGCACATCACAGGAAGAGCGGGATCACTCTACACGCTCGTGAGTGCTCTACTGTTAAGTATGATTGCATATATCAATATCAGAATTTGTAATTGCTAACACCAAGGAGGCAAGGAGTGGTCTACTGATACAGACCTTCTTAATTTGTTACTAGGTGATGGTAGACCCTGATGTGCCTAGACCAAGCGACCCTTGCGAACGGGAGTATCTCCATTGGTACGAGCTAAATCAAGCTAGCTTTACCTTAGCCACTTCCCTTGTGGGTGAATTAACCTTCTCAAAATACTCCCTCCGTTTCAAAATATAAATCTTTTTAGAGATTTTAATAAAGAGTACATATGGATGGATGTAGATGTATTCTAGAGTGTAGATTCATTCATTTTCCTCCGTATGTAGTTCATATTGGAATCTCTGAAAAGACTTATATTTAAGAACGGAGGGAGTAACATGTATATATGTCCTCTTCGTTTCGTAATTCTTGTCGTGGTTTTAGTTCAAAAGTAACTCACTGATTCAGTTTAATTCTTGCGTACATAGGTTTGTCACAGACATACCAGAAGGGGGTGACGTTGGCCGTGGTAAGAAATTAATTTGCCGATCGAGTGCTACATGTGTCACGTCAACTATATACCCTATCCAACTATCTTCTTTCTTTCCCCCGCAAAAGAAAAAGAATGTCTTCTTCTTTCAACTAAAAGAGTTTTTTCGGGTGCATGCATCCAGGCACTGAGGTGGTGGCGTACGAGAGGCCGCAGCCGACAGCGGGGATACATCGTTTGGCCTTCGTGGTGTTTCGGCAGGTTGCGCGGGAGGTCATCTACGCACCAGGGTGGCGCTCCAACTTCGTCACGAGGGACTTGGCCGAGTGCTACAGCCTCGGCGCTCCGGTCGCCGCCGCCTACTTCAACTGCCAGAGGGAGGGCAGCTGCGGTGGCCGGAGGTGGCAGGGGTGAACCAAGCTGGCTATAACAACTATACGTACACACCATCACGCCATCCAGTGGGATGTGTCGCACAAGATAAATGAATAAAGAAAGTATGTGTGGGCTAGCTAGGTCCTTGTGTGCAAGGGTTCTGAAAGCTTGTTATTTCAAGGATGGGTCAATCTTGAACGCGACATGCCTAGTGGTGGATCCTTTACTTTTCGTAGTATCTTACTAAATGGCAGAGACCTACTTCGAGAAGGTGTGGTATGGAGAATTGGTGATGGTACCACAATGAATGTGCACCACGAGAACTAGATTCCAAGGAGTGGCAACCTCAAACCACTTGGGCAACAATATGTATAGTGATTTACTAGCGGCCGAGCGATCACAGTGGGATGTACAGAAACTTGAAACAATGTACTGTAGTGGACATGCAACAAATTGCCATAGGAGGTCCAGGGCGCTCTGACAATATCGCATGGAACTTTACAAAGAACGGTCAGTTCTCTGTGAAGTCTGCCTATCATCTGCGTATGAGCATGAAGGTTTGAAGTCCGGACGGCCCGGATCTTCAACAACAGTGGCGCAGCATAAATGATGGCTGGCGCTTTGGGGCTCTAACGCTCCGAGCAAGTAGACTTATTAAGCCAGGAGTTATTAAGAATGGACTTGCGATTGGTGCTGAACTGCGCAGGCGACGGACCAAGCCCGGAGTTTTTTGGGTAGCTTGTGGACAAGAAGAAACTAGTTATCACAGGTTCTGGACCTACCAACATTCTGCAATGGTTTGGAAATGGAGGCTACTCAGCGAGGTGAAGGGAGCTCCAGTGGTACCAAACAGGTGTGGCTGCAATGGAGGGAACCCAACAGGTGTGGCTGCAATGATCATGTTCAAGAGTGGCTCTCGGTGCATGCTAAACCGGTTCCGATCAAGGCGACGACACTGGCCGAGCGTTGGAAACAGCCTGAGCAAGGATAGATCAAAGTTAACGCGGACGGAGCTATGTCAAAGAGGCAAGACAAAGGGGGAGATGGAGTGAGTGATCCTACGGGACCATGAAGGTGCTTAAAGAGGTGGGCTACATTGTTCTTCCCCAGCATCACTGACCCTGAGGTCTCTGAAGTGTTGGCTGCGCGGCGTGCAGTGCAATTAGCATCTGAACTTGGGTGTGAGTTGGGGTCTCTCCCATTTAGATATTTGGGAATATCAATTCATCATATCCGAAGCTGGCCAACAAAGAATGGAAGTGTTTGGAGGATTCATTTGAGAAAAAGCTAAGCTCCTGGAAAGGCAAGCTTATGTCTTATGCGGGTCGGCTAATCCTGATAAACTCTATACTTACAAGTATGCAGATGTTCCTGTTGTCCTTCTTCGAAGTACCAGTTGGGGTACGGAAATGACTAGACTTTTATCGTTCAAGATTCTTCTGGCAAAGTGATGAGTACAAATTTAATATAGGTTGGATAAGTGGGATATAATATGCGGGCCAAAAGATAAGGTGCACTGGGCATAGAATATCTCGAGATGAGGAACAAATGTTTCTTAGTAAGTGGCTATACATGTTATCCATTGAGGATGAGGGGGTCTGGATACGATTATCGCGTAACAAGTATCTACACTCCAATACGCTTGCCCAAGTCACGCCACAGCCGACTGAGTCACCTTTCTGAAAGATGCTCATGCGTACTACCTTAGCATTTTTCTCGAGGATCAAATTCAATGTTGGGAACGGCAATTTAACTACGTTCTGGAAAGATACATTGCTATATGCGGTGTCTAAAATGTGCCCATTTGTTAGGCACCATGAAGAAAAATGTTGCGTTGATGTTGAATATGTGTCAGGTATTATACATTGCAAGGATTAGACGGTCAAGATCACACACTTAAATGAGATCGGGCCAGTGGGGAAGTAACTGGTTGGTTGAAAAACGCCTAGCTTTGGGCATTGAATAAACTACGAGCAACCATGAATCTTAAATCACAGAACATCAAATATAGTGGACATCGTGTAACCGTATTGAGCATGCGGACATCATGTAAGCGTGCAACCCGTATTGAGCATGCCCGCATGCGACGTGGACTCCCTTGCATGAACACCCTAAAAAACTTCCATACACTATACTTACCGCTCGCATTGGTCCTTCTTCCTCAACCGCTCGCATCTGGCTCTCCTCCGGCTGTAGCGTCGCGCACTGCGGTGTCCCCGCAAAGAAGCTAACTATCTACGGTTCCCCGGAACTTTCAGGACCCGAAACTTCAGGGGCTGCCCGAAACTTTCTGACCATGCAAAAATGTGTGGTGATGGCTCGATTTGGGGGCTAGCTATAAATAGCCCCCTTATTCCCGTGACCAGGATGTGTGGTAACTTCTTCATTGATTGTAACTCAAGTTTTTCGGAGATCTTCCTCCCCTTTCACTCAAACTTGTTGATATTTGGGGACTCAAAGACAGGTGCCCGATCTATACTCCACCAAAGAAAAAGTTGATTCCCCCTTGTTTATTTGATGGATTTTGTTACTCTTGCAGATTGGAGACTCCTAAACAGTAGGAGTCCTCGGTGAGAAAATGATTTGTGATTTTTCCCGTCGTTTGTGAAGGTTTTGAGTTCGCCTCCAGGTATACCACCAGTGATTGGGAATCACCTTCTTGGTGATATCTCAACAAGAAGAGGGTGAGCTTTCATGGTGTTGGTATGTCTTTATGGTAACACCCACCCCTCCAACATTGACTAGTTTCTCTCCAAAGAAGCGAACATTCGGACATTATCGTCTCAGGTGTTTTCGGTTATATCTAGACCCTAACTCATTTCTTGTACTTTACTTTGGTCACTTAACTTTGCTAGTACCATATAGATTGTTTATCTCACTATAATTATTTAAGATCTGGTAGAAAACCAATTATTGGACTAGTATTACCAAAAAAATCACGTGGAGAAATACTTTTAATGAGTGTGGTACTATTCGAATCAATTGAGTTAAACCTAGCAAAATTGGCGTGATTTGTGTCAATCACGATCCCTAGATAAGACACTGTTTGTAGAGATTGGTTCGTTGTAATCCTATAATCAATTGTAACCTTAGCGATCAAGTGTCATCCATGTATAAATACGAGGCAAATCCCTACGGGGTATCTCACAGCAAAACATTGTAGTATTTGAGTTGGTAACAGAGGCAAGTTGCCGCTGTTTTGGCAACGACAGCACCAACCTCAAGTCCCAAGTTTGATCCCTATTCAGACATTGTGTTGCAACCGCTTCAATCATGCGTACTAGTTCATGTCCATAGTGTACTACAAACAAGTGTTGCGGCGTCGCTGGAACGCTCACGATGATCGACGGGCTGGAGCACATGATTAAAGCGGTTGCGGCATTGCCTGACTTTGGAGCAAACATGGCTCTTGAGATTGCTTCCGCCATTGCCGCGTATGCGCCCACCATGGCCACGACTAGCAGTGTCGACGGTCAAGATTTGAGCTACATAAAATGCACATTATTTGATGTCAGACCAGATCACCGAAAAAAAAGAAAAAGAAAGGCGGATAGGTTTGTAACTACATTACTTTGTGGTGCAAACGTCGGTGGAGGTTCACTTGACACTTGAGAGTTCAAGAAACACAGGTTCCGTATGCTCCGTCCAACAGCACGCTGGGCTTCTTCACCCACATGGATCGCGCAACAAGAAACGTTCATACGTTGGTTCATATATAACCCAATTCACATGAACTCAAGGGCTAAAGGTTACCAACCATATATAACCCAATAAGAATCCCCTCATCGGCAACACCTTCTATCCCGCTCCCGCCCATTCGCGAGTTCAAACCAAAGTGAAAAAGAGAGGGTCCATCCATGGGAGGGCATCATTGGCCAATCAAACACCCAACAATCCATATATAACAATCCCAAAACACAACGATCTCCACGAACAAGGAAAAAAAACAAGGTCCGATTCTACCTTCCTCAACGAGAACAAGAACAAGAACAAGAACAAGAACAAAAAGGCCGGCCACATCGACGGCGATAGGACATCGAGGCCGCTGCACGCACACCAAGGTTTGTCGTACGCCCGTAGATCGACCTGGCCTTTTGGCCACCACCGAGAAAATCCTTGTCAAACGTAACGTACGCTCCCTTCTATTCCCTTTGGATCTGAACGAACGGTTGGGATCGACTGAAAAAAAGAGGTCGATCCGTGGGAGGGCGCCATTAGCCAATCGTTGCTCTGCAATCCACGGCACATGGATCCTTTCCACGTGCACCGAAATTTCAAACGCCGCCCGCCCCGGCTTAAATTTTGGAGTTCAAATTTATTGCTCCATTCCAAAGAGTAGTACGTAATGAAAAGACGAAAAGACGAGAAGACCAAGGAAACCAATCCAGCCGCGTCTTCCTCCTCCCTCTCCTCTGCTCGTCTCGTCTCCCCCCAAAATCAAATCCAATCCAATCCAATCTGTCTGTGTACTCAACTGTACATAGCTGACGTTTCGATGATCTGGAAACATGATGTCAGTAGAGGCGACATCCTTCAAGAAACATGATGGAGTAGCTCATTTCAAAACATAGAGTAGCAAGCTCTGTTTGCCCTCAGTTTCTGAACTTGTGTGTGGAACATCATTTCTGGACTTGGCTTACCATGTTCTGTAGCTAGCTCTGTTTTCTTACCTCTTCCTGAAGGTTTCGATGGTGATCTCAACTTTGCAGGCCAGAAGTCGATGGGAGGTCGACAAGGCGTCCGTTCCCCAGTCATGCCTGCACCCAGCGGAGAACCTCACCAGGCCTCCACTTCGCCGGACCACCGTGTCCTGCCGGGCATAGGGTAGCGCGACCGTGGCGTACCACGCTACCGGTTCTGTAGCTGCTGCGAAACAGCAGCAGCAGCAACGAAGATACTGCTGAACCTTCCTCGCTCGTACCCTGCTCCCGCTGCTGCTGACCCTTCTCGTGATGCTCTTCCTACTCCCCACCGGAGCTAACCACGACCGACGACGACAAACAGGGCAGATTGTGATCTTTCCTGACCTACTGCAGCAACAAACAGCACAGCACATTACTCTGTCAAACATGTTCTAATCCCAGCGCGCACTGTGCTAGGAGTACCTCCGATCCTTCTCTTTGAATGTTTAAGAGGAAAATCAACCTTGCGACGCTACAGGTTGTGTGGGTGTGTAACAGTGATTTGGGTTTGTGACACAGAGCACAGGAAGAATGGCACAGCTTTGTATCTGCTATGGGAAGGCCACCTCTCCTTTGCTTCTTCTTGTTGATGATACTTGTTCTATTCTATCTGTGTACAAACCATGGAGTTTCTGTTATGGGAAGGCCATCTCTCTCTCAATAACTTCTGTTGTGAATTGATGAAATTTTGCACTTACATTGTTTGAGATGCCGCATACATTTTTTTGAATGGTATTGCAAGGAAAATGTTGCGATGATGTTGAATATGTGTCAGGGATTATACATTGCAAGGATTAGACGGTCAAGATCACACACTTAAATGAGATCGGGCCAGTGGGGGAAGCAACTGGTTGGTTGAAATACACCTAGCTTTCGGCATTGAATAAACTACGAGCAACCATGAATCTTAAATCACAGAACATCAAATATAGTGGACATCGTGTAACCGTATTGAGCATGCGGACATCATGTAAGCGTGCAACCTGTATTGAGCATGCCCGCATGCGACGTGGACTCCCTTGCATGAACACCCTCAAAAAATTTCATACACTATCCTTATTGCTCGCCTCGGTCCTTTCCTCAATTGCTCGCATCTGGCTCTCCTCCGGCTGTAGCGTCGCGCACTGCAGCGTCCGCGCAAGGAAGCTAACTATCTACGGTTCCCCGGAACTTTCAGGACCCGAAACTTCAGGGGCTGCCCGAAACTTTCTGACCATGCAGAAATGTATGGTGACGGTTCGATTTGGGGGCTAGCTAAAAATAGCCCCCTTATTCCCTTGACCAGGATGTGTGGTAACTTCTTCATTGATTGTAACTCAAGTTTTTCGGAGATCTTCCTCCCCTTTCACTCAAACTTGTTGATTTTTGGGGACTCAAAGACAAGTGCCCGATCTATACTCCCACCAAAGAAAAAGTTGATTCCCCCTTGTTTATTTGATGGATTTTGTTACTCTTGCAGATTGGAGACTCC
This sequence comes from Aegilops sharonensis, assembly GCA_904067115.1. Lineage (NCBI taxonomy): Eukaryota > Viridiplantae > Streptophyta > Magnoliopsida > Poales > Poaceae > Aegilops > Aegilops sharonensis. Next base: position 5,025,045 of record LR880968.1, on the reverse strand, counting down.
TAGACGGTAGGAGTCCTCGGTGAGAAAATGTTTTGTGATTTTTCCCGTCGTTTGTGAAGGTTTTGAGATCTCCTCAAGGTATAGCACCAGTGGTTGGGAATCACCTTCTTGATGATATCTCAACAAGAAGAGGGTGAGCTTTCATGGTGTTGGTGTACCTTTATGGTAACACCCACCCCTCCAACATTAACTAGTTTCCCTCCAAAGAAGTGAACATCGGGATACATCACCGTTTCCGGTGTTTCGGTTATCTCTAGCCCTAACTCATTACTTGTGGTTTATTTTGGTCACTTAACTGTGCTAGCACCATATAGATTGTTCATCTCACTACAATTGTTTAAGATCTGGTAAGTAAGGGATTAGTAGAAAACCTATCATTAGACTACCATGACCAAAAAAATCACAA
>LR880968.1:5010934-5024533 GCA_904067115.1 Aegilops sharonensis | reverse complement strand
AACTTTCAGGACCCGAAACTTCAGGGGCTGCCCGAAACTTTCTGACCATGCAGAAATGTATGGTGACGGTTCGATTTGGGGGCTAGCTAAAAATAGCCCCCTTATTCCCTTGACCAGGATGTGTGGTAACTTCTTCATTGATTGTAACTCAAGTTTTTCGGAGATCTTCCTCCCCTTTCACTCAAACTTGTTGATTTTTGGGGACTCAAAGACAAGTGCCCGATCTATACTCCCACCAAAGAAAAAGTTGATTCCCCCTTGTTTATTTGATGGATTTTGTTACTCTTGCAGATTGGAGACTCCTAGACGGTAGGAGTCCTCGGTGAGAAAATGTTTTGTGATTTTTCCCGTCGTTTGTGAAGGTTTTGAGATCTCCTCAAGGTATAGCACCAGTGGTTGGGAATCACCTTCTTGATGATATCTCAACAAGAAGAGGGTGAGCTTTCATGGTGTTGGTGTACCTTTATGGTAACACCCACCCCTCCAACATTAACTAGTTTCCCTCCAAAGAAGTGAACATCGGGATACATCACCGTTTCCGGTGTTTCGGTTATCTCTAGCCCTAACTCATTACTTGTGGTTTATTTTGGTCACTTAACTGTGCTAGCACCATATAGATTGTTCATCTCAGTACAATTGTTTAAGATCTGGTAAGTAAGGGATTAGTAGAAAACCTATCATTAGACTACCATGACCCAAAAAATCACAAAGAGAAATACTTCTAATGAGCGTGGTCCTAATCGAATCAATTGAGTTAAACGTAACATATATTGTTGTGATTTGTATCTACCACGATCCCTAGATAAGACATTATTTGCAAACATTGATTCGTTGTAATCCTATAATCAATTTTTTTTGCGGTAATCCTATAATCAAATGTAACCTTATCGATCAAGTGTCATCCATGTATAAATACGAGGCAAATCCCTATGGGGTATCTCACAGCAAAACATTGTAGTGTTTGAGTTGGTAACAGAGGCAAGATGCCGCGGTTGCGGCAACGACAGAACCAACCTCAAGTCCCAAGTTTGATCCATATTCAGACATTGTGTCGCAACCGCTTCAATCATGCGTACTGGTTCATGTCCATAGTGTACTACAAACCAATGTTGCGGCGTCGTTGGAACGCTCACGATGATCCTCGGGCTGGAGCACATGATTAAAGCGGTTGCGGCATTGCCTGACTTTGGAGCAAACATATGGCTCTTGAGATAGCTTCCGCCATTGCCGCGTATGCGCCCACCATGGCCACGACCAGCAGTGTCGACGGTCAAGTTTTGAGCTACATAAAATGCACATTATTTGATGTCAGACCAGATCACGGAAAAAATAAGAAAAAGAAAGGCGGATAGGTTTGTAACTAGTACATTACTTTGTGGTGCAAATGTGTGCAGGATTCGGTGGAGGTTCACCTGACACTTGAGAGTTCAAGGGTGGAGGCGACATGCTTCAAGAAACATGATGGAGTAGCCCATTTCAAAACTTGGAGTAGCAAGCTCTGTTTGCCCTCAGTTTCTGAACTTGTGTGTGGTACATCATTTCTGGACTTGGCTTACCATGTTCTGTAGCTAGCTCTGTTTTCTTACTTCTTCCTGAATGTTTCGATGATGATCTCAACTTTGCAGGCCAGAAGTCGATGGGAGGTCGAGTCGTGCCTGCACCCAGCGGGGACCCTCACCAGGCCTCCACTTCGCCGGACCACCGTGTCCTGCCGGGCATAGGGTAGCGCGACCGTGGCGTACGAAGCTACCGGTTCTGTAGCTGCTGCGAAACAGCAGCAGCAACAACGAAGATACTGCTGAACCTTCCTCGCTCATACCCTGCTCCCGCTGCTGCTGACCCTTCTCGTGATGCTCTTCCTACTCCCTACCGGAGCTAACCACGACCGACGACGACAAACAGGGCAGATTGTGATCTTTCCTGACCTACTGCAGCAACAAACAGCACAGCACATTACTCTGTCTAACATGTTCTAATCCCAGCGTGCACTGTGCTAGGAGTACCTCCGATCCTTCTCTTTGAATGTTTAAGAGGAAAATCAACCTTGCGACGCTACAGGTTGTGTGGGTGTGTAACAGTGATTTGGGTTTGTGACACAGAGCACAGGAAGAATGGCACAGCTTTGTATCTGCTATGGGAAGGCCACCTCTCCTTTGCTTCTTCTTGTTGATGATACTGGTTCTATTCTATCTGTGTACAACCCATGGAGTTTCTGTTATGGGAAGGCCATCTCTCTCTCAATAACTTCTGTTGTGAATTGATGAAATTTTGCACTTACATTGTTTGAGATGTCGCATACATTTTTCTGAATGGTATTGCAAGGAAAATGTTGCGATGATGTTGAATATGTGTCAGAGATTATACATTGCAAGGATAGACGGTCAAGATCACACACTTAAATGAGATCGGGCCAGTGGGGGAAGCAACTGGTTGGTTGAAAGACGCCTAGCTTTGGGCATTGAATAAACTACGAGCAACCATGAATCTTAAATCACAGAACATCAAATATAGTGGACATCGTGTAACCGTATTGAGCATGCGGACATCATGTAAGCGTGCAACCTGTATTGAGCATGCCCGCATGCGACGTGGACTCCCTTGCATGAACACCCTCAAAAACTTTCATACACTATACTTATTGCTCGCCTCGGTCCTTTCCTCAACTGCTCCATCCGGCTCTCCTCCGGCTGTAGCGTCGCGCATTGCAGCGTCCGCGCAAGGAAGCTAACTATCTACGGTTCCCCGGATCTTTCAGGACCCGAAACTTCAGGGGCTGCCCGAAACTTTCTGACCATGCAGAAATGTATGGTGACGGTTCGATTTGGGGGCTAGCTAAAAATAGCCCCCTTATTCCCTTGACCAGGATGTGTGGTAACTTCTTCATTGATTTTAACTCAAGTTTTTCGGAGATCTTCCTCCCCTTTCACTCAAACTTGTTGATTTTTGGGGACTCAAAGACAAGTGCCCGATCTATACTCCCACCAAAGAAAAAGTTGATTCCCCCTTGTTTATTTGATGGATTTTGTTACTCTTGCAGATTGGAGACTCCTAGACGGTAGGAGTCCTCGGTGAGAAAATGTTTTGTGATTTTTCCCGTCGTTTGTGAAGGTTTTGAGATCTCCTCAAGGTATAGCACCAGTGGTTGGGAATCACCTTCTTGATGATATCTCAACAAGAAGAGGGTGAGCTTTCATGGTGTTGGTGTACCTTTATGGTAACACCCACCCCTCCAACATTAACTAGTTTCCCTCCAAAGAAGTGAACATCGGGATACATCACCGTTTCCGGTGTTTCGGTTATCTCTAGCCCTAACTCATTACTTGTGGTTTATTTTGGTCACTTAACTGTGCTAGCACCATATAGATTGTTCATCTCACTACAATTGTTTAAGATCTGGTAAGTAAGGGATTAGTAGAAAACCTATCATTAGACTACCATGACCAAAAAAATCACAAAGAGAAATACTTCTAATGAGCGTGGTCCTAATCGAATCAATTGAGTTAAACGTAACATATATTGTTGTGATTTGTATCTACCACGATCCCTAGATAAGACATTATTTGCAAACATTGATTCCTTGTAATCCTATAATCAATTTTTTTTGCGGTAATCCTATAATCAAATGTAACCTTATCGATCAAGTGTCATCCATGTATAAATACGAGGCAAATCCCTACGGGGTATCTCACAGCAAAACATTGTAGTGTTTGAGTTGGTAACAGAGGCAAGATGCCGCGGTTGCGGCAACGACAGAACCAACCTCAAGTCCCAAGTTTGATCCATATTCAGACATTGTGTCGCAACCGCTTCAATCATGCGTACTGGTTCATGTCCATAGTGTACTACAAACCAATGTTGCGGCGTCGTTGGAACGCTCACGATGATCCTCGGGCTGGAGCACATGATTAAAGCGGTTGCGGCATTGCCTGACTTTGGAGCAAACATATGGCTCTTGAGATAGCTTCCGCCATTGCCGCGTATGCGCCCACCATGGCCACGACCAGCAGTGTCGACGGTCAAGTTTTGAGCTACATAAAATGCACATTATTTGATGTCAGACCAGATCACGGAAAAAATAAGAAAAAGAAAGGCGGATAGGTTTGTAACTAGTACATTACTTTGTGGTGCAAATGTGTGCAGGATTCGGTGGAGGTTCACCTGACACTTGAGAGTTCAAGGGTGGAGGCGACATGCTTCAAGAAACATGATGGAGTAGCCCATTTCAAAACTTGGAGTAGCAAGCTCTGTTTGCCCTCAGTTTCTGAACTTGTGTGTGGTACATCATTTCTGGACTTGGCTTACCATGTTCTGTAGCTAGCTCTGTTTTCTTACTTCTTCCTGAATGTTTCGATGATGATCTCAACTTTGCAGGCCAGAAGTCGATGGGAGGTCGAGTCGTGCCTGCACCCAGCAGGGACCCTCACCAGGCCTCCACTTCGCCGGACCACCGTGTCCTGCCGGGCATAGGGTAGCGCGACCGTGGCGTACCACGCTACCGGTTCTGTAGCTGCTGCGAAACAGCAGCAGCAACAACGAAGATACTGCTGAACCTTCCTCGCTCATACCCTGCTCCCGCTGCTGCTGACCCTTCTCGTGATGCTCTTCCTACTCCCTACCGGAGCTAACCACGACCGACGACGACAAACAGGGCAGATTGTGATCTTTCCTGACCTACTGCAGCAACAAACAGCACAGCACATTACTCTGTCTAACATGTTCTAATCCCAGCGTGCACTGTGCTAGGAGTACCTCCGATCCTTATCTTTGAATGTTTAAGAGGAAAATCAACCTTGCGACGCTACAGGTTGTGTGGGTGTGTAACAGTGATTTGGGTTTGTGACACAGAGCACAGGAAGAATGGCACAGCTTTGTATCTGCTATGGGAAGGCCACCTCTCCTTTGCTTCTTGTTGATGATACTGGTTCTATTCTATCTGTGTACAACCCATGGAGTTTCTGTTATGGGAAGGCCATCTCTCTCTCAATAACTTCTGTTGTGAATTGATNTCTTGAGATAGCTTCCGCCATTGCCGCGTATGCGCCCACCATGGCCACGACCAGCAGTGTCGACGGTCAAGTTTTGAGCTACATAAAATGCACATTATTTGATGTCAGACCAGATCACGGAAAAAATAAGAAAAAGAAAGGCGGATAGGTTTGTAACTAGTACATTACTTTGTGGTGCAAATGTGTGCAGGATTCGGTGGAGGTTCACCTGACACTTGAGAGTTCAAGGGTGGAGGCGACATGCTTCAAGAAACATGATGGAGTAGCCCATTTCAAAACTTGGAGTAGCAAGCTCTGTTTGCCCTCAGTTTCTGAACTTGTGTGTGGTACATCATTTCTGGACTTGGCTTACCATGTTCTGTAGCTAGCTCTGTTTTCTTACTTCTTCCTGAATGTTTCGATGATGATCTCAACTTTGCAGGCCAGAAGTCGATGGGAGGTCGAGTCGTGCCTGCACCCAGCAGGGACCCTCACCAGGCCTCCACTTCGCCGGACCACCGTGTCCTGCCGGGCATAGGGTAGCGCGACCGTGGCGTACCACGCTACCGGTTCTGTAGCTGCTGCGAAACAGCAGCAGCAACAACGAAGATACTGCTGAACCTTCCTCGCTCATACCCTGCTCCCGCTGCTGCTGACCCTTCTCGTGATGCTCTTCCTACTCCCTACCGGAGCTAACCACGACCGACGACGACAAACAGGGCAGATTGTGATCTTTCCTGACCTACTGCAGCAACAAACAGCACAGCACATTACTCTGTCTAACATGTTCTAATCCCAGCGTGCACTGTGCTAGGAGTACCTCCGATCCTTCTCTTTGAATGTTTAAGAGGAAAATCAACCTTGCGACGCTACAGGTTGTGTGGGTGTGTAACAGTGATTTGGGTTTGTGACACAGAGCACAGGAAGAATGGCACAGCTTTGTATCTGCTATGGGAAGGCCACCTCTCCTTTGCTTCTTGTTGATGATACTGGTTCTATTCTATCTGTGTACAACCCATGGAGTTTCTGTTATGGGAAGGCCATCTCTCTCTCAATAACTTCTGTTGTGAATTGATGAAATTTTGCACTTACATTGTTTGAGATGTCGCATACATTTTTCTGAATGGTATTGCAAGGAAAATGTTGCGATGATGTTGAATATGTGTCAGAGATTATACATTGCAAGGATAGACGGTCAAGATCACACACTTAAATGAGATCGGGCCAGTGGGGGAAGCAACTGGTTGGTTGAAAGACACCTAGCTTTGGGCATTGAATAAACTACGAGCAACCATGAATCTTAAATCACAGAACATCAAATATAGTGGACATCGTGTAACCGTATTGAGCATGCGGACATCATGTAAGCGTGCAACCTGTATTGAGCATGCCCGCATGCGACGTGGACTCCCTTGCATGAACACCCTCAAAAACTTTCATACACTATACTTATTGCTCGCCTCGGTCCTTTCCTCAACTGCTCCATCCGGCTCTCCTCCGGCTGTAGCGTCGCGCATTGCGGCGTCCGCGCAAGGAAGCTAACTATCTACGGTTCCCCGGAACTTTCAGGACCCGAAACTTCAGGGGCTGCCCGAAACTTTCTGACCATGCAGAAATGTATGGTGACGGTTCGATTTGGGGGCTAGCTAAAAATAGCCCCCTTATTCCCTTGACCAGGATGTGTGGTAACTTCTTCATTGATTTTAACTCAAGTTTTTCGGAGATCTTCCTCCCCTTTCACTCAAACTTGTTGATTTTTGGGGACTCAAAGACAAGTGCCCGATCTATACTCCCACCAAAGAAAAAGTTGATTCCCCCTTGTTTATTTGATGGATTTTGTTGCTCTTGCAGATTGGAGACTCCTAGACGGTAGGAGTCCTCGGTGAGAAAATGTTTTGTGATTTTTCCCATCGTTTGTGAAGGTTTTGAGATCTCCTCAAGGTATAGCACCAGTGGTTGGGAATCACCTTCTTGATGATATCTCAACAAGAAGAGGGTGAGCTTTCATGGTGTTGGTGTACCTTTATGGTAACACCCACCCCTCCAACATTAACTAGTTTCCCTCCAAATAAGTGAACATCGGGATACATCACCGTTTCCGGTGTTTCGGTTATCTCTAGCCCTAACTCATTACTTGTGGTTTATTTTGGTCACTTAACTGTGCTAGCACCATATAGATTGTTCATCTCACTACAATTGTTTAAGATCTGGTAAGTAAGGGATTAGTAGAAAACCTATCATTAGACTACCATGACCAAAAAAATCACAAAGAGAAATACTTCTAATGAGCGTGGTCCTAATCGAATCAATTGAGTTAAACGTAACATATATTGTTGTGATTTGTATCTACCACGATCCCTAGATAAGACATTATTTGCAAACATTGATTCCTTGTAATCCTATAATCANAACTTTCAGGACCCGAAACTTCAGGGGCTGCCCGAAACTTTCTGACCATGCAGAAATGTATGGTGACGGTTCGATTTGGGGGCTAGCTAAAAATAGCCCCCTTATTCCCTTGACCAGGATGTGTGGTAACTTCTTCATTGATTGTAACTCAAGTTTTTCGGAGATCTTCCTCCCCTTTCACTCAAACTTGTTGATTTTTGGGGACTCAAAGACAAGTGCCCGATCTATACTCCCACCAAAGAAAAAGTTGATTCCCCCTTGTTTATTTGATGGATTTTGTTACTCTTGCAGATTGGAGACTCCTAGACGGTAGGAGTCCTCGGTGAGAAAATGTTTTGTGATTTTTCCCGTCGTTTGTGAAGGTTTTGAGATCTCCTCAAGGTATAGCACCAGTGGTTGGGAATCACCTTCTTGATGATATCTCAACAAGAAGAGGGTGAGCTTTCATGGTGTTGGTGTACCTTTATGGTAACACCCACCCCTCCAACATTAACTAGTTTCCCTCCAAAGAAGTGAACATCGGGATACATCACCGTTTCCGGTGTTTCGGTTATCTCTAGCCCTAACTCATTACTTGTGGTTTATTTTGGTCACTTAACTGTGCTAGCACCATATAGATTGTTCATCTCACTACAATTGTTTAAGATCTGGTAAGTAAGGGATTAGTAGAAAACCTATCATTAGACTACCATGACCAAAAAAATCACAAAGAGAAATACTTCTAATGAGCGTGGTCCTAATCGAATCAATTGAGTTAAACGTAACATATATTGTTGTGATTTGTATCTACCACGATCCCTAGATAAGACATTATTTGCAAACATTGATTCCTTGTAATCCTTTAATCAATTTTTTTTGCGGTAATCCTATAATCAAATGTAACCTTATCGATCAAGTGTCATCCATGTATAAATACGAGGCAAATCCCTACGGGGTATCTCACAGCAAAACATTGTAGTGTTTGAGTTGGTAACAGAGGCAAGATGCCGCGGTTGCGGCAACGACAGAACCAACCTCAAGTCCCAAGTTTGATCCATATTTAGACATTGTGTCGCAACCGCTTCAATCATGCGTACTGGTTCATGTCCATAGTGTACTACAAACCAATGTTGCGGCGTTGTTGGAACGCTCACGATGATCCTCGGGCTGGAGCACATGATTAAAGCGGTTGCGGCATTGCCTGACTTTGGAGCAAACATATGGCTCTTGAGATAGCTTCCGCCATTGCCGCGTATGCGCCCACCATGGCCACGACCAGCAGTGTCGACGGTCAAGTTTTGAGCTACATAAAATGCACATTATTTGATGTCAGACCAGATCACGGAAAAAATAAGAAAAAGAAAGGCGGATAGGTTTGTAACTAGTACATTGCTTTGTGGTGCAAATGTGTGCAGGATTCGGTGGAGGTTCACCTGACACTTGAGAGTTCAAGGGTGGAGGCGACATGCTTCAAGAAACGTGATGGAGTAGCCCATTTCAAAACTTGGAGTAGCAAGCTCTGTTTGCCCTCAGTTTCTGAACTTGTGTGTGGTACATCATTTCTGGACTTGGCTTACCATGTTCTGTAGCTAGCTCTGTTTTCTTACTTCTTCCTGAATGTTTCGATGATGATCTCAACTTTGCAGGCCAGAAGTCGATGGGAGGTCGAGTCGTGCCTGCACCCAGCGGGGACCCTCACCAGGCCTCCACTTCGCCGGACCACCATGTCCTGCCGGGCATAGGGTAGCGCGACCGTGGCGTACCACGCTACCGGTTCTGTAGCTGCTGCGAAACAGCAGCAGCAACAACGAAGATACTGCTGAACCTTCCTCGCTCATACCCTGCTCCCGCTGCTGCTGACCCTTCTCGTGATGCTCTTCCTACTCCCCACCGGAGCTAACCACGACCGACGACGACAAACAGGGCAGATTGTGATCTTTCCTGACCTACTGCAGCAACAAACAGCACAGCACATTACCCTGTCTAACATGTTCTAATCCCAGCGCGCACTGTGCTAGGAGTACCTCCGATCCTTCTCTTTGAATGTTTAAGAGGAAAATCAACCTTGCGACGCTACAGGTTGTGTGGGTGTGTAACAGTGATTTGGGTTTGTGACACAGAGCACAGGAAGAATGGCACAACTTTGTATCTGCTATGGGAAGGCCACCTCTCCTTTGCTTCTTCTTGTTGATGATACTGGTTCTATTCTATCTGTGTACAACCCATGGAGTTTCTGTTATGGGAAGGCCATCTCTCTCTCAATAACTTCTGTTGTGAATTGATGAAATTTTGCACTTACATTGTTTGAGATGTCGCATACATTTTTCTGAATGGTATTGCAAGGAAAATGTTGCGATGATGTTGAATATGTGTCAGGGATTATACATTGCAAGGATTAGACGGTCAAGATCACACACTTAAATGAGATCGGGCCAGTGGGGGAAGCAACTGGTTGGTTGAAAGATGCCTAGCTTTGGGCATTGAATAAACTACGAGCAACCATGAATATTAAATCACAGAACATCAAATATAGTGGACATCGTGTAACCGTATTGAGCATGCGGACATCATGTAAGCGTGCAACCTGTATTGAGCATGCCCGCATGCGACGTGGACTCCCTTGCATGAACACCCTCAAAAACTTTCATACACTATACTTATTGCTCGCCTCGGTCCTTTCCTCAACTGCTCGCATCTGGCTCTCCTCCGGCTGTAGCGTCGCGCACTGGAGCGTCCGCGCAAGGAAGCTAACTATCTACGGTTCCTCGGAACTTTCAGGACCCGAAACTTCAGGGGCTGCCCGAAACTTTCTGACCATGCAGAAATGTATGGTGATGGTTCGATTTGGGGGCTAGCTAAAATAGCCCCCTTATTCCCTTGACCAGGATGTGTGGTAACTTCTTCATTGATTGTAACTCAAGTTTTTCGGAGATCTTCCTCCCGTTTCACTCAAACTTGTTGATTTTTGGGGACTCAAAGACAAGTGCCCGATCTATACTCCCACCAAAGAAAAAGTTGATTCCCCCTTGTTTATTTGATGGATTTTGTTACTCTTGCAGATTGGAGACTCCTAGACGGTAGGAGTCCTCGGTGAGAAAATGTTTTGTGATTTTTCCCGTCGTTTGTGAAGGTTTTGAGATCTCCTCAAGGTATAGCACCAGTGGTTGGGAATCACCTTCTTGATGATATCTCAACAAGAAGAGGGTGAGCTTTCATGGTGTTGGTGTACCTTTATGGTAACACCCACCCCTCCAACATTAACTAGTTTCCCTCCAAAGAAGTGAACATCGGGATACATCACCGTTTCCGGTGTTTCGGTTATCTCTAGCCCTAACTCATTACTTGTGGTTTATTTTGGTCACTTAACTGTGCTAGCACCATATAGATTGTTCATCTCACTACAATTGTTTAAGATCTGGTAAGTAAGGGATTAGTAGAAAACCTATCATTAGACTACCATGACCAAAAAAATCACAAAGAGAAATACTTCTAATGAGCGTGGTCCTAATCGAATCAATTGAGTTAAACGTAACATATATTGTTGTGATTTGTATCTACCACGATCCCTAGATAAGACATTATTTGCAAACATTGATTCCTTGTAATCCTATAATCAATTTTTTTTGCGGCAATCCTATAATCAAATGTAACCTTATCGATCAAGTGTCATCCATGTATAAATACGAGGCAAATCCCTACGGGGTATCTCACAGCAAAACATTGTAGTGTTTGAGTTGGTAACAGAGGCAAGATGCCGCGGTTGCGGCAACGACAGAACCAACCTCAAGTCCCAAGTTTGATCCATACTCAGACATTGTGTCGCAACCGCTTCAATCATGCGTACTGGTTCATGTCCATAGTGTACTACAAACCAATGTTGCGGCGTCGTTGAAACGCTCGCGATGATCCTCGGGCTGGAGCACATGATTAAAGCAGTTGCGGCATTGCCTGACTTTGGAGCAAACATATGGCTCTTGAGATAGCTTCCGCCATTGCCGCGTATGCGCCCACCATGGCCACGACCAGCAGTGTCGATTGGTCAAGTTTTGAGCTACATAAAATGCACATTATTTGATGTCAGACCAGATCAGGGAAAAAATAAGAAAAAGAAAGGCGGATAGGTTTGTAACTAGTACATTACTTTGTGGTGCAAATGTGTGCAGGATTCGGTGGAGGTTCACCTGACACTTGAGAGTTCAAGGGTGGAGGCGACATGCTTCAAGAAACATGATGGAGTAGCCCATTTCAAAACTTGGAGTAGCAAGCTCTGTTTGCCCTCAGTTTCTGAACTTGTGTGTGGTACATCATTTCTGGACTTGGCTTACCATGTTCTGTAGCTAGCTCTGTTTTCTTACTTCTTCCTGAATGTTTTGATGATGATCTCAACTTTGCAGGCCAGAAGTCGATGGGAGGTCGAGTCGTGCCTGCACCCAGCGGGGACCCTCACCAGGCCTCCACTTCGCCGGACCATCGTGTCCTGCCGGGCATAGGGTAGCGCGACCGTGGCGTACCACGCTACCGGTTCTGTAGCTGCTGCGAAACAGCAACAGCAGCAACGAAGATACTGCTGAACCTTCCTCGCTCATACCCTGCTCCCGCTGCTGCTGACCCTTCTCGTGATGCTCTTCCTACTCCCCACCGGAGCTAACCACGACCGACGACGACAAACAGGGCAGATTGTGATCTTTCCTGACCTACTGCAGCAACAAACAGCACAGCACATTACTCTTTCTAACATGTTCTAATCCCAGCGCGCACTGTGCTAGGAGTACCTCCGATCCTTCACTTTGAATGTTTAAGAGGAAAATCAACCTTGCGACGCTACAGGTTGTGTGGGTGTGTAACGGTGATTTGGGTTTGTGACACAGAGCACAGGAAGAATGGCACAGCTTTGTATCTGCTATGGGAAGGCCACCTCTCCTTTGCTTCTTCTTGTTGATGATACTTGTTCTATTCTATCTGTGTACAACCCATGGAGTTTCTGTTATGGGAAGGCCATCTCTCTCTCAATAACTTCTGTTGTGAATTGATGAAATTTTGCACTTACATTGTTTGAGATGCCGCTTACATTTTTCTGAATGGTATTGCAAGGAAAATGTTGCGATGATGTTGAATATGTGTCAGGGATTATACATTGCAAGGATTAGACGGTCAAGATCACACACTTAAATGAGATCGGGCCAGTGGGGGAAGCAACTGGTTGGTTGAAAGACGCCTAGCTTTGGGCATTGAATAAACTACGAGCAACCATGAATCTTAAATCACAGAACATCAAATATAGTGGACATCGTGTAACCGTATTGAGCATGTGGACATCATGTTAGCGTGCAACCTGTATTGAGCATGCCCGCATGCGACGTGGACTCCCTTGCATGAACACCCTCAAAAACTTTCATACACTATACTTATTGCTCGCCTCGGTCCTTTCCTCAACTGCTCGCATCTGGCTCTCGTCCGGCTGTAGCGTCGCGCACTGCAGCGTCCGCGCAAGGAAGCTAACTATCTACGGTTCCCCGAAACTTTCAGGACCCGAAACTTCAGGGGCTGCCCGAAACTTTCTGACCATGCGGAAATGTATGGTGACGGTTCGATTTGGGAGCTAGCTAAAAATAGCCCCCTTATTCCCTTGACCAGGATGTGTGGTAACTTCTTCATTGATTGTAACTCAAGTTTTTCGGAGATCTTCCTCCCCTTTCACTCAAACTTGTTGATTTTTGGGGACTCAAAGACAAGTGCCCGATCTATACTCCCACCAAAGAAAAAGTTGATTCCCCCTTGTTTATTTGATGGATTTTGTTACTCTTGCAGATTGGAGACTCCTAGACGGTAGGAGTCCTCGGTGAGAAAATGTTTTGTGATTTTTCCCGTCGTTTGTGAAGGTTTTGAGATCTCCTCAAGGTATAGCACCAGTGGTTGGGAATCACCTTCTTGATGATATCTCAACAAGAAGAGGGTGAGCTTTCATGGTGTTGGTGTACCTTTATGGTAACACCCACCCCTCCAACATTAACTAGTTTCCCTCCAAAGAAGTGAACATCGGGATACATCACCGTTTCCGGTGTTTCGGTTATCTCTAGCCCTAACTCATTACTTGTGGTTTATTTTGGTCACTTAACTGTGCTAGCACCATATAGATTGTTCATCTCACTACAATTGTTTAAGATCTGGTAAGTAAGGGATTAGTAGAAAACCTATCATTAGACTACCATGACCAAAAAAATCACAA
>LR880968.1:4969864-4992371 GCA_904067115.1 Aegilops sharonensis | reverse complement strand
TATATATTCACGATAAAGATCAAGCATCTTTTATGTATACAGTTCATGGCAGTCTTGATGAGTTTGACATCGTCAAAGCTAAGGCTCATATGCACGGAACGCTTGCGGGAGGCGAGATTCGACGCCATCCGCATGCTTGAGCAGTGTGGACGGATCACTCAAGAACAATATAGTTGGCAGCAATCATCGTTACATCCACAAAGGCCCCCTATGCCGACTTCCCCAACGTAATAACCCCCAGAGGATTGTTTACATTTTTTTCCTGCCAGGACAGAACAAAGAACCCTACACCTCTCTGAGAGGGCTGATTCTATCGGGTCCATAACCCCGTCTGGGGAATTCGAAGCCACCGTCGTACTCACCTCCAAGACATCATTGAGGTCATCTTCATCCAATCCATAACCACAATCTCCGTCAACAACGCCAACCCCATCCCTATCTCCATCACCATATATGAGAAATGGGTATAGATCGGTTACCATGCCCATTTCCCAATGTCAAATGATGTTTAACAATTGATGATTTATGTTTTATTGGTGAAGTTTTATACTTTCAGATTGTTCCTCATATTCATATCGACACTGGTCATGTTCACCATGGTGTTTTCTTGAAGACATGCGAGAATCCCCTAGTTAATAGTCATATAGATTTTGCAGTAAAGATTGATGTTTGATTAAATGTTGTGGTGGAATCTCTAAAGATGATGTGCAAAAGGAAAGAGAAAAGAAAATGTCTCCAATAATGGATAAAATCACACGAAACGTGGAGTTGCACAAATCAACTCATCACAATCAAGCTTCTCTTCACAAAGACGGTGAGCATCATAGTCGAGCTTTTGACAGACTATAATAACAAATTATCTGGTAGTATAAAAAAGATTGACCCAAAGTGTACAGTTATTGGCATAAACACAATATATTAAAGTGCACAGAAGAAATGCACACAATTAATATACAAACAACATAGTAGCATTGCACAAAGTTTCATATATAATTTTTATTTATTAATTGGGTATATGTGCACAAATATAGCTGTCATTACTCGGTCTTGCCGTTCTGGATTGATGTTGTCAACATCTTGAGCGCTGCCGCATTCTTAATGATTCTAATGGCCTCGGAAAAACCATCCAAAAGTTGGTGACAATCTGGAAATTGTGCGTCATCAACTGTCAGAACTACCTTGATATCTCTACCGTAATTATGGTAGTGCACGGTCAAAGCCTGCATAGAAATCTATACAATTAAATGCAAAATTGAGTGAAATTAATAAATGCAAATGCTACTTGTCTCTTAGACACATGATGATAGATGTTTTAGTCTCAAAGCTACCTAATAATGCATATGTTTTGGATGTTCAACATGGATGACTTACTTGTGGTGGACCGTAGATACTAGGTGCCATGAAGGCAACTGGGTGCCCACATAACGCCATATGTTCAACTGGTCCAAGGGCATTTGAAAATATGATGGTTGTCCGTTCGACAAAACGGCGGAAGATAAAAGCTCCTGCCTTCTTACATTAAAGGGTCATTGCAATAATTAGAAGCATGCATGAATACATAGACATAATGTTTGGTCAAAGTTTGTGCAAAGGTATACTGGGAAGAGCATATAAAGTACAAAAGGAGCAGGAAATATACCTTGACACCAAAGATTTTCACCAAAAATTCACCGACCACTCGTGTGAACAGCACTTCTAGAGAGCTCTTTTTCCTATGCATAAATCTTTTTGCCTCACCAACGTAGTCAAGGGGATCATCTTGCAAGGCTATATTAAATGGACAGATGAGGCTGCTAAGTCGATTGCCTGTCTCTACTCTGGTAACATATGTCTGTTCATAGTGGTGAGAAGAAAATTATTGTGCTTATTAGTATTAAATTATACAAAACTGTGACGAATAGCATACTTCTATGTTTATGTGCATGTAATTAGCATTTATTACTTATTTATAGTAAGAGAAAAATGAAGCTCTTACTTGTCGGGTGGAGACTGGCCTTGCGTCGACTAGGACGAGTGATCGCAAACAGATTCTCTTAGTGTTAGTGTCACCTAATATTGAACATAAGAAAACAACGTGTAAAATTTGCATGCCTATAGAACAAACACTCGTTGTTATCTAGACCACTTACCGGACTTCTTAAAGTAATATTGTGAAAGAGCTGCTGAAGTCACACCGGCTAGCACGTCGTTAATAGTCTGTGAAACCAAAAGAGATAGAGACAAAATTGTCCGATATAACTGTTCCGAGACTTTGAAATGTAAAACTATTTTTTTCTATTTACCATGTTATAATGTCTAGTTATAATTTTTGTTTTCAGTTTTTGTCAAAAGGTTATCTAGAAAACTGCCAACTTATCATGTAAATATATGCAAGTACTACATATAAATACTTCACGTTCACAGTTCTGCTAGTTTCTTTTTCTGTTTTATTACTTGCTATATGTTGTACATAATCATTTTAAAATCTAATTTTCACCTTTCGGCAATAGGGTTTCCGGACATATAAGTGCCAACAAAACATGCAAATTTTGCGCAAAAAAAACATGTAGATCATGTGCAGGTGATTTCAATTAGTATATATAAATTCATGATAAGAATGAGCAGCTTTACGTACGTACGCAGTTCATGGCAGTATTGATGAGCTTGACATCGTCAAAGCTAAGGGTCCGATGAACAAAACGCTTGCGGCTGCGAGACTCCTGGACGTCCGCGCGCATGAAGAGCGTGCGTGGATCACTCAAGAACAGTATCGTTGCAACGATCATCGTTACATCCACCAGTGTGTGCCAGGCCAGCACTACATACGACCAAAACCACGCGAGCAGTGCGAGGTAATCACCTGAAGACAGCCTAGGCCGTGGTTGCCGCTGGTAGATGGCCCCTGTGCGCTTGGGTGGTGGCGGCATAGCCGGCACCCTCACCGGGTCGGCCGTGCTCCGGGACGACGCCATGAGGAGCGTCGTGATGGACGTGCCGTCGCCAATGGAGTGGTGCAGGCGGAGCACCACCGTGGAGGCTGCCTCGGAGGATGGAAAGTCGAGGAAGTGGAACTCCCAGAGCGGGCGGCGCCTGTCCATCGGGAGCAAGGACAGAGACGCCACGTAGTCCTCCACGACTTTTTCTGGGTCAGACGCCACAGCCTCGGGATCCAGCCTGGGAACGATGATGTGGTCGTCCAAGTTCACCGCCGTTTGCACCCATCGCGGCTTGCCATTGTTGATGGACTCGTCCATTACCTGTACACATGCATGTGTATATGTTAAACCCTCAAGAGATTGCCCAAGTTGTTGTAGTTTGAACTAAAGCCACGACACTTATTTTGGGACGGCGGGAATGAAACAAATAAAGCTTGTAGAATTACTTGGATACTGCGGAAGCGTGGGAAACGAGTAAGCAGTTCTGTTTCGACGCCGGCGCGGAAGACGGGCAGGTTCACCGGCGTGCCAAGCCCTATCACCACGACGATGCACACACCCAACTCCTCCATGACTCTTCCAGTAGGGCTCATGGGCTCTACCATGGAATTGTCGGCACATTCCTTCTCCCGTGACACACGGACAGAGAGCGGACGGCTTGAGTGAGTGGCTGCGTTCATTGCTACTTGCAATAGTGTCCAATCTACTGTTAATTACAATGGCTCTCGGCTCCGCAGGTGCGATATATATTGTGTTGGGAAGGAAGGTTCCTGTTATGGTACAATAATTGTTGAGTTGAAAGAGAAATTTTTTAGAAAAAAGACATCACTAGGGATCGGATAGCAAAGCCGTCCGACTCTAATTCCTTGCTGCGTGCGTGCGTGCGCCGACGCCGTGGTTCTGCTTCTTCCTCTTCCGTGTCCACTCTTCAGTATCCATTAATTAGTGCGCTGATGGATGAATTCCTCCGCTGGAGTCGGCGCGTGCATGCGTGAGCGTAACGTCACGCCCGTGCACCAAAACCCATCCCATCCACCTTGATTGCTTTGCTTCAAACAAAACAAAGATACTCGTGCTTGTTTGATTCCTGCTTAATTACCTACCCCCCACAACCAACCCTCAATCCCCTACCCTAAAAAAAAAGTTTTTTTTAACAAACAAAAAAAGGTCTGCCCATGTATNACCCTAAAAAAAAAGTTTTTTTTAACAAACAAAAAAAGGTCTGCCCATGTATATTGTCCACGCAGCTCTCCGCGCCATACCCCGCCGCTGTGCCCCTCTCTGAACCCTTCTTCTCCCTGCGACAGCCAACCGCGTAGAACTGTCGGTCGGGTTGCGGCTACGGTTGGCCGGCCGTTTTCCGCCTCCTCGTCCCTTCGCCGGCTTAGCCGCCGGCGGGCGGGGGGCGGCGGCATGGCAGCGGTTGCGGGCGAAAATGGCAGCGGCAGCGGCCATGTGCGTCAGCCCACCGGCTGCGGCGGCGGCGGGGTCGTCATCTTCGGCCATGGCGGCGCCAGACGGTGGGGGGCGGCGGCGGCCGGGCGAGAAAGGAAAGGAACTGGCGGTTGGGTGTTCGCGGGCGTCGGCTGGTTTTGGACCAGATGCACCACGTGATGTAAATTTGCACCGCCAGGTGTTGTATTTTACATCACGGGGAGGCCGCGGTCCAATTTTTTTTACATATAGATCATCGGTTGGCGCGCCGTCCTCCACCTGCTCCTCGCTCGACCATGGATGGATGGATGGATGGATTTGATTTGTTGATCTGGCCCGTGCAGTTGGATGTTTGTGCAGGGGCCCGTAGCCATCTGTTGGAGCCATGATGGCAAAGACAGTCTTTTTTCTCTTTTCTCTTCCCGATTTGAACCCCATCTCATCTCATCTCTTGCCTTCTCTTCTCTCTAGGTGAGGTGAGGTGAGGTGAGGTGAGGTGAGGTGAGGTGAGGTGAGGTAGGATGAACAGCAGCCAAATCCCCATCATCATAGGTAGCACAATTGTTTACTCCTTGCATGATTCCATCAGAGGAGGACGAGGGAGTAATTTGCCAAGCCTAAATTAGTTGATTCAACTGTGTATATATGTATGTTATGTACCAGGCAGAGCCTAGTTCAACTTCGGTTCCAATCCGTAATCAAATTTGCTCATGTATGCATGTATGTATGTATATGTGTGTGTGCTTAATTAGTTGATTCAACTGTATATATATTCATGTAATCAAATTTTATATCTTCTCTCTGCTCTACCTAAATTTTGTGCTTGGTTGTGAAACCAAAAAAACACTGCCGATGTGATTTAGGTTTCATCCACCATGACTCCATCTAGCTTCTTCTCCTTCCTGCATGTGTGCATGTAGGAGGATTTTGCATCATGCTAGACCTCAAGGATTTTGCAACAAGGCCGACGCCATGGAAGGTCTCTCCCAACCATCTCCTCTCTCTTTATATTCGGTTTTGATTTTCCAACAGCTAGCTAGTTCGGTTTTGCTTGGTTTGGTTGCTGCCGCTCCAGTCCAACCCCATCCCATCCAATCCATCTTGTTAGGCCAGTTCACTCTATGGTATCGTATGGTATGGGATACAACATCCAATGCATCCATCTAGTTTGGATCAAAACAGAGCAAGTTCTGGTTTCTCTTTTGAAATGCAACAAACTCATGTGGCTTCTTGGTGCCTCATGTACGTATGTAGCTTTGATGAGTTTTTTGGCAACAAATACATAACAACCACTGATTAAGTTTATGGTTGTTGCAACATTGGGATTATTTAATTTTAACACATGTAGTAGTGTGCTATAATAAGTTGCAAAGACTCAAATCCTGAGCTTCATTGAGGTGCTGCTGCTGCTGCTGCTGCTGCTTTTGTACAATGAATGGCGTTGCTCTAGTGCTTGCCATCTCTTGACTGACTTAATCATGGTCTTCTCTGTAGGTGCCGGCGACCAGGACGATGCCATGGATTCAAACTTGTATCGGAGAGAAAATTCAGAGTATGTCATGTGCTAGGCTTGCATGTCAACTGTGTCATAACCAAGCCATTGGTCCTCTATATAATCTGCTTGCCTATGTTGCTCTGTTGGTGGTCTTGGGCTTAGTTAGGACGTGTAATTTAGCTCCCTTGTTGCTACTACTCCAATCATTAGTTTGCCATGTGCTAGGCTTCATGTCAATTGCCTCGTAACCTCGCCATTGATCCTCTAACTGGTTGGTTATGTTGCTCTGCTGGTGTTTGGTTTAGTTACGGTTGGTCTAATTTAACCACCGTTGCCAATGCTCTAATGNTTGCATGTCAACTGTGTCATAACCAAGCCATTGGTCCTCTATATAATCTGCTTGCCTATGTTGCTCTGTTGGTGGTCTTGGGCTTAGTTAGGACGTGTAATTTAGCTCCCTTGTTGCTACTACTCCAATCATTAGTTTGCCATGTGCTAGGCTTCATGTCAATTGCCTCGTAACCTCGCCATTGATCCTCTAACTGGTTGGTTATGTTGCTCTGCTGGTGTTTGGTTTAGTTACGGTTGGTCTAATTTAACCACCGTTGCCAATGCTCTAATGTCGGTGGTGCTGTTTGGCATCGGCTAAAAAATCGCCATGGTGAGCTCCTCTCCTCCTCTGCTCCTGTCTGTATGTATGTAGCGGTGCATTCCGGTTGATGAGCTCTTGAGTAGATAGCTCTTGCTATTTGCCAAACTCGAAATAGTCCTTTGCTAACCCATGTAACCACCACCTCCTAGGAGGACTGTACCTTCTCATCTTTTCAATGAAATGAAACGCAAAGAGTCCTTTGCGTTTTCTCGAAAAAAAGAACTCGAAATAGTGAGGAGAATTGATGTTGCCTGGCATAAATAAATGGGTTGCTTGTTCTCTATCATCATTATGTTACCCTATTAGTTGGTGTGATTAATGAATCTTGTCGCCGTCTACCCAGGGACTTGACTGACTGGTGAGGATGCTGGNTGCCAAACTCGAAATAGTCCTTTGCTAACCCATGTAACCACCACCTCCTAGGAGGACTGTACCTTCTCATCTTTTCAATGAAATGAAACGCAAAGAGTCCTTTGCGTTTTCTCGAAAAAAAGAACTCGAAATAGTGAGGAGAATTGATGTTGCCTGGCATAAATAAATGGGTTGCTTGTTCTCTATCATCATTATGTTACCCTATTAGTTGGTGTGATTAATGAATCTTGTCGCCGTCTACCCAGGGACTTGACTGACTGGTGAGGATGCTGGAGCAACTGGAGGGGACACTAGACATTGTGGCCCGTAGCCGCCATCTCTTCAAGTTTGATCTTCAGAGTGGGTGGAGCGAGAAGACGGATGGCATGAGCAAAGCATGCAACTGCCATGCGCTTAGCTTTTAGTAGCCGGTACGGCGGGCCGATTGATGGAACTTGCTTGTATCGCGATGCGGTTTATTATTATCTTTCAAAAGCTGGGATCAAACTTGTCGTGCCCGGTCGCCGTTTTTTTATTTTTTGGACTTGTTGGAACTTTTATCGTCCTTTTTGATAAATCATTAAATCCGGTAGTGCTAGAATCTTTATCTCCCATTTTATTAGAGAATACAACATGATATTAGCCGGAAGCCTAATATGTACATTAGCAGTCTTCACACCAGCGTGGGTGGTGCAGCTCGACCAAGCCATGGATGCCGAGACCACCTTTCTTGTTGAGATATATCTATTTTTGCACCTTTCTTAGTGATCCCTTTTTCAGTACCTCTGTGTTATATACGTACAACAATACTAGTAGACTTCCCCTCAAAATGAAAAACATCAGTACTATTAGGAAGCAGATGCAAATTCGAAGAGAGGATGGAAAGGACTATGGATTAATATATCTGATGCCATTCGCAATACTAATTAGGAAGTACGTAAATTAGAATTACTGTCCAAATCCCATGTATGGAAACTACATAATTAGGAAACTTAGAAAATTAGGCGAGAAAAATTAAAAGGAAACTTTTAGCAAAAGGCATCATCCATATAATGGTGCGGCTAGGAATTCCAACGGATTCTAATTCCCTAAAAAAAAGAAAAGGTCTGATGGATTCCAAGCTGGACGGATCCATCTCAATCCGCACGTCTTCCGCCTCAAAACCAGGCAGCCAATAAATTCTCCACCGAACCAACGCTCCAAGCATTGACTACCCATGCACGCGCGCCGCCGCCTCCTCCTCCTCCTCATCA
Source organism: Aegilops sharonensis (assembly GCA_904067115.1). Classification (NCBI taxonomy): domain Eukaryota; kingdom Viridiplantae; phylum Streptophyta; class Magnoliopsida; order Poales; family Poaceae; genus Aegilops; species Aegilops sharonensis. The sequence goes on along the minus strand of LR880968.1, from coordinate 4,984,271 downwards.
ATTCTCCATTCGCCCGTCTTCCTCGCCTGTTCGTGTATGACCCAACCCGCATGCGATCCATCGGCTATCGCCGCATCTCCTAGCCCTCACGCGGATCGCGCCCCCATCGTACGCCTCCCCGCGTTCCCCGCTCGCTCCTCCCTGGCCACACCGAGCGCCCCCATCTCTCTATAAATGGTCGCCCCTAGCTATCGATCTGACCCGCCGCCGCACACATTGCCCCTTGTTTCTTCCCAAGCCAATGCTACCTCGCATCATCTACAACCGTGTACATCGAGCGACCAGCAACTGAAGGTTGCATCGCGCCGTTCCGATGATGCCTGGCTAGCACCACACTGGGAGATGGTCTGCAGTTCATCGGATCGGCTGGGTGCGCAGCAAGACCGACCCGTCCAATCTGAAGATGTGTGGCACCACGGCCATGCATGCGGCGGCCGCTGAGAACTCGTTGTCAGTTTCAGGTTTGTAGGTTTTGTCCGCCTTATCTCTGTAAGATCCTAAGAGCACTGACTTTCTTGATCTAAACTTCCTTTACTAAAATCTTGGCACGGTGCTGCTAAAACTGATGAGTTTTTTTGTTGGTGAATTTGTTATGTAGTGATGCATATGATTCTATAGGACATGGAACTGGAGATGCCTTAAGGAAGCTGTTTGGAGAAAGATGGGACAGATCTGGGCTGGACGTGTGTTTGATTCAGATAGTCAATTCAAGAAAAGGTTAGTGGAAAAGTTATATATGCATCAACACCTGTTTGTTGTTTCCTTTCGTGAGTAAGCATATGTGTTGCTGTCACAAGGACTAAGTACTAATTTGATCATCTCCATACTGATTCTTTTGATGGATATCCTTGGTTCAATTGCAAATAATTTCTTGTAGTCTGTACCCAATTTGTTTTCTCACTGATTCAAGTAATGTTGAACTCCAATTTTGCTTCCTGCCTCAAATCAAATAGCAATTAGATATATTGATTCATCATATTATAGTACACGGTGGGCTAAAAAACAAAGAAACGACATGCTGTACCATGGCTTGTGGAGGTGCATATGTCAGCAAGCTTGTGTATTGCTTGAGCTAGGTTAACATCACTACATTATAAGGTCACTTGTCTTCCTTTGTTTCCCTAAAATTTAATGTAATGCATGATTCCCTCCTTTATAAAATTGTTGTAAGCCTGACCTGTAATTAACTAGGGTTGCACACATCAGCCTGTATGACACTTCAATTGAATTTATTTGTTTTTGTATTTGCANGCATCTCCTAGCCCTCACGCGGATCGCGCCCCCATCGTACGCCTCCCCGCGTTCCCCGCTCGCTCCTCCCTGGCCACACCGAGCGCCCCCATCTCTCTATAAATGGTCGCCCCTAGCTATCGATCTGACCCGCCGCCGCACACATTGCCCCTTGTTTCTTCCCAAGCCAATGCTACCTCGCATCATCTACAACCGTGTACATCGAGCGACCAGCAACTGAAGGTTGCATCGCGCCGTTCCGATGATGCCTGGCTAGCACCACACTGGGAGATGGTCTGCAGTTCATCGGATCGGCTGGGTGCGCAGCAAGACCGACCCGTCCAATCTGAAGATGTGTGGCACCACGGCCATGCATGCGGCGGCCGCTGAGAACTCGTTGTCAGTTTCAGGTTTGTAGGTTTTGTCCGCCTTATCTCTGTAAGATCCTAAGAGCACTGACTTTCTTGATCTAAACTTCCTTTACTAAAATCTTGGCACGGTGCTGCTAAAACTGATGAGTTTTTTTGTTGGTGAATTTGTTATGTAGTGATGCATATGATTCTATAGGACATGGAACTGGAGATGCCTTAAGGAAGCTGTTTGGAGAAAGATGGGACAGATCTGGGCTGGACGTGTGTTTGATTCAGATAGTCAATTCAAGAAAAGGTTAGTGGAAAAGTTATATATGCATCAACACCTGTTTGTTGTTTCCTTTCGTGAGTAAGCATATGTGTTGCTGTCACAAGGACTAAGTACTAATTTGATCATCTCCATACTGATTCTTTTGATGGATATCCTTGGTTCAATTGCAAATAATTTCTTGTAGTCTGTACCCAATTTGTTTTCTCACTGATTCAAGTAATGTTGAACTCCAATTTTGCTTCCTGCCTCAAATCAAATAGCAATTAGATATATTGATTCATCATATTATAGTACACGGTGGGCTAAAAAACAAAGAAACGACATGCTGTACCATGGCTTGTGGAGGTGCATATGTCAGCAAGCTTGTGTATTGCTTGAGCTAGGTTAACATCACTACATTATAAGGTCACTTGTCTTCCTTTGTTTCCCTAAAATTTAATGTAATGCATGATTCCCTCCTTTATAAAATTGTTGTAAGCCTGACCTGTAATTAACTAGGGTTGCACACATCAGCCTGTATGACACTTCAATTGAATTTATTTGTTTTTGTATTTGCACAAAGACCAAAGAAATCATACATGCGACGATTAGTTAAAAGAAATCATTTGATCAAAAGATAAGAATGTGATTATGACCATAGAAGGCTACCTCCCTGTTGCTCACCGTATGTTGTCATGATAAAATCAAGCCGATCTTTCTTGAGTAAATTAATACTGCAGTTACTAATCCTTTGTGCGTTGCTATATATATTGTATAATTGTGAAGGTGGACAAATCAACATACAATTGTTCTATTGCTTTACTAGAGGAATTTGATTACATTTCACATATATGGCAGACAAAGGTTTGTATGATTCTCTGCTTGGTGATTGATCTGCTAAAATATTTCCAGAGTTACAAGTTTGTTTGGCCTTAATATCCTATTTGTGCAATATATATTGTAGAGAAGGTGACGTTTATCGTTCATTGCATTGATTAGCTATACAATTTACTACTCCCTCTGCAGTTAGATCACTACTTCAAGATACGCGTGCTTGGAAATTGCTTCGATAGTTATAGTAGATTTTCTCGCAAGTATATTCAAGGTAGATATATAACTGCAGAAAATCTTTACATTACCCTGCACAAAAAGAAAAGAAAATCTTTACAATATCATATCACCTAGTCGAGTATTTGTTCCATTAATTATGCATGTTTCTTTGTTATTGATGTATATTACTCCCTCCGTCCAGATCTTCGGAAACTCCCATATGCTTTATTTCCTTTGTTCCCATCGGGTTTTCTGGCATTCTTCTATTTTCCTGGTTTTTCGCTGGGTTTTAAGTTTTCTTTCTATTTTTATATCCTTTTTCTCTTCATGTTATAGTTTTTTTATACATTCTTCATGTTATATATGGTGAACAGTTTTTTAAATACACAATGATCATTTTTAATCTATGGTGAACATTATTTCAAATGCACACTCAACAACGCCTTTTTATATGGTGAACATTTTTTAATATACGAGGAACGTTTTTTTAATATACACTCTTGTAATAGGTAATAGGGCAGTAATTGGCGCCAGTTGATTGATGGCCTTGCATTCCATATGATTAATCTATTGGATTGGTAAAATGACCCCCACGTTAACCCATAGCCCCCAAGCGCGTGCTCCTCTTCTCCATGCAGCACGAGTTGAAATTGCCGTGGAGAAAAAATTGGGCCATTGGACGGCATTACTCGGTAAAAGCACCGCCACTGGCTCATTAGCCAGCATCGCTTGCACAATGCCACCCAAGTTTAATAGCATATGTTGGTGTAGCTAGCAACACGAGTTTGATTCTACGTGGGCCAGCCCATCACGAAACAAATAGGTCGGAAGTGTCCCAGTGTGGGGATGTTTTTTGTTTCCATATGTTTTTTCCTTTGCTCCCATCGTTTTTTCTGGTTATTCTTCTATTTTTATGTTTTTTCACTGGGTTTTTAGTTTTCTTTCTATTTTTATATCCTTTTTTCTGTTCCTGTTACAATTTTTTTCTTGTCTTTAGACTTTCTCCTTTTTATAATCTTATGCACTGTAATTCTTATTTTGATATATGGTAAACATTTTTCAAATACGCAACAAATATTTTCATATATGGTGAACATTTTTTCAAATGCACACTCAACATGTTTTTTTATATAGTGACCATTTTTCAATATATGATGAACATGTTTTTGAATACACACACTTTTAATAGGGCAGTAATTGCTGCCTTCGATCGATGGCCTTACGTGCCTAGGGCTACAAGCGAGTTGGACTAGGCTCAGCTCAATTCATACTAATATTTCAAGCTAGCTCAAGCTGAGTGAAGCTCAAGGCCGAGCTGTAGAAAGTGGCTCGTGCTCAGCTTGTAACGATCTCGAGTCAATTTCAAGCTAAGTAAGATGACATTTCTTTTTTAATCTTAGGCGATTTTTGGAACAAGATGGACCACAACATAACATAAGAAACTATAAAAATATTATTTCAAACAAAATATTTATAATTTATATATCTCGTCAATGTTGTTTGGCTAGCAATAGAAGAAAACCTTCTACTCTTAAAATTTGGCCAATAATAACAAAAAATTGAACACATGACAAATCATGTACTGTATTAAGGCCTAATTTTTCTCAGCACTTTAATTAAGCTTCCATGTTTACTAGTAGATAAAATAGAGATAAGTCCTTACAACATGTGTGGTAATAAATTATCCTATTTCGCTCTAATATACAAGATNGCGCGTGCTCCTCTTCTCCATGCAGCACGAGTTGAAATTGCCGTGGAGAAAAAATTGGGCCATTGGACGGCATTACTCGGTAAAAGCACCGCCACTGGCTCATTAGCCAGCATCGCTTGCACAATGCCACCCAAGTTTAATAGCATATGTTGGTGTAGCTAGCAACACGAGTTTGATTCTACGTGGGCCAGCCCATCACGAAACAAATAGGTCGGAAGTGTCCCAGTGTGGGGATGTTTTTTGTTTCCATATGTTTTTTCCTTTGCTCCCATCGTTTTTTCTGGTTATTCTTCTATTTTTATGTTTTTTCACTGGGTTTTTAGTTTTCTTTCTATTTTTATATCCTTTTTTCTGTTCCTGTTACAATTTTTTTCTTGTCTTTAGACTTTCTCCTTTTTATAATCTTATGCACTGTAATTCTTATTTTGATATATGGTAAACATTTTTCAAATACGCAACAAATATTTTCATATATGGTGAACATTTTTTCAAATGCACACTCAACATGTTTTTTTATATAGTGACCATTTTTCAATATATGATGAACATGTTTTTGAATACACACACTTTTAATAGGGCAGTAATTGCTGCCTTCGATCGATGGCCTTACGTGCCTAGGGCTACAAGCGAGTTGGACTAGGCTCAGCTCAATTCATACTAATATTTCAAGCTAGCTCAAGCTGAGTGAAGCTCAAGGCCGAGCTGTAGAAAGTGGCTCGTGCTCAGCTTGTAACGATCTCGAGTCAATTTCAAGCTAAGTAAGATGACATTTCTTTTTTAATCTTAGGCGATTTTTGGAACAAGATGGACCACAACATAACATAAGAAACTATAAAAATATTATTTCAAACAAAATATTTATAATTTATATATCTCGTCAATGTTGTTTGGCTAGCAATAGAAGAAAACCTTCTACTCTTAAAATTTGGCCAATAATAACAAAAAATTGAACACATGACAAATCATGTACTGTATTAAGGCCTAATTTTTCTCAGCACTTTAATTAAGCTTCCATGTTTACTAGTAGATAAAATAGAGATAAGTCCTTACAACATGTGTGGTAATAAATTATCCTATTTCGCTCTAATATACAAGATTGTTTAATATATTTATATAAATATCTCGAGGGAGCTGGTATTGACTCAAGATCAGTCACGTAACATGATCATACTCAGCACATTTTATTTCGAGTTGATCTCGAGTCGAACCAAACGAGTTGATCTCGAGCAACTCACGAGCCTCGAGCTTTTCTTATAGCTCCATGCATGCCCTATGATTAATCTATTGGATGAGTGAAAAGACCCCCACGTTAACCCATCTACCCCAAGTGCACGCCCGTCTTCTCCATGTACGTTGGTAAAAGTGCCGCCCTTGACTCCTTGGCCAGCATTGCTTGCACAATGCCACCCAAGTTTAATAGAATCTGCCCGCTAGCAACACGAGTTGCATCACCGCTTGTGCTAGAGAGAGAGAGAGAGAAGCTTCCACCTATCTCCAGGCTAATCCTATTTATGTATTAAAAAGATTTAATCAATTGAATGTTACAGAAAGAAAAAAAACTGTGACTAACACAAATGTAGTATTTGATGAGCTTCTTCCTGCGTTTATTGTGCACCTGCGTCTTGTGACTGTATATTCTCAACTGCAAATACTCGAAGGCTTTGACGCTTTGAGCACCCCACCAAGATATGGGTTATTTAAGTTAGTGACACCGATGGTGTACACTCTAACGACAACATGACTTTCAAGTGGCCTTTTTCCATTCCCATGCATAATGATGATCTTGTAGTCTGAAACAACATAAATTCTCGTTTCATATAGGTCATCAGCCAGCACTAGTGCTGGACTGAAAGTGCTTTGAGTGGCTAGGTGCTCGTGTTCGTTAGCAGGATGTTGCGAGTTCGATTCTACGTGGGCCAGCCCATCACGAAACAAAGAGGTCGGAAGTGTCCCTGTGTGTGGATGTTTTTTTGGAAACTTCCATATGTTTNCGTAACATGATCATACTCAGCACATTTTATTTCGAGTTGATCTCGAGTCGAACCAAACGAGTTGATCTCGAGCAACTCACGAGCCTCGAGCTTTTCTTATAGCTCCATGCATGCCCTATGATTAATCTATTGGATGAGTGAAAAGACCCCCACGTTAACCCATCTACCCCAAGTGCACGCCCGTCTTCTCCATGTACGTTGGTAAAAGTGCCGCCCTTGACTCCTTGGCCAGCATTGCTTGCACAATGCCACCCAAGTTTAATAGAATCTGCCCGCTAGCAACACGAGTTGCATCACCGCTTGTGCTAGAGAGAGAGAGAGAGAAGCTTCCACCTATCTCCAGGCTAATCCTATTTATGTATTAAAAAGATTTAATCAATTGAATGTTACAGAAAGAAAAAAAACTGTGACTAACACAAATGTAGTATTTGATGAGCTTCTTCCTGCGTTTATTGTGCACCTGCGTCTTGTGACTGTATATTCTCAACTGCAAATACTCGAAGGCTTTGACGCTTTGAGCACCCCACCAAGATATGGGTTATTTAAGTTAGTGACACCGATGGTGTACACTCTAACGACAACATGACTTTCAAGTGGCCTTTTTCCATTCCCATGCATAATGATGATCTTGTAGTCTGAAACAACATAAATTCTCGTTTCATATAGGTCATCAGCCAGCACTAGTGCTGGACTGAAAGTGCTTTGAGTGGCTAGGTGCTCGTGTTCGTTAGCAGGATGTTGCGAGTTCGATTCTACGTGGGCCAGCCCATCACGAAACAAAGAGGTCGGAAGTGTCCCTGTGTGTGGATGTTTTTTTGGAAACTTCCATATGTTTTTCCTTTGTTCCCATAGGTTTTTCCAGTTTTCTTTATTTTTCTTGGTTTTTCACCAGGTTTTTAGTTTCTTTTTTATTTTTATTTTTATTTCCATCGTACATTACTCCTTCCGTCCCGGTGCATAGGGCGTCTAATGAAAGTCACCATGCATGGAAGGAGCTTCTCATTCCCACGACCATTAATTCTCATTTTACATGCAGCTACTTTCATTGGTTGACGCATTAAGTAGGATTTGCATGCTGCTCTTAAAAAATTAATGACATGGAAAACCAATGTAGCGATTTCCTCTTCCCAATTTTTTAAGCAGGCCAAAGAAGATTAATTATTGCCATTGATTTTTGATTTAGCATCCTCTATCCAATCCCCATGCACCTAGGTTGTGATGCAGTTCCTTAGATCCCTATGCACTTGGATGGAGGGAGTACTATTTTGTGATTACTTTGTGCACTTGAAAGAGTACATCGTTCCGGATTAGTAGCTGTTCATAACACCCTGGAAAAATTATGACCGTCCTCCCTTACGAATTTCATTAAAATAATACTTTCATGACATCTCAGTATAGAAACCTAAATAATATAGTGTTACAGTTTCAACATGTGGTTGCACCATTATAAAATGGCAATAAAAACATTGAAACAATAATGGCGTATCATAACTTCTAGCTTGAAAGGCTACTATATGAATGGAATTGTAGCACAATGAAGGTAAACTAATTAAATATTTAACTATGTAATTACCCGTGCGTTGCAACGGAGACCTAAATCGTGTTAACATATACCTTTAAGATCCTTGTGCATATCCAACAATAATGGGATGTTTATTAACCTCTAAATCACTATTGTGCTTATTCTTCCTCCTCTGAAATTACTAAACAGTATAACTCAGCGATCTAGGACCTCTCACTATGATTTCAACTCCTAAGCCGTTGGATCTCCCTTTCATACGTCCCAGATTAACTCGATCACTTCTGTCGGTTATTTTCCCGTCAAAGGCGTCGCTCGCTCGGGCCACAGCAACCGGGCCGCAGCTCCGCAGGCCCAGTTGGAAATTACGCCCTTAATCGGGCCGTGTAAGTGTATAAGGTGCAAAAGGCCCATGAAAAAAGAGTTTGGTCTGTCGGGTGTGTTGCTGCCATCTTTCTCCCTTCGCTTCTCCATCCCTTCCCTGCTTTCGACAGTAGATGGAGATGGAGCTTAGGTTTAGCAGTGAAAAAGGAGGAGGGGGATTCAACCTTGAGCAACGGTGTGCGTAGGTACATGAGGCCATGACAGTGCCATGGAGATCCTCTGATCTCCCGCTACCCTCAATTGCGTGCTCTCTTACCTCGATTTTCTCCACCTCTCCACGCACCAGGCACCAGCGCCTCTCCGCCCTCTGCTTCACTCCGTGGCCGGACACGATCAGCTAGGCCTTGTACCACCACCCGTCTATAATCCTCTTCCATGGCGCAGAAATCCCTGAGTTGGCGAGGTCCTAGATGACGATTGAACACATTTCAATTCCTTCTTCCCATGTGCAGTACCTCTGCACCCTCATCTATTCATGCAGAAACTATGGAACAAGGAAGAAGTTGTTACACTACTGGGCTTCTATGATTTAGGGGGTAAGAAATTTGATTATGATGAGATGAAGGTTCAGGTTTTGACTGGACGTTGGTGAGGAGACATGAGACCGTAGTCATCCTGTCGATGTGGCCAGCTCTAGCTGGTGTGTTAATCAGAAAATTATTTAATCCGCTGCGAGTGAGAAATTTCTCCGCTGTGGTGCAAGTTAACATATTCTCTTCACATAAAAGGTTAACATATTTTCTACCTGCCTCTTGGGTGATTTTGTGAGTTGTGACAGATTGCTCAAGATTTTCTTTGTGGGGAACAGATTGCTCTAGATGATCCCTCATGTGCATATTTCTAGGATTCAAGGTCCCCTGAATCCCGCGATGGACTATGACATGGAGCAACATGTTAAGGTAGTTGACATGTCTTCTGTACTTGATCATGTCAAGCATATTTAATTGACATGTTAATTCTCTTGTGATTCCATACCTAAATCTGAACAAATGTACCCCTTTTGTCATATTCATCACTGCACCGCAATTTGAATTACTAGAAGTTTGCCAAATATTTCTACTGCTTAATTAAATAATAGATTTCTAAAACTCTCATCATCGATGACTAGCCAATATTTGACGAAGTTTAGTAAACTTGACTTCTATGTTTCCTGTCAATAGATTTATTATGCAAAATCTAATCATTTCACTATAAAAATGGACGAGCGCGGCAACGCGCGTCATCATGGTCTAGTAGTTTAGAAAAGGGCAATGGTTCGGCAATGTATTAAGGACATATGAGTGAAGCTGCAATGCAAATTTATATTTTTTGGTCCTGTGCTGCGAGAGCTTGGATTCAAAAAGCTACTGTGGATGTCAAGGCGAGTCAACAAGCAATTTTACACTATGTGCAACAAGTCAAGTAAATTTTTCTACTGGGACGACATGCACCGAATGCATGCGGTGTGGGAGGCAGTGGTGAAGCAGCTCGAAAAGCCTTTGGGAGAGAGAGAGAGNCGAGTCGAACCAAACGAGTTGATCTCGAGCAACTCACGAGCCTCGAGCTTTTCTTATAGCTCCATGCATGCCCTATGATTAATCTATTGGATGAGTGAAAAGACCCCCACGTTAACCCATCTACCCCAAGTGCACGCCCGTCTTCTCCATGTACGTTGGTAAAAGTGCCGCCCTTGACTCCTTGGCCAGCATTGCTTGCACAATGCCACCCAAGTTTAATAGAATCTGCTCGCTAGCAACACGAGTTGCATCACCGCTTGTGCTAGAGAGAGAGAGAGAGAGAGAAGCTTCCACCTATCTCCAGGCTAATCCTATTTATGTATTAAAAAGATTTAATCAATTGAATGTTACAGAAAGAAAGAAAACTGTGACTAACACAAATGTAGTATTTGATGAGCTTCTTCCTGCGTTTATTGTGCACCTGCGTCTTGTGACTGTATATTCTCAACTGCAAATACTCGAAGGCTTTGACGCTTTGAGCACCCCACCAAGATATGGGTTATTTAAGTTAGTGACACCGATGGTGTACACTCTAACGACAACATGACTTTCAAGTGGCCTTTTTCCATTCCCATGCATAATGATGATCTTGTAGTCTGAAACAACATAAATTCTCGTTTCATATAGGTCATCAGCCAGCACTAGTGCTGGACTGAAAGTGCTTTGAGTGGCTAGGTGCTCGTGTTCGTTAGCAGGATGTTGCGAGTTCGATTCTACGTGGGCCAGCCCATCACGAAACAAAGAGGTCGGAAGTGTCCCTGTGTGTGGATGTTTTTTTGGAAACTTCCATATGTTTTTCCTTTGTTCCCATAGGTTTTTCCAGTTTTCTTTATTTTTCTTGGTTTTTCACCAGGTTTTTAGTTTCTTTTTTATTTTTATTTTTATTTCCATCGTACATTACTCCTTCCGTCCCGGTGCATAGGGCGTCTAATGAAAGTCACCATGCATGGAAGGAGCTTCTCATTCCCACGACCATTAATTCTCATTTTACATGCAGCTACTTTCATTGGTTGACGCATTAAGTAGGATTTGCATGCTGCTCTTAAAAAATTAATGACATGGAAAACCAATGTAGCGATTTCCTCTTCCCAATTTTTTAAGCAGGCCAAAGAAGATTAATTATTGCCATTGATTTTTGATTTAGCATCCTCTATCCAATCCCCATGCACCTAGGTTGTGATGCAGTTCCTTAGATCCCTATGCACTTGGATGGAGGGAGTACTATTTTGTGATTACTTTGTGCACTTGAAAGAGTACATCGTTCCGGATTAGTAGCTGTTCATAACACCCTGGAAAAATTATGACCGTCCTCCCTTACGAATTTCATTAAAATAATACTTTCATGACATCTCAGTATAGAAACCTAAATAATATAGTGTTACAGTTTCAACATGTGGTTGCACCATTATAAAATGGCAATAAAAACATTGAAACAATAATGGCGTATCATAACTTCTAGCTTGAAAGGCTACTATATGAATGGAATTGTAGCACAATGAAGGTAAACTAATTAAATATTTAACTATGTAATTACCCGTGCGTTGCAACGGAGACCTAAATCGTGTTAACATATACCTTTAAGATCCTTGTGCATATCCAACAATAATGGGATGTTTATTAACCTCTAAATCACTATTGTGCTTATTCTTCCTCCTCTGAAATTACTAAACAGTATAACTCAGCGATCTAGGACCTCTCACTATGATTTCAACTCCTAAGCCGTTGGATCTCCCTTTCATACGTCCCAGATTAACTCGATCACTTCTGTCGGTTATTTTCCCGTCAAAGGCGTCGCTCGCTCGGGCCACAGCAACCGGGCCGCAGCTCCGCAGGCCCAGTTGGAAATTACGCCCTTAATCGGGCCGTGTAAGTGTATAAGGTGCAAAAGGCCCATGAAAAAAGAGTTTGGTCTGTCGGGTGTGTTGCTGCCATCTTTCTCCCTTCGCTTCTCCATCCCTTCCCTGCTTTCGACAGTAGATGGAGATGGAGCTTAGGTTTAGCAGTGAAAAAGGAGGAGGGGGATTCAACCTTGAGCAACGGTGTGCGTAGGTACATGAGGCCATGACAGTGCCATGGAGATCCTCTGATCTCCCGCTACCCTCAATTGCGTGCTCTCTTACCTCGATTTTCTCCACCTCTCCACGCACCAGGCACCAGCGCCTCTCCGCCCTCTGCTTCACTCCGTGGCCGGACACGATCAGCTAGGCCTTGTACCACCACCCGTCTATAATCCTCTTCCATGGCGCAGAAATCCCTGAGTTGGCGAGGTCCTAGATGACGATTGAACACATTTCAATTCCTTCTTCCCATGTGCAGTACCTCTGCACCCTCATCTATTCATGCAGAAACTATGGAACAAGGAAGAAGTTGTTACACTACTGGGCTTCTATGATTTAGGGGGTAAGAAATTTGATTATGATGAGATGAAGGTTCAGGTTTTGACTGGACGTTGGTGAGGAGACATGAGACCGTAGTCATCCTGTCGATGTGGCCAGCTCTAGCTGGTGTGTTAATCAGAAAATTATTTAATCCGCTGCGAGTGAGAAATTTCTCCGCTGTGGTGCAAGTTAACATATTCTCTTCACATAAAAGGTTAACATATTTTCTACCTGCCTCTTGGGTGATTTTGTGAGTTGTGACAGATTGCTCAAGATTTTCTTTGTGGGGAACAGATTGCTCTAGATGATCCCTCATGTGCATATTTCTAGGATTCAAGGTCCCCTGAATCCCGCGATGGACTATGACATGGAGCAACATGTTAAGGTAGTTGACATGTCTTCTGTACTTGATCATGTCAAGCATATTTAATTGACATGTTAATTCTCTTGTGATTCCATACCTAAATCTGAACAAATGTACCCCTTTTGTCATATTCATCACTGCACCGCAATTTGAATTACTAGAAGTTTGCCAAATATTTCTACTGCTTAATTAAATAATAGATTTCTAAAACTCTCATCATCGATGACTAGCCAATATTTGACGAAGTTTAGTAAACTTGACTTCTATGTTTCCTGTCAATAGATTTATTATGCAAAATCTAATCATTTCACTATAAAAATGGACGAGCGCGGCAACGCGCGTCATCATGGTCTAGTAGTTTAGAAAAGGGCAATGGTTCGGCAATGTATTAAGGACATATGAGTGAAGCTGCAATGCAAATTTATATTTTTTGGTCCTGTGCTGCGAGTGCTTGGATTCAAAAGGCTACTGTGGATGTCAAGGCGAGTCAACAAGCAATTTTACACTATGTGCAACAAGTCAAGTAAATTTTTCTACTGGGACGACATGCACCGAATGCATGCGGTGTGGGAGGCAGTGGTGAAGCAGCTCGAAAAGCCTTTGGGAGAGAGAGAGAGGGGGGAGAGGGAGAGGGAAGGAGGGAGACGGAGGGATAGATAGAGAGAGAACTAAAATTAATATGTTCAGGGTTGCCAAAGGAAACAAGCCAAAGACATAAACTTAATCTCCAGGTCTAGAAGAAGGGTTGAGGGCGACAGTGGATGCACACATCTTAGAAAAGATCATGATGCTACTGAGAGAGAGAGAGAGAGAGAGAGAGAGAGAGAGAGAGAGAGANTGTTAAGGTAGTTGACATGTCTTCTGTACTTGATCATGTCAAGCATATTTAATTGACATGTTAATTCTCTTGTGATTCCATACCTAAATCTGAACAAATGTACCCCTTTTGTCATATTCATCACTGCACCGCAATTTGAATTACTAGAAGTTTGCCAAATATTTCTACTGCTTAATTAAATAATAGATTTCTAAAACTCTCATCATCGATGACTAGCCAATATTTGACGAAGTTTAGTAAACTTGACTTCTATGTTTCCTGTCAATAGATTTATTATGCAAAATCTAATCATTTCACTATAAAAATGGACGAGCGCGGCAACGCGCGTCATCATGGTCTAGTAGTTTAGAAAAGGGCAATGGTTCGGCAATGTATTAAGGACATATGAGTGAAGCTGCAATGCAAATTTATATTTTTTGGTCCTGTGCTGCGAGAGCTTGGATTCAAAAAGCTACTGTGGATGTCAAGGCGAGTCAACAAGCAATTTTACACTATGTGCAACAAGTCAAGTAAATTTTTCTACTGGGACGACATGCACCGAATGCATGCGGTGTGGGAGGCAGTGGTGAAGCAGCTCGAAAAGCCTTTGGGAGAGAGAGAGAGAGGGGGGAGAGGGAGAGGGAAGGAGGGAGACGGAGGGATAGATAGAGAGAGAACTAAAATTAATATGTTCAGGGTTGCCAAAGGAAACAAGCCAAAGACATAAACTTAATCTCCAGGTCTAGAAGAAGGGTTGAGGGCGACAGTGGATGCACACATCTTAGAAAAGATCATGATGCTACTGAGAGAGAGAGAGAGAGAGAGAGAGAGAGAGAGAGAGAGAGA
>LR880968.1:4956822-4969565 GCA_904067115.1 Aegilops sharonensis | reverse complement strand
AGAGAGAGAGAGAGAGAGAGAGAGAGAGCACTTCGTAAGAGCACTTCGGGTCAAGTTTTCTTTGTTGGCGAGAACCCTGTCTCATGGACTTCACAGAAGCAGAAGATTGTTGCAATTAGCTCTTGTGAGGCTGAATATGTGGCAGCAGCAGCAGCAACCTGTCAGGGTCTCTGGATGAGCCGGTTGCTTGCAGAAATGAGAGGGGAAGAAGCGAGCTTGTTCAAGCTTTTCGTCGACAACAAGTCAGCCATTGCACTAGCAAGAATCCCGTTCACCACGACCGAAGTAAGCATTTTGATGTCAAGTTCCATTTCATTCGTGATTGTGTGGAAACTGGACAGGTGGAGATCGATCATGTTAACACAAGTGATCAACTAGCTGATATGCTGACAAAGGCTTTGGGTCATGTGAGATTCGTCGAACTGCGGCAGCAACTGGGCGTCAAGGAGATAGCTAGTGGGTGTTGAGCTTAGAGGGGAGAATTGTTAGCTCAGTTAAGCTCACACCAGATAGGCTAGGCTGCTTTGTTTTAGTTTTCCATTTAAAATAATGTGCAGCAGGGTCGGATGTGACCCATGCATGCATGCCGATCACGTAGATTGTGGAGACGCAGTTAGCGGGCGATCTCTTTTTCTGTTACCTGAACTCTCTCCTGGTTGTGGGCCTTGGCTGTGAACGCAATCGCGGGACCTCGCGCGTTGTGCGGATCATAGCGGCCAGGCTGGGAGAGAAAGTCAGCTCGTTTTGTATTCAGATAAAAGGAATGAACGAGACGGAAAACGCTGCGACAGTTAGGCAGCACAAAACTCTCTCGTAGACTTGTTCTCGGTCGTCTTCCTCTCGCTAGTTCCTCTTTCTCCATCGATCGTTCGACAACAACAGCTAGCTATCCCGTACGTGAGTCTCCGGCCAAAATCAATCCAGTGCTTTGGCTAGCCTTCTGTACGTGCGCGTACCGACGAAAGAACTCGTCGGCTGTTCATACGTTCACGGATCGAAGCTAACAGACACGGCGTCCGTTCCCCAGTCGTGCCTGCACCCAGCGGGGACCCTCACCAGGCCTCCACTTCGCCGGACCACCGAATCCTGCCGGGCATAGGGTAGCGCGACCGTGGCGTACCGCGCTACCGGTTCTGTAGCTGCTGCGAAACAGCAGCAGCAGCAACGAAGATACTGCTGGACCTTCCTCACTCGTACCCTGCTCCCGTTGCTGCTGACCCTTCTCGTGATGCTCGTCCTACTCCCCACCGGAGCTAACCACGACCGACGACGACAAACAGGGCAGAGTGTAATCTTTCCTGACCTACTGCAACAACAAACAGCTCAGCACATTACTCTGTCTATATATATATATATATCCCTGCCTCCATGTCTGAACTTTTGTTTGAAACAAAGTTCATGAACTTCCTAATTAACGTGTTCTAATCCCAGCGCGCACTGTGCTAGGAGTACCTCCGATCCTTCTCTTTGAATGTTTAAGAGGAAAATCAACCTTGCGACGCTACAGGGTGTGTGGGTGTGTAACAGTGATTTGGGTTTGTGACACAGAGCACAAGAAGAATGGCACAGCTTTGTATCTGCTATGGGAAGGCCACCTCTCCTTTGCTTCTTCTTGTTGATGATACTTGTTCTATTCTATCTGTGTACAACCCATGGAGTTTCTGTTATGGGAAGGCCATCTCTCTGTCAATAACTTCTGTTGTGAATTGATGAAAGTTTTGCACTTACATTGTTTGAGATGTCGCATACATTTTTCTGAATGGCACAAAACACTTTTTTAATATTATGAGAACATTTTTTACATTGCATACATTTTTTGTTAAAATATCAGGAACATTATTTTCGAAGTGTATGAATATTTTTTGATTGTCACAGACATTCTTTTCAAATGCCATCAACATTATTTCATACTTGTGAGAACATGTTTTTACACTACATGAACATTTTTACATGAGAAATTAATATTTTTAAGAGTTAAATAAAATATTCTTCTATTTTATAAATAAAAATAAAAATAATAAAGCAATAAAAATTTAAAAAACTGCGCTAGGAGCCAGCCGTCCCTCCCGTGATGGATTGATTGGATTGATCATTACGAGAAAGCCGAGTATAAAAATTCTGGATAATAATTTCTCTTGAGAGCTAATGATTGGGGCATGAATATAACATTGATTTAAGCCTCACCCAAGCTAGAGCGATACTTTCTCCTTCACGAGGCCAAAAATTATATTTATAATTCTGATCACGGTAAACTAGATACATAGGATAATTTTTTTGATGGAATTTCAATTTCAATCGATTCCAGTTCCAAGATCCAATATCATCGCATAGCCTATATATACTATGTCAATGCCTTTCCCTTCTTTTCAATACCTTTCCCTTCAAAGATAAAGGGAAAACCTTCTTCTTAGCTTCATCTTGGGGCAAACCTGTAAGATTAAACAATCCATAAATTTCATCCACATATATCAAATTGTAAGTAATAGAGTAGTTTGTTAGCAAGATAATTTGTAACAGGCAAGTAACGGTAGTAGTAACAAATGTGCAGCAAAGTAGCCTAATCCTTTTCATGCAAAGGACATGCCAAAACGGTCTCTTATGATAAGCAAAGTGTTCTTAAGGGTACACGAGAATTTCATCTAGTCACTTTCATCAAGTTGGCTTAATTCGTGTTCGCTACTTTGATAATTTGGTATGTGGGCGGACCGGTGCTTAGGTTGTTCTTACTTGAACAAACCTACTACTTATGATTAACCCCCTCGCAAGCATCCACAACTACGAGAAAAGTATTAAGAATACATTCTAACCATAGCATTAAACTTTTGGATCCAATCGATCCCTTACGGAATATCGCATAAACAAGCGTTTAAGCTTCTGTCACTCTTGCAACCAATAATTTAATAACTACTCCACAATGCATTCCCTTAGGCCCAAATATGGTGAAATTTCATGTAGTCGACGTTCACATGACACCACTAAGGGAATCACAACATACATATCATCAAAATATCGAACACATATCAAGTTCGCAGGATTACTTGCAACATGATTTCTCCCGTGACCTCAAGAACAAAAGTAACTACTCGCAAATGATAATCATGCTAAAGATCATAGGTGTATTAAATAGCATAATGGATCTGAGCATGTAATCTTCCACCAAATAAACCATATAGTAATCAACTACAAGATATAATCAGCACTACTAGTCACCCACAAGTACCAATCTGTAGTTCCGGTACAAAGAGTTAACACAAGAGATGAACTAGGGTTTGAGAGGAGTTGGTGCTGTTGAAGATGTTGATGGAGATAGCCCTCCCCAAGATGGGAGAGTTGTTGGTGATGATGATGACGATGATTTCCCCCTTCGAGAGGGAAGTTCCCCTGGCGGAATCACTTCACAGGAGGGAAAAAGTGCTCCTGCCCAGGTTCCTCCTCGAGATGGCGGCCCTTCGTCCCGAAAGTCCTCTCCTATTTTTTTTTTCTAGGTCAAAATGACTTATGTACTAGAAGAGGGGCACCGGAGGTGGGCCTGGGTGAGCACAACCCACTAGGGCGCACTTGAGCTCCCTGGCGCGCCCAGGTGGGTTGTGCCCACCTGGTGGGCCCCCTCTAGTACTTATTGGCTCCAAAAATCCTCATTTATTCCATAAAAAAATCCTCATAAAGTTTCAACTCATTTGGAGTTGTGCAGAATAGGTAGCCTGACGTCTCTTTTTCAGGTCCAAATTTCCAGCTGCCAGAATTCTCCCCCTTTGTGCATACCTTGCATATTATGAAAGAAAAGCCATTAGAATTACTCCAAAAAGCATTATTATGCAATAAAACGACATAAATAACAGTAGGTAAACATGATGCAAAATGGACGTATCAGTAAGCATCTCCTTTGTGAAAGGTAAACATTTGCGGCCGGACGACCGGCCGATGACTCGGCCGGTCGCACGCGAGCCTGGCGATTGAATCACAATCCTGTGTCTCGTAGGATCCTTTTGCGTGGGCCCTGCACCGTCCTTCCCCTTCGCCTAGACCTTAGCCTTATCCCCTTCGGGCCTTTCCCACCTCTCATTCTTATCCCCTCCTTGCAACTCTCTTTTCCATGGCTCGCACGCGTGAAGCTCCCTTCATGGCTGCTCTTCCCCTGTGCATCTTCACCCGAGTTTCCCCATGGCTGCAAGCTGCATCCGGCACAGGTGTGATTTGGGACCCCGAACGCCCTTTGCAACTGCATCTCAGGCTGGCCGCGAGCTGAGGCGCGCGCAGGCGACGACGGGGCAACCATGGCCGGGGAGCTACAACTGCGGCGGCCTGATGCTGGAACCAGCGCTCAGTTTTGTTACCACCACATGCTATTCTGGTTTGGCCCAATTTTTACATCGTTTTGCTACCACCGTTTTTTTGTTTGCTGGCACCCGCATAAATTTTTACTACCATCGATGGTTTGGGTTTGCTGGATTCGATTCAACCTTTTGCAATTTGCTACCACCAGCGTTTCAATTTGCTGGAACCAGCTCCAATTTTGCTACAACCTTTGTTTTTTGCATTTGCTGGAACAACCCCATTCTTCCATTTTTGCTACCAATGGTGTTTTGGTTTGTTCGAACCAGCTTCAATTTTTGCTACCACCGGTGTTTCGATTTTTGCTGGAATATCATCTAATTTTGCATTTTTGTTTCCACCCTTTTTGGTTTTGCTGGAACCAGCACCAACTTTTGCTACCATGGTTGTTGGATACAATCCACTATGTCGTCGCCAATGATTCCGCAGGGGGCGAGGGGAGTAGCACTGACGGGGGGCCAGCATCGGCCGGCGGCGGTCGACAGTGACCGGGTTTGTTTCCTTGACCGTGACCACGACAAGCTGTTTTCTGTATTTTATTTTTTTGCTACAACTTGCCCCTGCTATGAGCTGCAAGCCAACCGTTGACAGGAGAAGGCGGGTTGCCGACGAGCACGAGGCCGGCGATGAGCGCGGGCTGGCGCGGCGATGGAGGAGCTGTGGGAGACGGCAAGATGCGGGGGGCGGCGGGGGGGGGGGGGGGAGCTGCGCGAGGAGGAAGAGAGTCTTCGGGCAACCCCCTTTTTTCCGTTGCATCCAATGGCAAGGGCGACTGTGATCCGGCGGCTAGCGCTCGACCGGCCCAAATTTGGGCCAGTGCGCCGGCGCCTAGCACTGGCCTTTGTGAAATGTGGGTCACCAGTGATCTTATCGAAGTAGAGACGGGTGTTCAGCTCGATTCCCACCGCCGCGATAATTCTCACCCGTATTGAGCTTGCCTCTGGCTGGAGTTTGCCTTTTGTGTTTTTATCATTTTTCTGCTATTTATCAACAAAAATATTTTCCTGCTTTTCTTCGCTTCATCATTGGTTTTTGGTTTTTCTGCGTTTCAAGATGGTTTTTTTCTTTTTATAAAACATGTCTAATCTTTTCAATACATGGTATACCATTTTAGTATTAGTGCAACATTTTATTTATACACGTTGAACATTTTAAAGTACACAATACAAATTTCTCCAAAAATGTGTTTAATATTTTTACAGAATTAAAAAATCAAGTACAGTATACTTTTTTCAACGACAAGGAAAAAAATTAAACTATGCAAACTTTTTTAATAGTGTATAAATATTATTTTTTAAATGTCAGTAACATTCTTTTGAAATGAGTGAATTTTTTTTCAAATGTCATGTAAACTTTTCGAATGGTGCATAACATTTATTTTAGATACCATGCAAACACTTTATTACATTGTATAAACAATTCTTTTAAATATCACATATATACTTTTGAAACAAGTGAACGTTGTTTCAAAATGTCAAGTACGTTTTTCTAAATGGCACGGAACATTTTTTTATAAAATTATGGGAACATTTTTAAAATTGTAAAAAAAATTCAGAAAATATCACGAACATTATGTTTTAAGTGTGTGAACATTTATTGAATGTCATGAACATTATTTTGAAATTCCATAAACATTATTTTATAGTTGTGCGAACACGTTTTTACACTACATGAAAATATTTAAATTATAAATTGTGTTTTCAAGATTTAAATGAAATATATTAAATTTCATAAATAAAAACAATAGTAATAAAGCAATAAATTTTAAAAAAACTGTTCTGGGAGCCAACCCTCCCTCCCACAATGGGCCAGCCTCTTTAGTGGTCCTAAGGCGAGGGGCTCTTTCATGTTGCTATAAGCGAGACAAAGTGTCTCCCCTACAAAAAATAAATCGTCTCCCCTACAAAACTGCTCCGCGAGCACCCTTAACGAACGCTCTCTATGTCAAATTCGCCCTAATTCAAATAGGGCGACCCCCAACTAGCCCTGCCCATGTAGCAAGTCTGCGCCTACTATATGGTGAGCCGGTCCTATTGCGAGTGTGTTACTGGAGTGGCTCGCGAACTGTATGCTTTTTTTCCATTAGGCTTTTCTAAAAAAACACAAAAAAGTTATTATTGAAGTGAATATTACTCGCTCTTATATTATGGGACGGAGGAAGTATACGATAACATTTTTTAAGGAAAGTAAACATTTTTAAAACATGGACAGTTTTTCAAAATTCTGAAAATGTAAACACCTTTTAATATTACTAACACCTTTTGAAAACTTGAACATTTTATTAAAAAGTGAATATTTTTTAAAATGAAAACATTTTGCAGATTATTGAACATTTCTAAAAAAAGCAAACATTTTTTAATGTGCAAACAAAAAGTACTCCCTCCGTCCTAAAATTCTTGTCTTACATTTGTTAAAATATGGATATATCAAGTCACATTTTAATATTAGATATATCCGTATCTAGACGAATCTAAGACAATAATTTTGGAACGGAGGAAGTATGTAAGTTAGTATATACGCCCGTAGACAATGAAAGCCGTGGCGGCCACTAGTCCCATTCACTTGGCAGCGGTAGCATAGCGGACTGGAAGCGTTGTGAGAGCATGTACGGTGCAGAATGCTTAGATACTTGCTTATAAAAGTTACCAAAAAAGGCTTTCGCCCTGCTTTACATATAAAGCAATAACCATACCTTACAACTAACAGGACAACAAGAAACAGAAAAACAACGACACGGATACAAAGCACTACGGAACAGCTAACGAGCTCCGAAGAACCCAAAAGGACTTCGGAGCCCACGACGGTTACAGATCATGACATGGACACGCCCGCGACAAGGGAGCTAATTGTCGCCGGAGGAGAGCCATGCTTCGTCGCCTCCCAGGGCCACTCGGTTCACCATCCGAATCTGCCGCCGAAGAGGGCATCCCCGCCCTCTCGTCCTGGATCGAAGGACGTCGACCCATCAGCAGGTAAAGCAGCTCACCCCCGAGCACGCTTGGGCCGGCAAACCAGTTGCCGAGGAGAGAGCGACCGCCCTGGCGACCTCACCTCTGAAAGAAACCCATACATAGCCACCGTCTCCCGCCAAAATCCAGAAGCCCACCACAGCTGTCGAGCATGAACCCTACTGAAGAAGCAGACCAACACCACGCCAAATCCCAGACCGCTGATCACCCAAGACGGCGCCTTCAAGAAGTACATGACGCTGACGCGCCATCGCCGCCCCAATCCAGAGATTGTATGCTTTCGCCCGAGACCAGGAGGCAGAGGGCATGGAGTAAGTCTCGATGTTGCCCACCAGAGGGACAACGGCGCCACGGCTGTCGCCAACATCGTGCCCGGCGACGCCGGTCAAGGGTTTCCCCCGACCCAGAGCCCACACCCAGCGCCTCGCCACCGAACAGGACACCAGGAGGACGCCCACATCTCGGCCGGTCGAGGAGGACAAGACGCCGGTGAAAGCCTCCAACTTCAGATTGAGATCCATGGCCGCCACCGCCTCGCCGCCCAGCATGGCCAAGACCAGCACACCGCAGCGCCAGCGCCACCCCCAGACATGGGAGTAGCGCCCTCTCCGACCGTGGCCGCCGCCACCAGCGACACCCGCAACCCCGAGGGGACCAGATCGACCTCGCCGAACCTAGCCCCCACCACCACCTCTGCAGAGCCGCACCACCGCCTCCCAGCACCGCTGCTGCAGAATCCGCGCGTCCCCGCCGCCGGTGAGCTCACCGGATCCAGCTCCCCCACGGTCGGCTGACCCGCGCCGCCGGGATCCCGAGCAGGGGAGAGAGGTGAGAGGCCTCGCCGCTACCAGCTCCGCACGGGCTTCTCCCAGCGGACGCCCTTCGGCAGCGGCGAGGGGGCGGAGGGGACGAGGGAGGGGGCTGCTCGCCGCCGGCGGATCTGGATCCCCCGAGACGCGCGCGCGGGGCGCGTCGCGGGAGCGGGGAGAGGGGGTGAGAACTCTACGGTCTGAGTTTATCAGCTCTTAGCTCTTATAAAAGTTTTAAAGCGCCCTTCTACTTTATTCTAAACCCTTCCATACACAGACTCTCCTAGCTTCTTTTCCTATCCAAACTATCATCCTTTTTTACTTTGTATTCAAGTCTAAGTACCTCCATAAATCATATTTATCTTTGGTTGTAATTTTACTAGTAGAATTTAGCATTGGTGCTTGAGTAAAAATCATTTTTTTCCTAAACACATAATTCTGGGCGGTATGGTCAACTTCCTTGCCAATAGAGTTTTCCACCATCGTGGTTGCTGCCCTGGCCGAGGTTGCAATGTCAAGGAGGTTCAACTATGAGAGCGGAGGATAAATTCACCTTTCATGGCTGACCCACTTGGGAGCATTACATTCTCTTTCTATCGTGAACAAATAATAATGCCTCGAAATAATGGATAAAGCCACCTACGCGGTGGATTTGCACAAATTGACTCATCATAGTTGAGCTTTTCCTTGCAAATCTGGGAGCTTCACAGTCAAGCCTTTGACCGACTATTTGATAACTGATTATGTGGTAGTTGAAAAGGGTTTCAACCCAAATGTACAGTGATTGGTATATGTTAAAGTACAAATAAGACACACTCGCAATTAAAATACACAAGATACTAGTATTGCACAGAGTTGCATATATTATTATTTTTATTAATTTTGTATATGTTCACCTATCCAATTGTCTATTACCCAGTCACGCCATTATGGATCGATGTTGTCAACATCTTCAGGGCTGCCGCATTCTTTATAATCCTGATGGACTCAACAAAATCACCCAAAAGTTGATGACAATCTTGAAATTGTGCGTCATCAACTGCAAGAACTACCTTGATATCACTACCATAATTATGGTAGTGCACAGTCAAAGCCTGCATAAAAAAATCCAGACAGTTAGAGGAACACATGGAGTAAAATGAATAAACGCAAAGCTAGTTTTGTTTTTGCAGACACATGATTAAGGATGTTATTGTCATAAAGTAAGATAAGAGGGCAAAAGTTTTTGATGTAAGAACATGGATGACTTACTTGTGGTTGGCCATAGATGCTAGGTGCCATGAAAGCGACTGGGTGCCCACATAACGTCATATGTTCAGCTGGCCCAATTGCATTCGAAAATATTATGGTTGTACGTGTGAAAAAACGGCGAAAGATAAATGTCCCTGTCTGCTTTCATTGAAAAAATGTTACAATTAATAGAAACATGAATAAAGAGACACAGTGCTTGTTCCAGGTATGTGCAATGTAATCCTGGGAAGAGCATATACTGTACGAAAAGAGCAGGTAATATACCTTCAGACCAAAGTTTTTGACTAAGAATTCACCAATCACTCGTGTGAGCATCACTGCTAAAGACTTCTTTTTCCTATGCATGAACCTTTTTGCCTCGTGAACATACTCAAGGGGATCATCTTGCAAGGTTATATTAAATGGGCAGATGAGGCCAGAAAGTTGATTTCCTGTCTCTACCTTGGTAACATATGTCTGTTCATAGTTGTAAGGAGAAAATTAATGTAATTTGTAATATTAATTATACAAAATTGTGATGAAGCGCATGTTACCACGTTTACATTTATATGCCACTCGATTAGTATTTACTATTACTTATCTGAACCGAGAAAATAAAGTTCTTACTTGTCTGGTAGAGACTGGCCTTGCGTCGACAAGGACACATGAACGCACACCGATTCTCTTAGTATTACTGTCACCTATCATTAAATATAAGAAAGCAAAGTGTAAGAAATGCGTGTCTATAGAACAAACATCCATTGTCGTTACCGGAAAAACCACTTACCAGACTTTCTAAAGTAGTATTGCGAAAGAGCTGCCGAAGTCACACCGACTAGCACGTCGTTGATAGTCTGTGAAAATGAAAAGGAGGGACACAAATGTCCAATATATGAGTCAAATGAAGACACGGCATCGAGCAGGCGTGACACATTTATATATGGCTTGATTAGGGGGTCATGGCCATGCTATTCAATAACTAGTCATGAAACCCACACATTGTGTGGGCAACATATTTAAAGAAAAACACAATTCCAATTATATTATGTTTTTTCATAAATTGTTTTGAGGAGACTTTAAATTGTAGAACTAATTTTTGTTCTATTTACCATGTTATATTGTCCACTTTAAATATTGTTTTTAGTATTTATCTAAAGGTTATCTTGAAAACTGCCAAAGTAATACGTAGAATTTGTGCTTGTGATTTATATTGAAAATATCTGTAAACCTAAGAGGGTGACCTATGCATTTGCGCGTCTAGATTTCTAAACAATATTCAAAAAATCAAGTTTGTAGTCATTATTTTCCAATGTATAAGTAACATTAGAACTGGCATTATCGCAAAGAAACTGGTGAATAAAATGATACTACTTTCACTTGGCCAATAATATTTCTTATATTTTTTTCGGGTTAATAGCCAAAGTTAGAAAAAGACCAATTGAATTTTGCATGGCGTTTATTCCTGTAAGCTGTTATCTATCGTTTAATAAATCATAGAATAGATACTACCTATAAAGATTAAACGACTTATGTACCCAGTTCATACTTTGTTTTTGGAATCCTATATTCCAATTCTAATTTTATCATAAATTTTTTGTTTTGAGAGGATTTAAAATGTAAGTAATTTTTGATATTTTTTGTCACATGCCATAATAACCATTTTAAAATGTTATATTCACCTTTCCTCAAAAGTTTTTCTAGATAACTGCCAACATATTACTTAAAAAAATCATGTAGTCCTTGCATCCGTGATTTCAATTGCTATCTGTAAGTAAATGGAAAAATATATGAGCAGCTTTACGTACGCAGTTCATGGCAGTTTTGATGAACTTGACATCGTCAAAGCTAAGGGTCCGATGCACAAAACGCTTGCGGTGACGAGTCTCGCCACCGTCCGGTGGACGCATGAAGAGAGTGGGCGGGTCACTCAAGAACAGTATTGTCGCGACAATCAACGCCATGTCCACAAGTGTGTGCCAAGCCAGCACAAAATGGGACCAAACCCACGCGAACATCGCGAGGTAATCACCCGAAGAGAGCGGAGGCCGTGGTGGCAGCTGGTAGATGGCCCCCGTGCGCTTGGGTGGTGGGGGCATAGCTGGCAGCCTTGATGGATTGACCATGCTGCGCGACGATGCCACCAGGAGTGTCGTAATGGACATGCCGTCGCCAATGGAGTGGTGCAGACGGAGCACCACCGTTGAGGCCGCCTCGGAGGTTGGGAAGTCGAGGAAGTGGAACTCCCAGAGAGGACGGCACCTATCCATCGGGAGCAGGGACAGCGATGCCACGTAGTCCTCCACGGCCTTTTCCGGATCGGATGCCACGGCAGCAGCATCCAGCATTGGGACGACGATGTGCTCGTCCACGTTTACAGCCGTTTGCACCCATCGCGGGTTGCCATCCTTGGCGGACTCGTCCATTACCTGTACATGCAGGTGTTAAAAAGGTAAGAATGAGATGCATAAAATACAACTATATTTTCAGTTAATGCTATCATATAAATACTCACAGGATAAGGGTAAGGATATGTAGTATGTTCTGTATACTGTTGCAATATAATATGGATATGTGTCTTAATAATTTACATACAAGCCAACTCACAGGATAAGAGGCAACTCAAACCAAGTTGGAAACATATATGAATGAATGAAACAAATAAAGTTTTAGAAAATTACTGGAATACAGCGGAAGCGTGGCAGACGAGTAACTAGTTCTGTTTCGATGCCGGCACGGAAGACGGGAAGGTTCACCGGCGTGCCGAGCCCCATCACGAGGACGATGCAGATACCCATCTCTTCCATACCTCTTCCGGTAGGACTCATGGGCTCCTCCGCCATGGAATTGTCGGCACATGCCATCTCCGTCAGCTTGACGGAATGGCTACGTTCGCTGTTGCTTCCATGAGTGGCCACTCTCGACTGTTAATTGCAACGGCTCTGGGCTCGGTAGGTGCAATATATATATTCTGCAGGAGGCAAGGTCACTCTCGTGCTTCCTGTTTATCTTAGAGACAGAATTTAGTGCCCGCCGTGTGTGATGTTCTCTCAGGTCTGTTTCATTGAGATCGTATTGTCGTGTTTGGTATCACATTTAAGTGAGACGAAGCTATCAGAAGGTGCAAATATGGATGCAAGATAGAAATTGGGTAGAGGGGTAGGTGTGCAGCAGAGGGGAGTAAATAGCCGGAAGAGGACATGCATGGCATTTATACTTTACTCTCTCCGTCCCATACTGCGCTAGTGTCAAAAACGCTATATTATAAGATAGAAGGAGTATTTGGTATGCATAACTCCGATCCGCTCGACGGCCTTAGAAAAGTGTTGTTGCAGAAATGGAACCACCGGAGCACGATGATCACCGGAGACACGACCGGAGTGGAGGAAGAAGAACACAGAAGGAT
>LR880968.1:4937546-4952237 GCA_904067115.1 Aegilops sharonensis | reverse complement strand
GGTATCGCTTTTGAAAAAAAACAAAAGGAAATGATAAAATCCACAAATAAAAATCCTTTGAGATGTAGTTATGTTACTACATCTAGTAGTTAGAGAAATTTAAAAACATAAATTTCAACATGTCTTGCAAAAAAGTGTTATGAACAAGTAAAACGACCATATCTTTTGCATATGATGTTGAAAATAACACATAATATATCAAAATGTCCAGCACGAAAATCCGCATCCGAATTCGGCCGCCGTAGGCCGTTTTGCAAAATTTTAGAATCCTCAAATTCTAAAAGGAAAAAAAGTTATGCTCAAATTTCAGTTTTTTTGAATTTTGGTTAAATCTGGTCAAACTATGGTCAAACTACTAATTCAGGAAATATTAGTGTTACTAAATAATTATTTTAGTTTTTTTTTTTAATTTTGGTCAATTGTGGTCACGTGGACTAAAGGTTTTAGTCCGCGGGCTCGTGCCACGTGGTGGGCCTTTGGTGCCTGGTCGTGCTGAACTGGGACTAGGGGGGGGGGGACCTTTAGTCCCCACCCTTTAATGCAGGTTACAGAACCGGAACTAAAGGTCCTTTACGAACCGGGACTAAAGATCATTTTTCTACTAGTGTAAGGTCATCAATGTTTGCATAATATAAAGTGTATCAATCTGGCTGGGTGTTCCAGAATGAGGAGTAACCCTCCCAACTATAATAACAGAAATTTAAAGGACACTCTACATGTCTACGCAATCAAAGATGCAAGCATACAAGAACTAACGGTACTCTGAATGCAACATATGCAGGTAGAACAACACATCATATAAGATAAAAATAAGTAGAGAAAGATCTATCACATGTAGTCATTAAATGGTGGTAAATTACATGGAAGCTAGAAATTACAGATATAATAATAGCTACAGAACCTGCTGTAACCTGCAAGATTTGGATGCATTTCTTCGTTTTTGAGATTACAGATAAATGATAATGGTGAACATACAAGCGGATGCGATGGTCGTCGTCCCCTGCCGAGACATCCTCGCCTAGCCACTCCACTGCGACCCAGTGCCACCTATCCCACCTAACCCACCGTCATGCCCTGTCTGTAACATTATCATAATTAAGTAACTTAGTTACGCTCATATACCAAAAATTGTATCCTCTCGAGTTCCATGAACCAGCCCCGTTCTATATGCTACAGGCATGTCATCATCATAGATTACAAGAAAGTACGCTAGTTAATTCCTACAACGACCTAAATAGCAAAAAATCAAGCAGCGCCGACTGATACATAGCGCGCAGGCAAGCAACAACGTTCCATCCGCTGTGATGTTCATAGAAATAAATGTGCAGAGGACAAATCAGGCTAAACCAAACAAGGATAAAAAGTTTGCACTCTCATGCGTGATCCGAGCCAAATCACAAGTCATTCCGTCAGGTGTAGGTTTTTGTACAAGTGCACAAGCATGCACCAAGCTTTCATAAGAGATCCCCAAACTGGCTGGTACAAGCAAGTTTGAACCAGATCACAAGGTAATGAAAAGACAGGATAGCTAACTGGAAAACATGGTTGATTTGAAACTGAAGAAATTTTCCCTTCATTTCCTTAAATTTCTTGCACAAGTCAACCATGTTGTCATTCCCAGCACACCAGAGATCTTGGACCGGTTCCAGAAATTTAAGTGTGTTACTTATGCAACGATAAGAAAACTGAACGCTAATAAAGCCTCCAGCAACTGGAGAAACTCTTCAAAGAGCTCTGATTAGTTTCACTAGATTTTCTATGCCCTAACAATTAAGACCTTTATCCAACTATTCCTTGCCCAAATAAAATAATAGACTGCGGGGCAGCTTAACCTATATATAAATATGTTAACAGATGCAGCATAAAACATTCCCTTCGCGAGGATAAACTGAGGACCATGATGATAAAATAATACTCCCTCCGTAAACTAATATCAGAGCATTTAGATCACTAGTTTAGTGATCTAAATGCTCTTATATTAGTTTACAGAGGGAGTACAAAATAAAAGCAGAAGCCATTCGACCTCTTTTGATTTGACCACGAACATATTTGAATCCCTTCTTAGCATGCAGCTTATCTCAACTCCAGCAGCAATGCACGATATTCAGCACCATTATTCGTTGCAATACCCAAACACTCTCGTAGTTGAGCAATCTTCAGTTAAAGTAACTAAACACTAAGAAAACAAATCAGCATACTAACTGTTGGCGTACATATATACAACAGATCCACCCAACCACCTCATTATTACACCCGCGCCTCGTTTCCCAGGATTTCCATTGCCAGCACCATCAAATTCAAGAATGCAGGAAAGCTATAAAGAGAAGGTCCAGTGAAGAGAACAAGCCAACATTTCCTCAGTGAAGATAAGTTGCAAATATGCATATCTCTACTACCTAAAAAAAAGAGTAAGCTTCCAAGCAAGCAATCAAACCTCTCACTCCAAACAACTTTTTTTTCTTTTACCTATAGCAGGCTAATCAAGCATAAAAAATTTCTCATTAACTCAGAATGATTCTATTTATTATTCTATTTATTATTGACTCACTTTCAAACCATTATTCGTCAGATCAATGCGCATTTAATTGACAACAATGTAAATTATAACTTAATTGAGAAAAGGATTAAGAGGGAGAAGGGGACATCTTACCGGTTGAAAGAAACGCAAGAGTAAGGGATGACAGAGACGCGCAAGCAGCAACACATTTTTTTATTATTCAGTACAGCTACCAAAAGGTCATTCTATGACAAAGAACTCATTGGGAAACAGCAGTTGCGCCGGGTTACCTGGTGTAAGACCAACATATTGTTCCCAAAAAGAAACATAAGTTGCAATTTTGTAAGATGGAAAAGCATACAAAATAAAATAAAGAGTTGGGATATACATCCACATGTGTTGCTAAATAAAGTGTATACACAATTAGTCAAATTCATCTAAAAACTAAAGTATGCAGACAGCAAGACAACATGTGACATAATTAACCTAAACTACGGTCTATTTGTGATGTATTTCGAAAAACTCAGCACAGTGAAATCGGGACAGGTGGAACGCGCGAGCGAGCGCCCATTCCGCGTATGTTAATGTGTTTGATATCTGCACTGTATTACCACGATACGGTGATTTCTGAAGTTCGCGGCCAGAGTCATTAGTTGCAGGGAACAGATCCACGTGCTCACCTATGGTACAGATAATAGGAGCATATACCGATACGATGCCCCGGCCGTGACTGCGTCGCCCCCGCGGCCGACTGGCCGCGCCTTCCTCTTCCTCCGCCAGCGCTCCCCCTCTCTCCTCCACTTCCCCGCCGCCGTCGGCGGCGCCCGCCGCGGGCCTGGACCGGGCGACGCTGCCGTCGCCAGCGCCCGCCGCGGGCCTAGCCCGGGCGACGCTGGTGACGCCGGCCCCCGGCCCTTCCCCTTCCAGGGTTCTCCGGCGCGGGACAGAACGGCTTCGGGCGGTGCCTTTAGGCGGCGGCGGTCCTGGGCGGCAGCAGGGGTTCCTGGTGCGTGCGGGGGCGAGCTCTGGGCGGCGGCGGCGTCGTTGGCGGTGGAGCAGCGCAGCGGCACGGGCTAGCGGCGCCTGCCCGACCCAGATCTGGGCCCTTCGGGCCCCGTTTCGGTCTGGGCGGGCCGACGGCACGCGTGGTGTCTGTGTGGCTCTCGGGAGGCGGCGGCGGTACGTCGGGCTGGTGCCGAGTGGCGGCTCGGTTGCCGGCGTGCAGCAGCGCGGTGGCTAGGCCTTTGCGGTTCCGATATGGGTCCGACCAGACCCGGGTGCCCTGGTTTGCCTTGGTTGCAGCATTCGGTCGGCAATCCACGTCGGTGTTGGAGGCAGAGGCCTTCGGCGTGACAGCGGTGGAGGCGGTTCCCTCTCGTTCGGCTCCGGTGCTTCCGCCCGTGCCATCTGGGCGCTTCTGCCTCTGCTCTCTTGACATCATGGTGGCGTTCGCAGCAGGTCGGGCGTTGATGGGTCCAAGACCGTGGTGGCGCATGCTTGCGGGTGGCAAGATGGTGGGATGGCTCCGTTCTAGTGGGTGCAGGGGCATGGGGGTGCGGGAGAAATCGCTGCCGGTTCTTCCGGCTCTGACGCGGTGACGCCGGTGGGTGCCGCCATTCCTTCCTGAAGGGCGTCGGTGCTACCCATCCATCGCTCCCCTCCGCGTGCCGTGGGAAATCCTAGGACTTGTTTGGGCAGCAACGTCGTTGGCATCACATTCCTTCTTGGAGGTGTTGTTTGGTACGCGGCGGTCCGGTGCCATGGCGAGTGGTGGGATGTAGATGGAGGGCGCAGCGGTGGTGGAGCATCCGCGCTTGTCGAGCTGCCGTTGTTGGCATTTTTGTTTTCTCCTTTTTTTTCTTTTGGGCTTGATGTGTCGTTCACCCCGGCAGTTATCTTGTGATCGGTGTTCATGCTTTATATTATAAAGCGGGGGGAACCTATTTCGTCATATACCGATACGACGCTCTCAAACTATATCATACTACATAATATAAAACAAGTAGTTCCTCCGTTTTAAAATAAGTGTCTCAATTTTATATTAAGTTTAGTACAAAGTTTTATTAAGTTTGGGACACTTACTTTAAGACAGAGGGAGTATAATATATGCCACAAAAATCTGACCCGCTATAATTGTCACGGGTACAACCTCTGGTGGCTCTCGGTCCCCATAAAACATTAATGGTACATACATGACCCTCTCATTCCATCATGGCGTTGGTTGGTTTTACATTGAGAACTAAATTTTGACAGAATTTAATTTGAATATAACTATATTTTCTATTACCGAAACAATAAGCCTTATAAATAACAATTTTCTGATTTTTAAGATGGACTCTTTAGACCGGAAGGGGAGGGAATGTATATCTAGTGATACAAAACCTTACCTGATACCAATCATATACTCCAGAGAGGTGTTTCTACATGTCATGAGTGGTAGTACACTGGTACCTTTCTGCATATTTATATGGTTGGCAAATATTGTCAACGTGCTAATGTGGAGAGGAGGGAAGCAGGTACAGACAGTGTGATCTTTTGGATGGAGACAAGCGTCTTCTAAACGCCGACGGAAAGGTGAGTTTCCCACCGGACGACCGGCCGAGCGCTCGGCCGGTCGCCCCTCGCCCGCTCGCTCGCTTTTTTGCTTTTCTACGCTGAAGTAGACTGAGCCAGTTGAGTTCGATGGGCATTCAAGCGAGATGTTCTTTCTGCCTATTTCTCAAAAAAAAAAAATCTCTTTTGCGTACAAAAAATTTCTCAGCTTTGTTCTCCCTCTTGCCTTGTTGCTGCTCTCCTCTGCTTACACATAGAGAAGGGTATCCTGCTACTTCTGTGAGCACCTCTCCCCCATCGCCGCAATCATCTTCTTCCCAATGCATCTCGAACCGCTCATCCGCCGATGCTACAACTGGAGAGATCTTTTGCTGGAGCCGGTGGCAATTTTTGCTGGAATTAGTGTTGCTTTCTTTTGCTGCATGTGTGCTACAACCAGCTCTGTGCAACAGCAAAGCTGCAACCGACACGCTAGAAAGCTAAAACTGTCCAGGAAAAAGCTTCAACCGGATATGGCGGAAGCTGGGGGCCGACCAGTGTTGCAACCGTTGACAGAAAAAGGTTCAACTGTATATAAAAAAAGTTTCAATCAGACACTACGCAATAAAAAAAAGTGGCAACCGTTAGCAAAAAAGCTTCAACCATAGATGAAAAAAGCTTCGACCAGACAGTGTGCAACAAAAAAGGTTAGAACCATTTATAGGAAAAGCTTCAACCATAGATGAAAAAAATTCAATAGATGACCGACAATGGAAAAAAGCATCATAGAGGCCTGCATTTCCACGGAAGCTGCAACCGGTGTTGGCGTGTGCTGGAACCGACGATGATGCTTGGGTTGGCGATGCCGAAGCTGCAACCGTGCAATTCATAGCTACAACCCGGCATGAAAAAACTTGTGACCAACAAGCACAGAAGCTGCAACCGGCGACGAAAAAAGCTACAAATGTCGAGCACCAAAGCTGCAACCGGCGGCAATAAAGCTAACACCGACAAGCCCAGAAGCTACGACCAGCGTGCAAAAGATCTGCAACCGTCGAGTTATTTTGTTGTGGCTAGCCCAGGTCTGTTTACAAGAGCTTCCGCCTAGAGTTTCCAACGATAGATTAGAATCCAGTTTAAGCTAGCTCATTGTGCATGTGGTACCCGAGATCAAGTAAGCTCCTTGCCTGCTTGCTTGCAAGTTAGCTCTGCGCGTAGGACCTACGCTCCGACGATTTGATCTACGTTCTAAATCCAACACAGAGCATGGTGTCTCGCGAGTGCGGGCGACGCGGCTAGTCGAGGACGAGCGCCGGTGGCCAGCAAGAGCGTGCAGCGCGTTGGAACGGCAGGGCTGTGCGGTTTGTTTTTGCGTCCGTTCTCGGGGACGAGGAAATCTAACAAAGCAAAGCGTCTTGATCCAACGTGTGCACTTTGACTGGCCGAAATTTTGCTGATTCGGTCTGCTGATTCAATTTGGAAGTGGCACTAAATGCGATTTCTTCATCTATTTCATATTTTACTTTTGTCTAAAATTCTTATTCTCCTATAATCTTAGGGTTTGTTGACGTGTTGATTTTTTCTTGTAATAGCTTGAAGATCTGGGTGGATAATCTAATCACATGGATTACACAATGTAGATAGGCCTCAAGTCACACCCCATCCTAATGTCAAGTAAGCTAGCAAGAAAGATTGTAGTCTCTTTATAAGGTAATTTCTCTATGTTAATACTAACTATCTCTGGTTATTTGCTAATTTAAAATTGCAGATGGTAAGAAAATAATGGAGCATTTTCTGAATTTGAAAAAAAAAGGTAACTACTTTTCTGATTGAAGCTTACAACTATGATTTTTATTTATGTGAGGTTACTAAAAACCATTATGGATGGAAAACTCAAAACGGTGCCCGGGCTCATCTGCTCCCTCTCAGCAAAAAATTCAAAAAAAATACTAGAAAAATTCAAAAAATTCCAAACTTTTTTGTGGTGGTAGATAATTTGACGCGTGAGGTGCGCCCCAAAATTCAACTCATTTGGACATCTGAGCAACTCTCGGCAAAAAAGACAAATCGGGTCAAAACAGTGCATGAACAGTATACATTTTTACAGAGCCTGATTTTGTCTTTTTTGCCGAGAGCTGCTCAGATGCTCAAATGAGCTGATTTTTGGTGCGCACCTCACGCGTCAAATTATCTACCACCACAAAAAAAATTGGAAGTTTTTGAATTTTTTTATTTTTTTTTTGAATTTTTTTCTAAGCGTGGGTGCAGATGAGCCCGGGTGCAGATTAGCCGCACTCATTATGGACATGTTACTTAATACGTGCTACGCAATTTTTATCCATATAGTATTACTTTTTTAGGGGATGCACTAGTGTTATTTGTTTGTGTTGACCCCGGCGACCTGATATCCTGGCTTCGCCCCTGGTTCGGCTGCAAGTAAACTTTAGTCGACTGTAGTACACTAACCGGACTCGTGGCGGTATGCTGTTCACTCTTCTAGAAATATAGTTACTCCGACGTTCGATCAAAGTACTCCTACAACATTATATAAGACATTTCTCATACTGTGGAACAGAGAGAGTGTATCCTAGCTAGCTACGGCCTCTACATCTTCTGTGAATAGTAAATTCAAAACAAATAGAAGAAAAAAATATGAAACTTTGCAACTTTGAAACTTTGCAACATCGTGTCCCTTACTTACATGCACCATCACCTTCGTTTTTTTTGGCAAAAAAGACCCTAGCACCATAGTCTATGGCAGTAAGATGTGTTACCCTAGTGTCATAGCCTATGACGGTAGGGTCTTTTTCACACCAAATGGACGTGGCGGTGTAAGTAAGTCCTACCGCCAAAGGCCTTGGCGGTAGGATGTGCTACCCTACCGCCAAAGACGATGACGATAGAAAAAAAGTTAGATCCAAAAAACTTTTGCATATAGGGTCAAATCATGCTTAAGTTAAGAAAAAGGTCAAAACAGTGAATTTTGCCCCCGCCGCGGCCGCCGTTCCTAGCTGCGCCTGCCATTGAAGTCGCCGCCGCGGAGTGACTCAGCAGGAGTTGGTCGGGGGACTCGCTCGCGTCTGACTCTAGTCAAAGGAACCATATGGGCATATGCTGTCAGACGGTAAATTATCTTTTTGAATGTTAAAGACGGTAAATTATCGACTTCAGATTGAAGCAGCAACTTCCCTTGGCGGGCGCCAGTCGGCTGTAACCGATGCAAAAAATAGCCGCCTGCTCCTTAGATTAAATCCACTACAGCCGTTGATTGGATTAGTAGCTCGTTTGATATTTCATCATTGCCTCGTGCGTGCACAGTACAACCACAGACGCATGATGGCACACTCTTTATACGTATTTGTATATATATGGAAATTCGAAATTCAAAAATATTCTTTCAAAACTTTCTCGAGATGATACCTCACTAATACAAGTTTGGATGATAGCACCGTGACGGGATTGCCGTCGAAGCATCGTCACCGTGGCCGCCGACCTTTGAAGCACGTTGACGCCTGCAGCATTGTCGCCGTCGCATCACGCCACCACGTCATGGTCATTGCAGCATGCCTCGCGGCAGCCGAGCCATCCTCATAGCATCATCACGTTCGTCAATGCTGTCGCACTACGACTCATCGCTGTAGTCGTCAAAGCATGGCTCGCAACACCGTCGCAACACGCCTTGTCGCCGTGGCCATCAAAGCACACCTCACTACGACATTCCTCATCGTCGTGGCCGTCGAAACATCATCGGAGTAGTTGAAGCAGCATGCCTCCTCGTCATGGCCTTTGAAGCACCGCCACTGAAGCACTCCTCGTCGTCATGGTTGTCCGCCGCGCAACGCCCGTCAATGTGGTCGCAGCATTGTCGGCTGCCCATCCGGGTGCTTGCAGCATGTCCAACCAGTGTCGTAGCAGGAGCTCGGTGTTTGGAGCCTCGCCCCTGCAGCATCCCCCAGCCCCTTGAAGTGGGCAGTGGCGCCAGTGGTCGTTGTCCATGAAGCACTGGTGCTTAGCGTCGAGCCCCTGGTCACTGTCCGGGTGAACAACAGTGTTGGGACAAACCCGGTCCAGCGACGAACACCGAGTAGCCTCCAACAACACGAACAACGGGCGAACATCTTTCTCAAACACACTCACGCGTACGAAGGTGGAAGAAGAAGAGAAGCACACTGGACACAAGAATTTCTGGCGACAAAAGCCTTGCCGTGTTATGTTATGATCCAAATTCAAGTATAAAGATAAATGCTAACTTCCGACGAGCGAGCGGAGCGAGGCCCATCGCCGGTAGGCTTGGGCCGAAACGGAGCGAAGTGAGTCTGAACATTGCAATTGGACGTAGTCTCTAAAATACTTGTCCCTAATTTATGCTCCTGCAACTAATCTGTAGAGGTATGAACATTGCAATTGGATGTAGTCTCTAAAATACTTCATGTATTTACATATTGCAATTTCTAACAAAAGAAATCTATGAACTGACTATGAAAAAGCAAAAAAGTGTGAGATACTTTGACTGTAACCATATAATAGAAATTGAAAGAAAATTGAATTGTAGATAATAATGTCCATGTGATCACTATATGTACCAATTTAGTTATGAGTATAATTTCAGTATGCATGGCCAATCTAAATTTTTAGTGCAAGCTATAAATTTATGAAGAGTTTACACCGCAACCACAGAAAGAAGAAGCTAATTTTTCTGACCTCGTCGAATGGCGTCTTGGCACAAAAAAATTGCACAAATCTAGAAGGGTTTCTCATCTTTGATGTAATATTTTGTTTTAGGTTTTTTTAACAATTTTATGTAAAAAAGTGGATGTACTATTAATAGGGAAAATACTATTCATTTCGGGGTACT
This sequence comes from Aegilops sharonensis, assembly GCA_904067115.1. Lineage (NCBI taxonomy): Eukaryota > Viridiplantae > Streptophyta > Magnoliopsida > Poales > Poaceae > Aegilops > Aegilops sharonensis. The sequence goes on along the minus strand of LR880968.1, from coordinate 4,942,353 downwards.
GTTTATTACAAACACATGTCGGCAGGGGTCGCATCTCGGTGCAAAAATTTGTACAAATCTAAATGGGTTTCTCATCTTTGATATAACATTTTGTTTCAGTTTTTTGATAATTGTATCTCAACAAACTAGAAAAAAAATGTGAAAGTAATTTTCACAGGAAATACTGGTCACTATGGTCACTGTTCATTCTGATGTACTGTTCATTACAAACACGTGTCGGCCAGGGAAGAGCCCCCGGCCACAACAACGGTCAGCGGACGCACGGGAGGAGCTCCTCCTTGGCAGCTTTAATTATCTTATATATGTTTTATCTCTTGATTTGCTTTGTAAGAGATTTTTCTTCATTATCTTGTATCGGTTCAGTCATATTACTTTATCTATAAAGCAGGGCGTAAGCTTTTTTTTGGTCGGCCGGTATTTTTTTCTGGGAAGAACTTTTTCGTGTGTTAACAATTAACACATGACTTTTTTTCGTGTAGCTTGGTTGCTTGCTTTTCTTCAGTTCAGGGTTTTCTGTCCGTATTTTTCTTCTTTTCTATTTTAATTTTTTGATTTTTCTTCATAAGGGGTTTTCTTCTGATTTTTTTATTTGGTTTCATACAGTTCTTTTTCTTCACCATTTTTCTGGGTCTTAAACTCATGGATTTTTTAAAAATATGTGAAGATTTTACAACTCCAGATAATAAAAAGTGGGTCCCGATAACTGCCACACGTGTGGTGTATCGGCTAGTTGTGCCACACGCCTCGTGTGGCATGGACAGCAACCAGCCCACACACCTACGTGTGGGCAAAACAACTAATGCCCACACACATCTTTTTTTCCTCCCCAACCCTCTCACACGCGTGTGTGTGGGCGAAGTTGATAACGCCCACACGCCCATATGTCAGGCCTCGTACCCTTCTGGTCCCGCACGCGACGTGTGACGCCCACCGCGCGCCCGCAGTTGCCATGGTCCAGACCCTCGTCCATGTTCGTTTATCTGCAGTTGCCATGTCGCTGAACTACGGTTGCCATGTCGGATAACTGCAGTTGCCATGGTTGCTCAACTGCAGTTGCCATGTATGGTCTGATCTAATGTACTTGTCATGATTTCATAACTTTAGGAGTTGCCACATACTAACACTAGGCAGTTGAGAGAGTTGCCGTGTGCTCACAAGCATGCTAGGGCAGTTGCCATGTAAAAAAGGAAGAGTTGTCATCTGCTTACGTGCATGTTAGGGCAGTTGCCATGTACGTGCACGTTGGGGCAGTTGCCATGTACCATGCAAAAACACATGGCAACTCGGTAAAAGAGAGTTGCCATCTGCTTACGTGCACACTAGGCAGTTGCCGTGTACCCTGCAAAAACACAGCAACTCGGGTAAAAAAGAAGAGTTGCCACCTGCTTATAAAGCACACTAGGGGCAGTTGCCATGTGCGCTGCAAAAACACATGGCAACTAGCAGCTTGGGTGTGGGAGAGGAGAAGGGCGTGTGGGCGAGATGGCAAATGCTCACACACCAGCCCTTGTGCGTGACTGAAAACTGATGTGTGGGTGAACTGCTAAACGCCCACACACCGGCCCCTCCATGTGGTAAAACGGATGTGTGGGCGAACTATGTCACACACCACACACACGCCTTGTCCTACGTGGCATAGAAAATCAGCCAGATTATGCCAAGATTCGTGCATATAGTACTGGACAGTGATAGATGCGTGTGGTCGAGATGATCAACGCCAACACGTGTGGGCGTTAACATTTCCGTAAAAAGTTCTAGACCAGCCCACCTGCGCTTGGGGTGCACAATGGAGTGGAAACTTAAAACATGGGGGGCGCATCGAGGCATTGCTTCACGCATACCAAAGCGATGTGCTAGTTGGTCGGCATTCCTTGCTTCGCTAGTTTGTTCTCTCTGTTTTTTTATATTTTTTTATTTCTTTCACTTTTGATTAATTTGAAAAGATTATAAATATATATTTGAAATATTAAGCTAATAAAAAATTGAAAAATGCTAGATGATACACCACAAGTTTTTCTGATATGTGTTGCAATATATTTTACTGTGATTTGGTTGTAAGCAATATATTTTTACTATGATTTGGTTGTAAGCAATATGAATATATGATAACTAAATAATTGTATATGATTTATTGTGTTATACTCCCTCCATTCGAAATTACTTGTCGCGGAAATGGATATATCTAGACATATTTTAGTTCTGGATACATCCATTTGTAGCCATTTTTACGACAAGTAACTCCGGACAAAGGGAGTATTATTTAATAGTTGTAAATGTTTATTAAATATAAAAATGAAATGGAAAGAAAATACTCATGCATGTTTGCACCTTGAGGTGGGCTTTTCCATGAATGTTTGGACGAGGCTTCTTCAATGCTTGTTGCATTTTTTTAGGGGATTCAATGCTTGTTGCATGCTAAGGTGGCATGTCTGAATGCCGAGATAAATATGTAAGTGGGCCTAACTATTTAGATATAGCTGATTCCTCGAACGTATAAAAATGTTATAATGTAGGTTAAAGTACTTGTTCGCACAATTTTAAAAAAATGCCTGTACCATTCAAAGTTTCAAGCAAATGATCTTAACATTGACAAACTGTTTACCCATATAAAAATTGTGATATGTTTCAAAAAGTTCATGACAATGTAATTTTTTTGAGGAATTTGTAAAAGCAACTCATAGAATTCAAAACATATTCATACATTAAAAAAACTCCACAAAAATATAGTTTTTGTTATTTAAAAATTGTTCATGAAAAGAAGAAAATTGTTTGCTTAGTTTTTTTAAAATATTCATAAAGTATAAAAAACTTTCTTAGCATTTTAAAAATGCTTACACTTAAAAAATGTTTGCAAGTTGTAAATAGATTCTCATGACATTTTTCGGAAGAAGTTTGAACGTCTGTTTACTAGTATTTACTGCCTTTTTAAGAAATGTTCAATGTGTATCTAATTTTGCTCGATTTGTATATAAAAATATTAAATGTATTTTTAAGAAACAAAATTTAGATATAATAAATGATAAAATAAATTAGAAAGGAAACGAAAAACTGATAAAATCCGATAAAGAAGAACACATAAAAGAAAAAGCAAAAAAGAACAAAGCTAAGTCTTCCTAAGCCTCCGATGTGAGGCTACCATACATATCACAGTAAGCGATATATAGCATTTGCAAATCACAAAAGGCAACGCCCCCCTAAGTCACATTCATTGAATCAAAGAGCAGACAAATTGCAAAGCGGCGTTGCAAAACTAGAGAACTATTACAAAGAACGAGAGAAAATGCCCCCTATGTCATGGTCACTGAGTCAAAGAGCAACCAAATTGCAAAGAGACGTTGTTTTTGGTAGGGCCCATTAAGATTCTCTAGTTCTCTTCTATGGTTTACCTTGGTATTTTCTTTATTTAATTTCCCTTTTCTTCTTTACTTTCTATTTTTCATTCAATACTAATTTCAAATTCATGAGAAGTTTTCCCTGTTGAATACTATTTTAAAAAGACATTTAAAAAAAATATGAGTGCTTCTGAAAAATATGAGAACATTTTTAAAAATTGCAGTTTTTTTTCTAAAAAGAAGACATTTGCAAATTTCATATCATTTATTAAAATTTATTAATCTTTCTAAAACTTCATAATATTGTATAGAATTGTGTTATTTCTTTTACTTTTTTGTGCATATTTTCAACATCGGTGATAAAATAAATAAATAAAATACCTGAACTGTAATTAATCTTTCAATCATATATTTGGGAAACTAATCAAAAAATCCGGCAGCCAGTTTTTGAGACAAATCTATTTGAAAATAGTTAGAAGCCCACGAAGGGAGCATCTTGCAATTTCCTAAGTGTTTGTCGAATGAGTGACAAATAGAAGGACTCGGACGATAGTGGTTGCCTACAAACAATGTGTTGTTGTATATGTACGTATTATTGTACCAGCAACTGTATGCTTTCTTCTCCATTGAGCTTTTTAGTGATCTATGTATTTTATGTTTCTTGCATTCTCTATTTTAAATGAAAGGAGATATGCTGCAGGTTGGAATGCTTCTAAGGTGCCATGATCCTTCTACCTGGAATTGAATAATCGGGTGTAGTGTGGGCTAAAACAACCAGGGGTCTTGCGGGGGTTAGCACGAAGTACACTTACTTTCATTGGCATGCCACATGCAGCTTACTCACATAGAATTTATGATCCCATCACTTTGCGCACTCACCTTCCGCCTTTTTTTGCTAAAATAGACAAATATTTTCTCATTTAATCTTTGAAATAGTGTCTATGTCTTTGAAAATGTGTACACATCTCTAGAAAACTATTAATAATATTTATAAATATTATGTATCAGAAAATTTCATGTAACTCTCCTGCAAAAAAATAATTTCCATGTAACTAAAAATGAGTACGGATATTCAAAAACTATATTCGTGTAGTTTAAGAAAGTGTTCACAATTTTAAAAAAAATGTAGTGTATTTGAAGAATTTTGTATTGCATTTTTTGAAAAGAATTCATATACTGATAAACTTATTCTCATATTTAGGAAAATTATACAAGTTAAAATGTGTCCTCTTTTTTCTTTTAATATATTCACCTAATTTTTTAAAAGGCTCAAGCATCCATAAAAAATTACTTTAATCTTGACGGGTGTCCATATATGTTTAATAAAAAATCATTTATTAGAAGAACTGTTAATAAATTTTAAAAACTATTCATATAATAAAAAATTATTCAATAATTTTGGAAAGAAATGTGCTTATATATTGAAAAGGTCTTTAAACAAAATTTGTGTAATACAAAATAAATCCACACATTTT
>LR880968.1:4891621-4902941 GCA_904067115.1 Aegilops sharonensis | reverse complement strand
GGTTCGAGCTTATCTGGTTGAAGTTTCTTCACATAAGCATCGCAGCCCCAAACTTTAAGAAACGACAACTTTGGTTTCTTGCCAAACCACAGTTCATACGGTGTCGTCTCAACGGACTTAGATGGTGCCCTATTTAACGTGAATGCGGCCGTCTCTAAAGCATATCCCCAAAACGATAGCGGTAAATCAGTAAGAGACATCATAGATCGTACCATATCAAGTAAAGTACGATTACGACGTTCGGACACACCATTTCTCTATGGTGTTCCGGGTGGCGTGAGTTGCGAAACTATTCCGCGTTGTTTCAAATGTAAACCAAACTCGTAACTCAAATATTCTCCTCCACGATCAGATCGTAGAAACTTTATTTTCTTGTTACGATGATTTTCTACTTCACTCTGAAATTCTTTGAACTTTTCAAATGTTTCAGATTTGTGTTTCATTAAGTAGATATACCCATATCTGCTCAAATCATCTGTGAAGGTGAGAAAATAACGATACCCGCCGCGTGCCTCAACATTCATTGGACCACAAACATCAGTATGTATGATTTCCAATAAATCAGTTGCTCGCTCCATAGTTCCGGAGAACGGCGTCCCGCCTAACCCTGTAGCGGTTGACCACGGGATCTAGCCCTTTGACTTCCCACAGACGGGCTTTGACCAGTGGACCTCTCCACACGGTTGTGTCAGTTCGGCCCATAGGGACACCCGGGAGCAACATCCGGGCCAAACCCACAGCTACATCCACTCCGTGTAGACCCGACGCGTCCGTTTCCCCCTCCAGGTGCCGGCGGCGGCGCCGTCCGTGAGGGGGGCCACGCACCGGAGACGCGTCCCGCCTCTTCGGACATGCCACCACACCACCCCGGATGTATGAGGGTCGGGTGCGACGCTCCGGTGGCATTGCTACCCCCCAGGGCCCCCGTCCCGCCTAACCCTGGAGCGGTTGACCACGGGATCTAGCCCTTTGACTTCCCACGGACGGGCTTTGACCAGTGGACCTCCCCACCCGGTTGTGTCAGTTCGGCCCATAGGGACACCCGGGAGCAACATCCGGGCCAAACCCACTGCTACATCCACTCCGTGTAGACCCGACACGTCCGTTTATTTCCCCCCTCCAGGTGCCGGTGGCGGCGCCGTCCGTGAGGGGGGCCACGCCCCGGAGCCCCAAGACGGGCGTCTACGGATGCATGAACACTTTCACATATGCATCGGGACCCGTGCGATGTTTCGGTGACATAGCTACACCCCGAATCCCCCCACTAACCAGAATTCCTTCCGTGTCGACAGTTTCCCCCCTCCGTGACACGGCGATAGCGACGTTCATAACGGGGGGTAATTGATATACCATCGGGTATGTTTTTTTATGCAAAAGCAAAAACTAAAATAAAGTAAAAATAACAAAACAAAGTAAAAATAAAAAAATAAAGTAAAATACATGTATGCCGACGGCCAGGCCGTCGGCATATCTGTGCACACACGCAGGTTGTCCCACGGATCAATGACGTGGCGTGGCACACGGATCGATGACGTGGCGAAGGGGCCTATGCCGACGGCTAAGCCGTAGGCATACCTCTGCCACAGATAAAATAAAAAATTAAGTAAAGTAAACATATGCCGACGGCAAGGCCGTCGGCATATCTGTGCACACGGATCGATGACGTCGTGTGTCACACGGATCGATGACGTGGCAGAGGGTCCTATGCCGACGGCTATGCCGTAGGCATACCTCTGCCACAGATATGCCGACGGCCGCCGTTACCGCCCGTCGGCGTAGGGTAAACGCCGTCAAATGATCAGCACTGACCGGGGTTGTGGGCCCTGGCTAAGCCGATGGCCTGCCCTATGCCGACGGGCCCCGTAGGCGTATCTCTGGCGGTCCCGACGGCCTCGTCTATGCCGATGGCCCCGTCGGCATAGATGTATGTATGCCGAGGCTTTCCTGCGCCTACGGCCTATCCTTGGCCGTCGGCATAGGTCCGGCGATGCCGACGGGGGTCGTCGGCATAGATTTGGCCGTCGGTAACCCCAGTTTTTCTGGTAGTGAAAGTGTACATAAGAAATGCACACAATAAAATATAAACAACATACTAGCATTACACAAAGTTTCATATATAATTTTAATTCATTCATTGGGTATGTGAGCACAAATACAACTGTCATTACTCAGTGTTGCCCTTCTAGATTGATGTTGTCAATGTCTTGAGTGCTGCCGCATTCTTAATGATTCTAATGGCCTCGGCAAAGAGACCTTTTACACCGTTCATTTCAAGTCATTCAATGGACTAGATCCACTAATACTACTAGGAAAAATCAGTAGTATATTTTCTTTAAGGGGTAAAATTGGAAGACTTACAAAGTAAATACCAAAACTCTACACGCATTGATAAAATCAGTGTGTTTTCTTCTCGGGTTATCCTGCTCCCACGGGACTGCAGGAACCGGTCCGTCCAAATACTTTCCGGCAGATCCTTCTTCGACGGTATTTTTGCCCAGGAATCACCATGAACAAAAGGTGATTGATCAGTGTCATGAGGCACTAGAACGTCGAATGATTAGCTGATTGTTTTCCGGCTATCAAGCGGCGGCGGCGGCCGCTGCACGCAAGTGAAGCAGGCACTACGTGGATGATTAGCTGATTGTTTTTCCGACGATCAAGCGGCCGTTGCGGCCGCTGCACGCAAACGAAGCAGGCACAAGCAGCGGAGGCACCTCGTAGGGAGCTGCAACGACGACGGCGCCACTGATCAGGACGCTGCAGCGGCGACTCCGTGGCCTGCTGGTTGTTTCGATGCCCGTGCGGGCGACTTGGATCTCCCACTTAATGGCACGGAGGCTAGCTCCTCTGATCGATTGTTGGACATGCGCGTTGATGACCGGCGACGGCAACGACTAGGCCTCAGGAGGATGGTCATCGACACCGCGTGGGATTTTACTAATTAAGAAAAAAAAGACAAAACTACCCTGCTAATCAACGGCTCAGATGATTCAATACTACTCGGTTCCATAGGTAGTATGATGCACCGTAAAAAATCTCCTCGGGGCAAAACCATCCAAAAGCTGGTGACAATCCGGAAATTGTGCGTCATCAACTGCCAAAACTACCTTGATATCACTACCATAATTATGGTAGTGCACGGTCAAAGCCTGCATAGAAATCCACACAATTAGATGCAAAACGGAGTGAAAGTAATAAATACAAAAGCTAGTTTTCTCTTAGACACATGATGATAGATGTTTTAGTCTCAAAGTAACCTAAGAATGCATATGTTTTGGATGTTCAACATGGATGACTTACTTGTGGTGGACCGTAGATACTAGGTGCCATGAAGGCAACTGGGTGCCCACATAACGCCATATGTTCAACTGGTCCAAGGGCATTTGAAAATATGATGGTTGTTCACTCGACAAAACGGCGGAAGATAAAAGCTCCTGCCTTCTTTCATTAAAGGGTCGTTGCAATAATCAGAAACATGAATACATAGACATAATGTTTGCTTCAAGTTTGTGCAATCCTATACAGGGAAGAGGTAATAAAGTACAAAAGGAGCATGATATTTACCCTTGATTTTACCTAGATGAACAGAGCGCTCTGCTCCAGTTTTCAGTTTTGCTATATTGCAGCAATTTTTTTATTTTCCTGGCTTGTTCGTGCTCACGAAATTACGTATACCAACTACAAAATCTGCTGTTACTCAGCAAACACCGCACGTTTTGTTTCATGCATCTATACATATAAACGATGTGTAGTTTCTGTGATCGGGACGAGAACATTAAGCACCTCTTTTTTGAATGCCCGTTGGCGAGAATTTTGTGGCGCACCGTGCAAATTGCCTTTAACATTACTCCTCCGAGTTCGGTCGGTACGTTATTTGGAACGTGGCTTGATGGGATAGAGTCCGATACAGCTAGACACATTCGTGTAAGAGTATGTGCGTTGTTATGGGCAATTTGGAATTGCAGAAATGATTTGGATTTTAACAGAACAACAACTATTTATTTTTTGCAGGTTTTATTCCGAGCTACGGCGCTGATACGTATGTGGTCCTTACTCACTCCGACGGAGGCCAGGGAGCGTTTGGTTACTGGATCTGTCCGGTGGAAGATGGTAGCGCGGGATATCTTCAACCGGTTTGGATGGCGGTCATGTAATAGGATAGGCGATTAGTTTTCTATCTTTATTTTGCTAGTCGGTTGTGGCTCTATGGCCTTTTTATATTTGGCGTTGAGGCTCTCGGTGAGCTAGCCTTTATTTTGTTTCACGACTTTAAGACCTTGTTGAACCTATTTTATTTATAAATGTGGTCGTATGCATCGTTCTGATGCAGAGGCCGGGGAGTCCCCCTTTTCGAAAAAAATAAAAAATATAAACGATTCATTTGCTTATATTAACCATGGATTGCTTGCTATCATGTCGTCTCTACTTTCTATTTACCTCATATACTTTCCTGCTTCTGATAAAATGCTACTTTATGATCTTCTCACTGCTCAACTAAGATCCTGTAAAAATCTTCTGGACAACATGAGCACTGAAAAGTATCAGTATGTTGCTGATGCTACTGGATCTGATAAAGTTGCCGAGTCTGAGGCCAATAAGAAAAATATAATGCCATCATCTTATGCGGGCAAACTTCGCTGCATGGCTGAAAACTTCTATGATGCTGTAGCTGTTTCACGTGCCCATGGCTCACCTGATATATTCACGTGTCCATGGCTCACCTGATATATTCACGATGCTGAAACTTCCACGATGTTATAGAAACTTCACGGCTGGATCAACATCCAAAGACAATGATCTCAATCATATATTGTCACAAGTAAGATATGTTACTGATCATCTCACTGATACAGACACGCAATCAGAGTACTACTAGTGCCTGGATGATGATGTTGAAGGAATTTCTGTTATGAACAATGAAAACATTCAACCCCAGCCATTATGAACAATTGCAGCACCGATGGTCCACCAAGCATAAAGCCCATGAGATGAATCTTTCCCTGTCTACCTGCCTAATAGCATTGTAAATATTCTATCGTAAACTTCTTAGAACGCTATGTATGATGAATAATTCATGTGTACCAATATGCCCCTAAATATATTTATGTTCACTCTTTTCATACTTGTCTTACTCTCGCCCCTTGCGCCATCGGCGCAACGGGTCATCTAGTATACAAGAACAACCGACCTTTTCAGAAAAATCTTTAGATATAACTCAACTCATGTTGTTGATACCATTGACATCCTTCTTCAATCAATGAGATTAACAATTGCTCTATGCTCTTTGACAAACAGAAATGCTGGTTCACGATGGTTGTTATTGTAGGAGAAGAAGTGAGTACAAGAATAGACAACAACCAACACAAAAAGCACCATGAATGGACAAAATGAATCTTTTTGCCCATCAATGCTACTTCTCTATGTTAGATTCAGTAATCCCATGTTGGTCGACCCCACATGAACAGGTATTGGACCAAACACGGATAGGTATACCGCTCCAATATACAAATGCATTATGCAGATATAACGAATGTTATGAGCAAAAACCAATATACACAAATGACTTCCCAAATCTTGGCACAGATCCACGGCCCACAATCCACGTGCCCACGCCCCAACGTTTTATTTAGAGAGAAGGCTATCGCCCGGCTTTAAATTAGTGAAGCCCTTACAGACAACCTTACAGACTGAACCGGTATGCGAAACTTACAACATTACAACATATAATGTATTGATTCTGTCGTTAACTAAGTCACAACGGAACCCGTTCCTTTTATGGGTCGTACAGAAGTATATATATATTAGCATAGTTATATATTGCAAATTTCAATATAATGTACTACTAATGAATGATTGTTGTAGACCAAGCCTGACTGAAACCAGATACCTTAGCAGCAACAGCACTGCAGCCGCAAGCAGTAAAGCATATGCCCAAAACTTGAGCATGCTGGAGGAAGGCACACCGTCATTGCTGCTGGCAGGTGTCACTGCTGCTTGTTTCTGCCACGGCCAGTGCCAGTAGCGTAGCATGAACACAACGTAACAGGTCAGAACCCCTGAGATGCCACATGCCTCCATGATGGGCGTGCACCAGGAGAGCCCAGATACACCCATAGATCTCACCTGGTACGCTAAAAGAGCTACCACAAGTGCACCTAGGGCAATGCTCACCTTCCTATGTGACTTCATCTTGTCGACGCTGATGAGTGGGCTGTGGCGTGGGCGATCGAGGTGAAGGCTGAACCAGAGGAGCACCGGAGCGACCTCCGGCATGCAGAACAAGACCACGTCCTCGCCCAGCCACTCAGCAGCCACTGTGTGCGTCGTCACCAGCAAGAGGAGAAGCAAGGTCTTGTGGAGCAACTCTGACGCTGGTGCGCTGCCCGGAAAAGGGTCGGCGGGCAGCTTCATAAGCATGCGTGTCAGTGCCGCCACTGTGGAGCTCAGGAACAGGAGGAACTGCGAGATAGGGAAACCCACAGATGCTTCGTCGTCGACTTGGTCCATGACCAACAACGCCCCGAACGTCGCCCCCACTATGAGCTGAAGCTCCATTGGTGTCTTGACGGTCTTCTTGTCCATGTTAGAAGACCCTAGAGTACCGCTGCGGCCAGCACGATGGTTGAGCTTGAAGTACAACACTAGTATGAACACAATCGACATGATTGGCAAGATAGCCAGCCAGATGAAGCTGAAGTTGATGTCCAGTAATAGCAGATAAGACATAATCACAAGAACGCCTGTGTCTATGAAAATCCGGACGTTGGGACGGCATGCAAATGCGATCCATGACTTCAATGGTGCCAGTGCAGTCACCGTCGGAACCTCCATTGTGATTTCAAATAACTCATACAATTTCAGAAACATATACGGGGAGCAAATGACAAGCTCCATTGTGCCAGTTACCAGCTCACTTTTTTCTTTGTTGGTACCATCATAATGTAATATCACTTGTAAATTGGCAAAACAGCTGGCCAGTGTGCACGTTGCTGCTATTAGGCATAACGACGTTCCATCTGATTCCTTAAGCTTGCCTGAAACACGTAGTTAATGGAGATGATCAGACCTTCGAATAGGAGCTTGGTTCGAAGATTTTAAAATCATGAATTTGAAGTACATTCATTTGAATTTATTTTAAGACTTTTTGTTTCTATATATACCTGAATGTAATTATTCAAATGAGCTAGATAACCGTCAAGAAGTTCATCCAAAGATTTTAAGGTATATGACATCACATACCTAAATTATAGGTATGTCATCTGAAATACTAAAAATCCATGGATTTGAAGGGCTGGCAGAGTGGTTTTTGGCCTTCACTGAATGTTTCTGGCACTCGGCAAAGAAGTCTGATTCCAGTAGTGACTGGACAGACATGAGCCGAGCCATGCCAGGCAGAGTTCTGCAATGTACTCCCTCCATAAAGAAATATAAGAGAGTTTAGATCACTACTTTAATCATCTAAACGCTCTTATATTTTTTTTACAAAGGGAGTAGTGATGATTCGGGATAGTAGACTTGGACGTAGAAGAGAGTCCAGATATAGACTTACAGATGATGAATTGCAAGCCAAAACGACGTGGTGGCATCTGAGATCCTTGAGGCCGCCTCATTGATCGATTATTATATATTCACTTTGTGGGTAGAGAATCTCCAAGCTGCCTTGCCGCCGGTCTATCAAATCTGACACCTGCAACGCAACGATTAACTCATTTATACGGCACGTGCATGCATTTTATCATTTGCTGGAACGGCCCGATTTCTCAACGGCAATGGTGTATGCATGCTAATTAATTCGACGAAGGTGCACGCTTGATATCTTCGGACGGTAGATACAGACGCCAGACGCTATTACCATCTTTGTAAACCTTAATAAATGTAGTTAATTTGCTTTGCAGTGGCTCTATGAACGTACCTCTGTTACGCTATTAACCTCTGCCTGCCACTCGGGCGGCCCAGTGGTGGGGAGGGAATCCGGATGTTTTGGCTTCGGCTGATAGATGGATTAGGGTTTTAGCCCTCGCAGGCGCGGCACTCAGACGGATGGCGGAGCTTGTTCAAATAAGTTGTATGGGTTTGGACCCTCCTCAAGTTTCTCCGTCAGGACGGGTTAGACGGACCTCCGACATAGATTCCAGCCAGCTCCTCGGGCCAACAAGGTAAGGATTTCTCGTCATGCATACATCACAATGATTTTTGATGTCTGGTTCTTCAGATCGATTCAAGGGTTTAATGGTGACGACTGCACCTCGAGGGAGCTGGTCCCTAGAAGCACATACATGAAGACTTTCTAGTTGTGATTGATAAAGGTACGCCGACTTTGGTATGAAAGCGTCGATAGTGGCGCATCGGCGGCTCGTCCTAGCGTCGTCAATGATCGTCCAATGGTCCATGGATCTCCATGTAATTTTTATTACATTCGTTGTGCTTTGTACTTCCGATGAACTTTTATAGTATATCTGAGTTCTTTTTCCAAGAAATAATAATTGCTTTTTCTTGTTAACCTTTCAAGGCTTCAAGTCGCAAGGAAACCAACCAATCCAACCCACAAAACCACACATCCGGTAGGTCAATTTTCGTGTGCTCGCTCGTGCTAGCTAACTAATTAAGCCCCAAAAACAGGCCAGCGGTGGCGGTAGCGGTGCCTTCAGGAAGTGATCGTTCTAGCCATGTGATGACAAATGAGTTGAGCTACAGGATGTGATGATAGATCAATTTTAATATAGACTACATGTGAATGTATATAGACCTAATTTAGAGTGCAGTCATTTTGCTCCGTGCTAGCTAGCTAATTCAGCCCCAAAAACAGGCCATCGGTGGCGGTGGCCATTGCTGTCGTAACCCTTCCTGAAGGCACCGCCGTAGTGTTCCCACTCCTTGTATTGCTCCAGGTGAAAATCTAGTCTTTGGGATCGAGCGGTGGCGGCTACCCTTGGTCGTTCCCTTCTTGGAGGCACCGTTTTGGAGTCTTGGCTTCGTTGTTGTCCGTCTCACCTCTCTGTTGTGGTTGCTCATGATGTAGGTCTCCGCAGGCTCCAAGCGGTCTTCCTCCGCGTTATCTTTAGTTTACTTGGTAGTCGGTGGGGTAGTGTGTCGGTGCACGACACTGTTGTATCATGCCTTGACTGTGTGGTGTGTGTTTGTATCGGCTTCGGTTGTGATTGGCGATATTTGCTTTATAATATTAAGCGGGAGGAACCCTTTTTCGTCATGTTTGCTTGCACACATGGCAGGCACTGACGGGCGGGGCGACACAGTCATCATCTAGATTCCAGCGGAACGACATCCATCCCTTGCTCCCTTTGGTAATGATCTTTGCACGTATCGATCTTCAATTTTAAGCCCTAGGTTCATCTAGAAGTACATATGATCTATTCATCAAAATCAGATGTGTTCATGTGTCTTAATACACCGTGACTAATAAAATTGGGATTTGGGGTTGCTCCTCTCATGTTGATTCTTAGTTGAACTACATTCATCTTGCTAATCAGATGTTGTTTATTGATTTTTCTATGTATCTCATGCTTCTTAGCTTGTTTATATAGAGTTCGTTGAAGAGAATGCCCTATAACAGAATAGCAACATGAATTTAGGTTTATACGCCAAAACAAGGCTTTAGGTTTCCAGAAAAAGCTGCCTTTGAAATTTTGAATACACACCCTTGAAATCCTGGGCCGCTCCTTGTCTTACATTATGGGACGGAGGGAATATCATTCTATTTTGTTTTATATTTGCATAAAATGTATATTTCTTAAATAGGTTTATATTTTGTAGAGACAAGGGAAGCACTGGCGCAACACTTGAGAGGCGTGCAAGCTCCTAAGACTAGTCATAGTGGGAGTAACTTAGAAAGTAACACAAAACATCCCAAGACAAATTTGCTTATGTGACATGGAGTTAATGAGGAGAAAGATGCTTGTGGTAACATAATATGTTACTGTAACATAACACACTACAGGGTAAAATGAGTCTATATCTCAATTAACCAAGGTTTGCATGTTATCATCCATATGTTACTACCCATTATGAAGGTAGTAACATAGACTAGTAACATATGCATGTCACTAGTCTAAGTTACTCCTCACTATGACCAGCCTAATGTAAAGAGAAGTTGATAATATAGAGATACACTAAACTACATCTTCCTCCTTTGTTAGCCTCTTTAATTTGATCTCTTTCCAGGAAAGTACTTTTTTGTCTTTCTATCTTTGTGCACAATTCCATAGCTGCAAAAGTATGTTTGCTCATAATATCATACTCCCTCCATCTCAAAATACATGCCTCAACTATAGTAAAACTTTGTACTCCATCGGCCCAGGTGCATAGAGCATCTTACAAAAATTTAGTAATCCAAATATATAATTCACCACGTGTGAAAGGAGCTCCTTATTCCCTGTGATGATTAATTTTCATTTTGCATGTTGCAGTTTTCATTGGCTCACGCATTAAATAGGATTTACATGCTGCTCTTTAAGAATTAATGACATGGAAAACTAAGGTAGTGATTGGCTCTTCCCAATTTTTCAAGCGGGCCAAATAGGAGTATTTATGGCCATTGAGTTTTGTTTTAATATTCTCCATCTAATCTCCATGCACCTAGGTTGCGATGCAACTCTTTAGATGCCCTATGCACCGGCGAAGGGTGTACTAAAGTTATTAGGGCATCTCCAACGCCAACCCTCAAACCTCCCAGAACCATCCAGACCGCGTTGTCTGAACCGCGGAAGCATTCCAACATTGCTCCGTATCGGTTCGCGCCGCGGTCCGAACGCAATTTCTCCCACAAATAGTAGAAGACAAACATGGGGGAGGTTTGCGGGAGTCTTGACCAATCCTAAGCCCGCTTCTGACTGCCATGGCCCATCAAACACCCCTCCCCCCTCCCGCACATGTTTCCCGCCTCGCATCAGCTGCCCGCATTCATGCTGCTGTAGAGTGCGCCGCTCCACATTGAAGGCGGCTCATGTTGGGGAACGTAGTAATTTCAAAAATTTTCCTACGATCACGCAAGACCATGGTGATGGCATAGCAACGAGAGGGGAGAGTGTCCGTCCACGTACCCTCGTAGACCGAAAGCGGAAGCGTTATATTAACGCGGTTGATGTAGTCGTACGTCTTCACGATCCGACCGATCCAAGCACCGTTACTCCGGCACCTCCGAGTTCTTGGCACACGTTCAGCTCGATGACGATCCCCGAGCTCCGATCCAGCAAAGCGTCGGGGAAGGAGTTCCGTCAGCACGACGGCGTGGTGACGATCTTGATGTTCTACCGTCGCAGGGCTTCGCCTAAGCACCGCTACAATATGACCGAGGTGGAATATG
>LR880968.1:4871370-4891521 GCA_904067115.1 Aegilops sharonensis | reverse complement strand
CGGTAAATGGGAGTTGCATAATCTCATAGTTACAGGAACATGTATGGGTCATGAAGAAAGCATTAACATACTAAACGATCAAGTGTTAAGCTAACGGAATGGGTCATGTCAATCAGATCATTCAACTAATGATGTGACCTTGTTAATCAAACAACAACTCCTTGTTTATGGTTAGGAAACATAACCATCTTTGATTAACAAGCTAGTCAAGTAGAGGCATACTAGTGACATACTGTTTGTCTATATATTCACACATGTATTATGTTTCCGGTTAATACAATTCTAGCATGAATAATAAACATTTATCATGATATAAGGAAATAAATAATAACTTTATTATTGCCTCTAGGGCATATTTCCTTCAGCTCAGGGCGTACGTGACCTCTCACCACCTCCTCCATTCAAGCAGCGCGCCGAACCCGGCGCGCCCGCTGCACTCCCGGTTGAACGTGTGCCTCCTCGCTGCATTCAAACGCCTCCATTAAACCCGCGTGGAAGCCGACAAACCTACTCCGACCACATGTCTGTTCAGGAATGAGCCAACATTAAATGCAACGCCGGCCGAGCTCCTCCCATCTGCCCTCTATTTAAACGAGGCCAGATGCTAGACAAGAATCGCACCACTCTGCTGCTCCCCATCTTCTCCTTTCACCATTTTTCTCCACTCTTTCGATGGCATCTGCCGAGCAGGAAGATCAGTTCTTCGGCAGAAAAGCCGGTTTGGTGACCTGCTGAGCCGGCCGGATACGAGCGAGGAAGATCGCTGCTCCACCTCCCTTGCCTAGCCCGATGGAGCCAGTTGCCGCCCAAGCCGGCGCGTGGTTCAGCAACTCGTCACTCCATGCCATCTTGACGAGGAGTAGAGACTTGCTCCACGGCAACACGTGCGTCGTTGCTGCTGTCAATGATGCCGCATCGTCCCGTGCCTCTTGTGTCTGCGACCGCACCTCACGTGGCTGTGGCGTGGCATGCAGGCAGAGACAGAAGCTGTGTGCGCAGAGATCGACGAGTCGGTGGCCAGTTCGTCTGCGTCCACCGCCATCATCGAGGAGAAGTAGAACACGGGAGGCCGTCGTCGCTTGAGTCCCATGAAGGCCAACGTTGAGGCGATGCCGGCGGGCACAACCGGTGTCTTGCATAGTTCTTCTTCAGCACAGACCATCATCAACCCCACGTGGGCTCCACGGGAGCAGAGGCGCCACCATCCCCTCCGGTTGAAGCATAAGCCGGGGGTCCACTCGCATGAGCGGTGAGGAAGCGAGTCGTCTTTGCGCAGAAGCATGTATCATCACATCACTCAGTACACATGCTGTCAAATCTGCATGTCTACTCTCTCTTTCTCTCTTCTCTCTTCTCTCTCCCAAGCAACTCCATCCCTTTTATTCAACTTTTTACAACTTAAAATATTTATATCTTTGAAACGAATATTTCAATTCAATATATATATTTAAAATCAGGGAGCAAATACCTTTAGAACAAGACCAATATTGGATATATTTCAACTATTTTAAAATTTTTATTAGTGAAATATGTTATTGGAACGAGTGAAATGAGTGAAATATGTTACTGAAATGATTGAAATAAATATTAAAATTAGTGAAATTAGTGAATCAATTTTTGAAATGAGTGAAATCTATTATTGTGAATGGAACGAGTGAAATCAGTTACTGATACTAGTGAAATGAGTAAAATGAGTGAAATATGTTATTGAAATGACTGAAATCTGTTATTGAAACAAGCGAAACAAGTGAAATGAGTGAAATATGTTAATGAAACAAGTGAAATATAATATTAAAACGAGTGAAATATGTTACTGCAAAGAGTGAAATCAGTTATTAAAATTAGTGAAATTAGTGAATCAATTTTTGAAATGAGTGAAATCTATTATTTGGAACGAGTGAAATGAGTGAAATATGTGATTGGAACGAGTGAAATCAGTTGCTGAAACTAGTGAAATGAGTAAAATGAGTGAAATGTGTTATTGAAATGACTGAAATTTGTTATTGAAACAAGCAAAACGAGCGAGATGAGTGAAATATGTTAATGAAATGAGTGAAATATAATATTGAAACGCGTGAAATATGTTACGTAAAAATTTAAACTAGTCAAAATATATCCAAGATGATCTTGTTATAAAGGTCCTTTTGTCAGAAGTTCAAATATATAAAAAGTTCTGAAATTGAAATATTGGTTTAAAAGGTATAAATGATTTAAGATAGAAAAGGTGAAATAAAAGGGATGGATTTGTTTGGGCGAGAGAAGAGAGGAGGGAGACATTGGACATGTAGATGTGACATGCATGGTGATGTGTGGTGGAGATTTGGGTTGTGCGTGCAATGCGTAGACAAAATCCGGATCCACGTCTCTCTCTTTCTCCAGCGCTGCATGCGAGCTTCTCTCTCTGCTGGCCTATAAACAGAGTGTTTGACAAAAAACTATCACAATTGGAGTCGTCGTCCCACAGAACTACCACTTTTTAAAAAGTGATCGAAAACTACCAAAAGTTCTTAATTTTGTGACTAAAAACTACCACTTTCAGGTAATAGACAGTTTAAACGATTTAAACATGTTGACCATTCAGTTGACCGTTATTACAGGTGGGGCCCACACGTCATTCTTCTTCCTCCTGTCTCTATCTTTCTTTGGCATTTTCACAAACAACTTCTGTGCATGGGAGGGAAGGACCACTGTCGTGGCGAACCCTTGCTGCCGGAAGCTAGTCCGTCGGGGCTAGCGGCGAGCAGGTTGAGCAGCTCGTCGCCGACCAGATCCGCTGCCTCGCCGGAGTTCGCTTCGTTCGCCCCTCATCTCCGCCTCCCGTCGCGCTGGTTCCTAGCGCCGTCGCCCGCTCGTCTTGGTGCGCGGGACGGCCCATGCCTCCTTTCGTCATACAGCTTGAGTGTGTGCAAGCTCCGCAGCTGCCTCGCCTCCTTCCGCTTGCCCCGCTGCCCCTAGCAGGTCCACGCTTGGGCCGAGGCTGCGGCTCGTCCGGCATCGGGCTGCCACAGGGACGGCCAAGGTGTCCGAACATGACAGCGGACGCACGGGTCCAGCCTGAGCGTGGGCACTGGCAGCGGCTGGCGAGCCGAGCGGCGCTGCTCGGGGCGAGGCGCACGTCGCCGGAGAGGGCTGGATGAGAGGGCAAGGCGCGCGTCGCCGGAGCAGCTCGGGGTTGACCATGGACCCCGGGAGTCCGCCGGCAGCGAGACGGGGGGACGGGTCCGGCCGCGAGACTGGGGACGGGTCCGGCGGCGTCGATCTGCAGCGCGGGTGGGGGTGGGAGGTGGGAGGCGACGGCTGCGGGTGGGCCAGTCTCCCCTGGCATTGACTTTTCAGCCACATTAGCCCTGACGGGTGGGCCAGTTTTGTCAATTTTCTGTTTAAATCCTCTAAAACAATCATCAAGTGAAACTGGTAGTTTTTAGGGACAAATTAAGAAATTTTCGGTAGTTTTCGGTCAATTTTTTTTAAGTGGTAGTTCTATGGGACAAAAACCCCTAAAATGGTAGTTTTTTTTGTCAAACACTCCTATAAACATGAAAATTTTCATTTCCCTCCTAAACCGAACAGGGCGACAGGGCGCCATGGACCAGCTTCAAAAATTAGGTGCAAGAATTAGCATACCGCCACGGAGTTGAAATTCCCTCCAAAACTGATAAAAACACTATAAATCAAGTCCCATGAAGGGACCAACCTGCACACTAATCCTCAGTCTTGCGACATTTCTTGTTGAAACTAATCTTGTTATTAGTATTAAGTTCATAGGATTAGATCACGTTTGTTTCATGAGTAATGCATGTAGTCAAAGCTGCGGCTGTGTGTGCACGTAGAGTCGCGTTCATGTGCAGAAGGCAAAGCTAATTAGGTTGTATTAGTTATCTGCATGCATTATGTTCCCGAGTCTGAGCGGCCAAGTCGCGTAGCAGATACTAGATATGAAGAAAGAAGTGGGCGCGGTAATTGTGGCATGCACAGAGTGAGGTCCTAGTTATGTTGTCTGCATAGACTTGCAAGTGACTCAAACATGTACGTGTGTACTACCTTCATCCGAAAAAACTTGTCCTTCAAATGGATGTAGCTAGCTAAGTGGAGTAGTAATCGGATCTAAGCCGATGTGTGTGGCTGGACATTGTGTGTGCATGCATGAAAGTAGTGGGTGCGTGTGGGCATGGTAGTTAATAATGGATTAGTGGCTGCGTTTTAGCCGTAAGTGTCCGGCTATTTATGTCATGTAATTGCATCTTGTGAAAAGACAGCGAAGAAATACATGGAGAAAAGTCACTATATACGTGTGCCAAAGTGTGTGTATCTTCTTTCTCCTTGAGCTTGTGTGCGTGAGTCTTGTTCTTTCTCCTGGGCAAACCCAACACTTCTCTTCCTCGCCACGAGCATGCATGGATCACCGTCCTCCGCTAGTGCATGGCTGTCAAATGCGAGCGCTGTCGACTTCCTCCGCTTGTTGTCGTTCGCGTCCACCTGGACGACGCTGTCACCTTTCTCCGCTTGGCCGCCTACCGCCTACCGCGAGTTTGATGTCCTCGCGTGCGCACATACCGCGGAGAAGACGCCACCAGCCATGAGCACACCGTCCGCAAGCTCGCTGTCCTCTACGTGCACAAAGTCCGTCCGACGTGAGGACGCCACCGTTCGCGAGCACGTCGTCCTTGGCATGCACGCCGACAGCCAAGAGAATCCCACCGTTTACCCTCTCTCCGCAACAGATGGGATCCGTAGAGAGATGAGGAGGCGAAGCCATAACCCATAAGGACGATGGAGGCTTGGAGCACAGCGGCCCAAGAAGAGGAGGGGCAAAATTGGAAAGAAGAGGTGAAAAATCCTTACACACAGATCATTAAGGAAAAACGAAAAGAAGCTAAAGGCAAAAGGATCGGAGGGAGTATAAAGTTGAGACACTTATTTTAAGACGAAGGAAGTATAATTTTTCTTGGTCTTCGTGTACCTTAGTTGTAGATACCTTGGTGTGTAATTTCCTGTATGCACAGTGTGATATATTTAGATACAATTATAAAGATCTAAGGACTATGATCTACTCCCGCCGTTCACTAAATATAAGATGTTTGAATAAAGAAAAACCCAACCTAGCTGCTTATATAGCACACGAACAGTATGTTATGACGTCACGTACCTTATCAATTGTCAGTTGCAGATGCTACCTCCTCGCATACTCTGCCGACGAGGTTGCTAGGGAAGTATGGTAGCTCCTTGAGGCTATCTCCTCTGTTCTTTCTTCATGGAAAGAACAGAGCATTACTCATATATATAGATATTGAGTAGCACTGCTGGTGATTGAAATAGTGTGGTCGATAGAAACGTTGATCTTTCTTCCTCCTGCGTGGTCCACAATTGACGAGTGGACTGGACACATTCACACACGCATTTGCAAAAATCCAGCATGTGAGTCACCGAAGCGAATCAGCCATGACTTTTGGTCCGTTGGATGAACATCGCATGGCAAACAATCACTGCAACTAGATTACAAGTTGATTGTCACAATTAGTAAGTATCATTTTCATTTTACAAATGTCTGAAAATCAGCACCACCCTAGATCTTTGATGACCAACACATCATATATCTTGCCATGTCTTCACAGAAAAATCATCCCTATGTGTGATGGTAGAGCTCTGGTTATTGAGGCATAACTCTACCTACCAACATTGAAATCTTTAATCTAACTCATTGATGTTTTGGTAATAAGCAACCTACCAATTGATAATGCTTGAATTCGTGTTGACCTCGTCAATTTCTGAAGCTCTGCTACTATCGTCTTCAATATAAGTGAATGGCATGTGGTAATGTGTGTAATATATTGGCATGTAATTCGAGTTATCGGAAAAAAATTACATGGTCTATGACTCTATGTGGCGTCTCTATCTGTTACGGAAATAAATGACCCTCTTCATTAGACCTACACGGCAACACCAATAAATTAGAGAGAGAGAGAGAGAGAGAGAGAGAGAGAGAGAGAGAGAGAGAGAGAGACGTTGCCCCTGCTAATGCGTTGCCGACTCGGCAACTAACGACACTGACCCATTGCTCATCGTCAATTACGTGTTTGTACACCTAAGGTTAACTTCTATAGTTTGGTTCGTCTATATTCATGTGTCTTCTGGTTGGATTCTTCCGATCTATGGTACCCTTCAACGGCGGCAGTTGTTGTTCTGGTGTGTTCGTCCTATGGAGCCGTTTAACAACCACTTTTCAACTGATCAAGCGGACAACGTAACTAATAAAGACCATGATAATTCTTTTTGCCACTATTATTTGGGAGCTTTGGATGGTTTGGCAAACTATAATTCTCTACACATGAATGTTTTAGGAAGGTTTGCTAACATGTTTAAACCATTTTACTTGATGAGATTTCAAGTTTTCATTAAAAAATCTCTATAATGTCTATAATGTATTTTTGAAGAAGTCTGAACTTTTTTCTGAAATAAAAAAAGGACTTGGTGTATAAAAGTGCAACCGTGAGCAAATATAAAACCAGGGATTTGCTGTTCATGAATAGCTAAGAATTAGATAAAGAAGAAATTCGGTTGGTGTTCTCTAATACTGAACATGGCAAACCGGTTTAAACCACAAAATGATGGAATGAAAACATAGCTTTCAGTGTAGTTATGCACATACGAAAGACAGCCTCGGTACCTCCCCTAAATGCATCAACAGTCAAAATTGGCCTGTGCTCCTTCATGATTAAGGCATGATGGACGTTAAGAAATAATTAGGTCATGTCTAACCCTATTGAAACCTGTATGAACTATTTGAATCCATATACATCATACACTTAGGCCCTGTTCGGCAGATGTCCACTCCCCGCTTTCCAACTCCCAGCTCCATCCAGAAGCGGAGCGCACGGAGCGGCACTTTTGCAACTCTGAAAAAGTGGCCTACAAACCGCTCCGCTCCGGGAGAGGCATGGAGCCAGCGCGTTCGGTGCCACTCCGCAGCTCCTCCAACCGCTCCAGGAGCTGAGCTGCGGAGCGGAGGCCTGCCGAACAGGCACTTAATACGGCCGTATTTGTATGAATCTATACGGACGCCCACTCCTCCTGCTTGCCCCTTCCTTGTCTGCGGCTAACGACACGGGCGTGGCATGCCCTTGGGGCCGTGTGCCTTGCGTCTCACACGTTCGATGCGGCGGCGGCATGCGCCTATCTAGTCAGTAACCTCCTGTTCGATGCCTCTCTAAAGTACGTCGCCTCAGCGCCGGCCATGGTTAACCTCACGCGGCAGCTAGGAGAATTGTACCCGTTGGACTCTCGCCTCGCATTTTACAAGCCACGCATGACCTTCATGATGTAGCCGAAGGAGGCTAGGATTTCCATAGACGACAACATGGCATTCCTATGGAAGATCTTGGATCGACCGGGGTTAGGGTATGGGATTGGGGCCTTTAATTTGTCTGTTTTGGGCTCGGCAGCGTCAACACTTTGCATCACTCCCCCTCCTGAGGACGTTGTCGTGAAACTTAGGTATCCTAGTGGCTGTCATGGCATTTTTATTCAGTTCCTCATGTGTTAGTTCTCGGCTTCGTTGTTGCATGCGGTTGTGGTATTCGGTTATGCCAGAATTTGTTTTGTAAAATAGTTGCCTCACTACTTTGTATCTCCGGCGGATCTATCTTTGGTGGATTTGCTCGGATCTCGTCGTTGTTCGTCTACGTTCGCGTGTCTTCGGATTGAATCTTTCTGATCTACGTTATTTTTAATCTGCGGCGGTTGCTGTTCTGGTGCACTGGTCCTACGGGGCCTTAGCACGACGACTTCCCGACTGTCTACTACAACAAGTTGTGCCCGACTCCGGCGATGGAGGGGCGATGACGGCGGCGCGCCTTCGGCTCGCTTCAGTGTTGGTAGTCGTCGCTAGGTGGTCTATGGATCTGGATGTAATTTTTATTATTTCTGGTATTCGTTGTACTGCCATGATTGAAGATGAATAGATCGGAAATTTTCTCGCAAAAAAAAAATAGTTGCCTCACTACTTTGTATCGTTCGGCCGTATATTTTAATTTATGTTTTTTCAATAAAGCGGGGCAAGTACTAGTTTCCAGAGGGCTTGGGCCTTATCTCTCGGCAGCGGTGCTCAACTCCTAGGCCTGCCCGTGTGTTGCAGATGCACGGCGGGAGGTGGAAGCCGTTAAGTTCGGCCGTGTTTTTTTTTTTCGGGTAATCGAATGAGGTATTTCGGTTTCTCCTTTTCTCTGGTCCTTGGCCTCTCACCTGCATGCAGGCCATCCTTTGCGATCGCGAGAGAGACAATTTGACCAGCAGGATGTGACCAAATTTTAGTGAAAACATAATTTTCACGATAACTTCTAACTCATTGCACGCCAAATAAATAGTGCGCTTTCAAACTACAACAATCATGGAATCAAAAAATAACTTTCAGCCAGAGTTGCGTACAAATGAAAGAAAGCAGCATCTGTGGAATTGCGTGCAGCCAACCAAGTCTATATCCCAGCAAAAAAAAAAAAACAAGTCTGTACTTGTTTGGCAGGAAAACAAACGCGTAGTGGCTGGAGTGAGACACGGATATCAACTGGACGGAAGAGGGCTAGCAATACTTATCCTGCGTACACACTGGTTGATTTTTCATCGCAATCAAGTACTGAAAACATCCTTGACTTTTATACCTACAAGTACTACTAGTATTCAGCTCAAAAAAAAATGTACTACTCCCTCCGTTCATTTTTGTAAGACCTTTTAGACATTTAAGACAACACCTAAAACAGTGTAATTTTAGCTGTCCTAAACGACTTACAAAAGTGAATGGAGGAAGTACTAGTATTCCAATTGTGTGGCCGCCCTGCGAGTGGTTGCGAGTCTAAATCCATCATCTGATGACCTGGATGCGAAAAATTCGGCCAGGACTTATCACTCAACCACATTATTTTTCAAAGTAAATCAAATCAACGAAGACTTGGGACTCATCGCGGAACCACATTAATGCATTATTAATTATTACAAAAAATTCGGAGAAGACTATGGAGAGACTATCGCTCAACCAGAAAATTAAATCGAGGAAGCATGCGTTGCTATTTTGTACTAATAAGTAATAAGTGATTTGGACACATTATTTTCTTTCGGTTGTTTGGAACTAGTAAGAGCATCTCCAACGCTGACCGCAAATTCGCTCAGTAGACATTGACGCTGCAGGCCGCCATCCAATACTGCATGCATACATTTCGACCACGATTCAAAGTAAACGGACGAAATTCATGCAAATACGGCTGATTTCGTATTAACTGGACGAAATTCATTACATTTTAAACAATTTTTAACTAAAAACTATACCGACTAAAGTAAAACTAGCCTACGCCCGCGTATATCCATTCCCATGAAACGGATATGCTTGGCTAGTCTATGGCCGGCCGCGGTAGATCTCCTTTGTCTTCCCCATGTCCGGTTACTCGCTCGTCGGACTGCCGTGGGCCCCGGAGGTATATGCTTTAACGCAAAAGCCGGCTTGCTTCTCCATCTTCAACATCGCCGCTCATTGGAGTGGAACCACCGGGATGTGCTTCAGCCGGGGTGATATTCCTTTTGCTTAGCAATACTTTACAAAACTCGGGGTTTACCGGCATCCCCTTGAAGCAACACTTAGATGGCTACGCAAGTTATACTCGTTACCAATTTTGTTCTCTTTTCTCGTTGCCGTATTTTGGCATCCCCGCGAACAAGTCACCTTGTGTCTGGCTAAACGATGATGTTTATCGTCACACTGAGAGGGCCTTAAAAATATCTCGCCTTCGTCGGAGAAGGAAATCCTTGTCTCGAGCTATCAAGTATCTTATCACACTGTTCTGATGCACCTATAAGTCGTTGTTGTTATCACCTTGTTACGGTTGATGTTAGTCGAATCCTAAAGT
The DNA here is from genome assembly GCA_904067115.1 of Aegilops sharonensis. Classification (NCBI taxonomy): domain Eukaryota; kingdom Viridiplantae; phylum Streptophyta; class Magnoliopsida; order Poales; family Poaceae; genus Aegilops; species Aegilops sharonensis. The sequence continues at coordinate 4,881,634 of LR880968.1, read as the reverse complement.
ACATCATCTGGTACGAAGATACTTGATACTCTCATGGTGTAAGGAATTATGCATAAGTTGGCATATGTATCTTTATACTATTAACTATCGATGATACTATCTCGCGGTATAACATTCAATTGGGTCAATTCAACACAAGTGTTCTTACAATAATGTGTCCTCAAAGTTGTTGGCTTCCTCGTTACTTTAACTATGCCCATGATCAAGAAAAGTAGAACCATCGTGCAACACTTGAGCTAGTCTTAGTGGCGAGACTAGGAATATATTTACCGTTTATTATTCCACATATGCACATGACTTTTCCTTTGAGTCTCGTGGTTATCATAGCCTCGAGAATCATTGCAAGTATAACACAAAAAATAAACATTAATTACAAACTTGAAAATAAATAATAAAATTTATTATTGCTTTAAGGACATATTTCCTTCAGCTCCAGGGCGCGGGTACATAGGGGCGCGTGCACGAACACTTCCCGATTATCATTGACAAGGTCAAGCTGGCTCCGGTAGGGTAGCGGTGACAACGAAGCGTAAGCGGCTCTTTCTGACAGCGACAGTGGTCGTTCGGTGGTTTTGGAATCTCGATGCGATTTTCATTATGTTTGAGATGTTTTGTACATTTGACGAACTTTAATAATGGATCTGGATCATTTTTGAAAGAAAAAAACGCCAATGTGGGGTCAACTTATTTACAAGTTTTCTGGTGGTACTTTGATGGTACTTATTATGTGAAGTTGCGATGATACTACCCACTTAACCCATTAAAATTAATCTATATCTTGAAATTCGTTTGAAATATTTTACTATTAGGTAAAAGAAATTCTGTTTACCAACGGCTACGTTCCATTTAAACTAAGATAGTGGCTATAAAGAAAAACTTGCATGACTATATGTTCAAATAGGCGTCTCTGTCCACAAATCGTATTACTTGTACATTTTTCCAAGTTATAAACACACTTTTCGTATTAAACAAATACAAATTAAATTATGTTGTAATCATCGTCTTCCATAATACTAGCTCATCTTGATCTAGAGTGAGCCGAGTGCCATGATTAGTGGCACAAAGTTTCCACGCGCCTTGGTGGCCTTCGTTATCTGGGGAAGGACAATCTCCACGTACCAAAGGTTCGAATTCAAAACAGATTGACAAAGTAACCTAGTCTTCTCCCGTCAGTGCAAGGAAGCTTCTACTGCACATTTTCCAAGCTACTTTGGATCCTAGTCATTGACTCGGTTGAGTCGTCGGGTCTTCGCTGCTCCTTCGTTGCAATGTTCTTTCCGCGTGATTTGCTATCCATCCAGAGTTTAAGTGTTCCAAACCTGCAACTGGCAAGAGCAGTTCCGCCCTCAGAGAAGCGCAGGGTACGTAAGCAGTCCTTCTTCTCCTCGGTTCTTTTCTTGTTCCTCTCTTTCTACTTGTTCATCAGTTTCCCAGTTTCGAGGAAATTTATGAAACAAGGGTGATCTGTTTGTAGGAAATTATAGCCAAGATCATCGGACATCTTACGTTCAGATCGACAGAGTATTGAGATGGTACGTACGTACGCATGCCTCTCTATCCCTTCAACACACTCGACTGCATTTTCTTTTTTGTTTGTCAACTGAAAGTCTGAAGTAGCGGCCGAGAAGAAGAACACTATAATACATGAGTTTTTGTTTCCATGATTTTTTTTCCCCGATTTGCGACAAGTTCCGATGATTCAGTTTATGTATATTGAAACATCCTTGCGACGGAGCAACCATGTCACTTTGTGGTGCCATCTCTTACTATGTTTAGATGCAGGCAAACTAAACCAGCTAGCTAACCCCCAGAATATGTACATGTCTACATCACTAATTTATGCAGATCTTAGTTTAGGCAAATTAAACCATGTGACGGATCAGAGGGAGTAGTAGTTTTGGGTTCTTAAACTCTAAAACCATGCAGACCTTGCTAGGAATCCAGGTCATTTTGATTGATGATGACATGGCAAGGGTATTACACTCGTGCAGGCCAGTCAACAAATTAAGATTAAAGACTCAAATATTTAGACAACAAAACTGAGGAAAGAACTCCAGAATTTATAAAAATGCAGAAAATTAGTAATAATAATAGAATGGAAATCTACAAAGTACAAACTACTAATTGACACATAAATTTAGAACAAAATTCGTAAAAGTGTCTTTAGCTTTTAATTTTTCTTACATTATATTTTTTTTATTTGATTACTAATCGAAGACATTTTTATCTGGATTTCAATAGATTTTTTCACTCTAAACACTATTTTAGTTTTTTCTTATTACTCACACATGACATCGTTTAGTGATTTAATTTTTTTAATTTAGGTTGAACTGTTGAACCGTTCTCGTGGCTTGGCGGAGGGAGTGGTGGTTATGATATGCCCGGTGCTCCTCGCATTGGCTCTCAACATAATCGACCTCAACGGCGACGTGTACGGACATGGAGTCCCCACCGCCATGATCACCATGGCAGGCTTTACTTTGATAACCGGCATCTGCCCCTTGCTTCTGTGCTATTTCTCACAGGGTTTCCCAAGCATAAGTCCTGCCCCCGTAACCACGAGCCTGGCAACCATTTCGTCTTGTTGCCTCATCGTCCTCGCCTGCATGATTGCGCAGTTCATTGTCCCCAAATCCATTTTTGTCACCTTCGGAGTCATCTTTGGAACCGCTATCATGGTTCGGATCATTTCCTACCACGTGCACGTGTTCAAAACACGAAATGATGATGGACGGAAGTACACAACGGAAATGCAGAGCGTACTGGATGAATCACATGAGTTCTTGACCGGCGTCACTGGAATTCTTTTTCTGGGGTTTGAGGGTCTGGCACTGGATGGTCATGGTCGGACGATAGGTCACATGGGCGGGGAAACAATGGGTTACATAAGTTTCATCTTCTGCACTCTTGGTGTGTGCTCAATGTTCCTCGAGATGGCCCCACCTCCAAGTTATGGGGTACACAGGCAACGTAGCGAGGGAAAGAAACGAATTGTTTGTTTGACACTCATCCTGGACTGCATCATGGTGGTTGGTATATTCATACTATTGTTGGTCGTCATGCTTAAGCTCATGAAGCCTGTGCTTGCCCTGTTGGTCTTACTCCCTCCGATTGTAAGCTTTATTCCACTCCCGGTCCTAGTCTTGCTTATGGGGAACCAACAAGACGATGAAGAATCCATGGGGGAGACACAAGATGATGAAGAATCCAAGCCGGCATCGCTAGAACTGACAAAGGTCACCTTCACCGGATTCTTGGCGGTGTCTATAGCAACCATCAGCAACGCTTCTCCAAGCAACTTGACCCGATACTTCCTACTATTATCTTCCATGGCTATTGGGTTTGGCCTCTCATGGAGGCTGCTATCGCAGGATAACACAAAGAGCGGTCTCAACGGTTGTGTTTCAAAAGCTCATGTTGCTTCCGCTGCCAACCTTGCTTCCTTTTGGGCTCATTTATGCATTGTAGTCGCTACAATTCTATTCGTGATAATGGCTTGTAATGGGAGAGGTAGATGATTGATGTGATTTCATTGGGGGCAAAATATGTTGTTGTGTTATAGTTATACTATATATTGAATATAGACGGCATCATTCTGCACCTTCTTTTTACCCGCTTCCATTTTTATTCTTTCGAAAAGAGGGATAACACCCCCGGTCTCTGCACCGAGTGATGCATACATCACTAATTTATTTAAAGTAAACTACAGTTTCAACCCCTCAATTGTGTTGAGTAAAGTGTATCTTAGATGCATAAGTTATGTGTACTATTGACAAAACGCCAAGTACGTCCTGAAACTGTGTAAAATTATCTATCCAGACGCTAGAAGCACATTAAGTGTTTTAGAAGTAGGAGTGGATCTTGTGCCTGGATTTTACTGTTGGAGACCCTGTATGATAAGATCGGCTATTATCAGCCGGCTGACCAGTTACCACCTCGTCCCAAAAGTACTGATGATTTAGAATGAAAAAAGTACTAATAATTTTTTCCCTCAAAAAAGAGAAAGATCATTATAAAAAAATTGAGAGGAAAAATCATTCTCAAAAGATTTATATTGAGAAGAAAATCTACAAAATATGTGGTTACCCTGTGCCTAGAAAGTGGTGGTTCTGATTGGTTAGTAGGCCCCAACGGAAATAAACCAGCATCTCCAGATACGAGGACAAACTTACAAAAACAATGGAAAATCCAGGATAAGTATATAGGAATGAGGTGGAGATAAAGACCAGGAAATAATTCATTGGCATCACCATCGGGAGCGGAGAGGCGACTGAGGGGAAAATGCGCATTGGTCGACAAGCATGACCGCCAAACTTCCAAGGCCACAAAACTATTCCGTTGGAGAAAATGACATCAAAGAAAATGACATGAATTAACAGCGTTCAACATCGAGGACGTACCAAACATCTATCTTACACATGTATGTCGCTTCGGTTGTGTTTCCTCGAACCTGTGTAAAGATGAGGACCGTTAGTTTTATTTTTTGAGGTAACTTCAACGTTAGGGTCAAATTTACATCTGTTTTTCCATTAGGGGAACATGTGTCTCTTTTTTTCATTAATTGTTTCATGGAAGTACAAAGTTCAGAATTGCGACAGATGGGGTGAAAGTCGCCCCCCTTGAAATTAGGGGAACATCTGTTTTTTTAAGACTCTAATAAGTGCCACACGTGTGGCACAAACACATGGCAACTCCAAAAGTTTTTGATGGCGACTTTAATGACACGAGGATGACAACTTTAGTTGTCAAGCATGACAACTTCTTTTTGGATGGCAAGTTTCAGTTTTTTCTTAATTTGTTTTTTTTTTCAGATGACAACTTTAATTAAAGAACACCAAGGCCGGAGAGCTTCATGCCACATGTGTGGCACTTATAAGAGAGAATTCCTTATTTGGCCCTTTCTTAAAATTTGGTTCCTTTTTTACCCCAAAAAACATTTTGTTCTCTATTTGACACTCAAACTTCATTTTATGCCTTATGTGACACCTTCATCCATTTTTCCATCCAAAGGTGTTAACTGACACGTGCAAAGACAATTTTACCCCTGATGGTAGTATCTCACCAGAAAAGGGCAGAGAAGGGGTATGAACGAAAACAATATTAGGGAGAATCTGCACTCCTGCCTCTTTCCTTTTTCTTCTCCTTCCTCCCAATCCCGCCCGCTCTTTCCTTCCACCATCGCCCAACCCGCCACGTATTGCAGTTCAGTACGTGAGAGCCTGGCATGGCGAGGGACCCGTGGTGGTGTGCCACGAGCGCACGCCGCTGATCCGGGTTAGGGTAGACTGGAAGTTCCCCGTGCTCACCCTCCCGTCATCCCTGCCAAGCCGCCGGTTGTATCTTCCTCCGGTGCACCGAGGCCGCTGCCACCTCCCATGCACGGCAGCGCTACCGTCAAGGTCGTCGGCCGTACCATCCATCTGTACATCAAGGCCGAGACTAGGTGGTCGTCAACTGGGGCCTCCCCTTTGTTGCTGGAGCTGGCCATGTGCTGGTGTACGCCGGTGCCGCTCCGGGATGATGTACGACTAAGTCAACCACAGCCAACACATCTTCCAGATGCACATGCTCGTGGGGGGTCCTATTTTCATGCACCGACCCAATCACGTGCGCACATCCATCCGGTGTGTGTATACAGATGCATGCAAGGACTCGGCCAACTAATTAATAAACTGGCTAAAAACACACTACATGTGTCACCATGACACGACTAATGACTAGTACTAACGCATGCAACCAAGATTAGAACTAACAGATAGAAGTTATCAGAAGTTTGTGCTATTGGCCTCTTGCAATCAGCCGATCTGTATCTTAATGGCCTGAGCGTGTGTGCAAACACTTGAGACATGAACACAACTATGCGACATAACCCATTGGCATGCCGTGGTCCAACTAATCCCCCATTAGATTGATGTTTACAAATTTATATGCTACAGTAGAGGTTGAATGGGTTTGTCACTGTTCCACTCATCATATTATTATTATTAGTCATATAAATACCTTTTTGTTTACTCAGTCAAACATGAAAATAAATATCACATTACCTTTGTATTTGCATGTAAATAATCTGTTCACATACCATAAGGGGTAAAACAGTCTTTTCAGGTCAGACTTAACACCGTTAATAGCCAAAACTGATGGAAGTGTCACATAGGGAACAAAATGAAATTTGACTGTCAAAAAGGGGAGAAGACAGAATTTTGGGCCAAAAAAGGAACCAAACTTTAAGAAAGGGCCAAATAAGGAATTCTCTCCACTTATAATTTGGGTTTTTTCAGGAGCAGGGGAACATGTGTTGAATTCCGTTACCTGATGAATGCTAAATGTTTTGTGGTAACCAAACCCATTTGTGATTAGGCACTGGAGCCCATGAAACGTCAACCAAGCCCACATGTGTAGTGCAGTCACCCAATTGTCGACAAAAGTTTCTTAAAAAAAAATGTTGACAAAACGTATGTTTTTTCTCCTCGCTTGCGGTCATCAACTGCTGACACCTTGCAGAAGCGAGGATGGCCTAAGAGTCTAACACTCCAATCTGATGTTACCCTGTTATCCTGCCTCATGGACCATGATAGAGTGGCTCATGCTATCTGATGTTCCTTCTCAACCATCTCTGAACTTGATTAGAACAGCACAGCAACCTGACCGTCCCTATCTTTGTTTCTCAACTTTTATTTGGAACATTATATCTGGATTTCTCAACTTGGCTAGTGCCATGTAAAAAAGTCACTTTGGGTTTTTCTGCCTGGATGTCCCACATGACATGGTGTCAACTTGCATTGCCGAGGAGAACTCGGTGGGAGGGCGAGATGGCAGAGCAAGCCTCCACCGCACCCCACTATGCAAGTTCTACTCCTACATGTGTTTTTGGAATGATGATTGTTGCTTCCCCTCTCCGTTTGCAGGATATGAAACCCCGGCAACATCATCACGCCATATCGTCCTGCCAAGAACACCACAAATTCGCAAAGAAAAAACATCACAAATCCAAGCAAATTTTGTGCAACTACACCAATAAAAGCATGAACTTCAGTAAACAATGTCATAGCATCGCACGATGCACTGCAAGTTTAAGTATACAACTTAATGAGATCAGTATTGTATAGAAAGAATAATAGCAGTGCAAATGCGGTTCTCAAGTTTCCCTGATGGTGCAAAAATAAGAGCAGTTGTCTGCAGGTTGTTTTCATTTATAGTTAGCATCATCATGTTTTTCCATCCTCAAAATATATCTTTTCTTTAAGCTGCTACGGCGGGCAAAAGCCGGTGTAAGCCATTTTCATTTTCATAAACTAGATACAACGCAACGACTACAAGATGTAGCACACAACACCCACAAGAATGAACAAGGAAACAGATAGAGAATCGAAACGAACAATACCTAGCAGTACAACCCTTGAACCTGGCACCCAACAAGATTGGAACAGACCGAGAAGAGAAGGGCGGAGTCTTGTTGGATCAATCAGACGGATACCCAATATCGAGACGATGGAGAGCAAGAAGTCCCGGGTCTGCCCAGCGATCAGCCGATCACTCTTCAACTTGAAGACATAGAGAGTCGTTGTGCCGTTGAAATGCGTCCCATCACCGAGGTGAGATCGTGAGAACGGAAGTCGCTGACGCCTCTGAAGCGCGATGTTCCACCGAGACGACGACCGTATCTCCTCTTGATGTCACATCGACCACCCTCACCAAATGAGAAAACCTGGGCACCATGCAAAGCAACTAAAACCTGCAACATCTTCGAAGGACGTCGAACACCGAGACCTGATCGCCGCCACAAACAACCCTGAGAGGAGGCCAACCATAGCTAGAGAGGGAACACAACTTAGCTTGTCAGGAATCAGCAAAGCACTTCCACCACCACCACCTACAGAACACATGCCCCGGCCCTGCCGCCACCCACGAACCCCACCTCCCTCTTCAGCCAGCTTCATCGTGACAACCCTCCATAAGAACTTCACAAATGAAGTCTTCAATGAGAAAGTGATGGAAAACCAACACCGTCATCCGATCTAGCAACTCGGATCTAAGGTTTTCACCCGCAGTATCAAGAAAGAGTTGTGGGGTTGCAACACGCTGCTCGACAGCACCCCCAAGGAGGGAAGTGACATCCGTAGACGCCGGCTTCGACAAGGTCTTTGCAAGATTTTCACCAAGATCTATGCAACCCACCCCATCAGCTCCAAATGCAGTCGGCGCCACCAAGAAAAAGTCAGAGCAGTCTGGTTCGCACAGCCGCACCAAGTCAGAGCGAGCAGCACCAAACCATATCTCAAGCGCTGTAAGGAAACATAGGCAACTCACAGAACTCGCTGAAGGGAAGAACACCACCTACCGCCGCCTACCTCCACCACCAAAGCTGGATGTGAGCAGTACATCCCTGCCACCACCACTAGCCCGTCGAACCCAGACTCAGCCCGCTCGGATCCCGGGACGATGCGCTACTGCCGTCCGCTCTCCACTCCACCACCTTGCGCCCTCCAAAGCAGCGGAACCGTGTTGAATGCGGCCGCTGCCTACCTTCGCCAGATCCATCGCCCGGCCCGCTCCAAGGTCACGCAACGGGGCGCCCCCCCCCCCCCCCCCCCCCCGGGGGCCCCCCCCCCCCCCCCCCCCCCCACCCCCCCGCGCGGGGGGGGGGCCCCCCCCCCCCCCCCCCCCCCCACCCCCCCGCGCGGGGGGGGGGCCCCCCCCCCCCCCCCCCCCCCCACCCCCCCGCGCGGGGGGGGGGCCCCCCCCCCCCCCCCCCCCCCCACCCCCCCGCGCGGGGGGGGGGCCCCCCCCCCCCCCCCCCCCCCCACCCCCCCGCGCGGGGGGGGGGCCCCCCCCCCCCCCCCCCCCCCCACCCCCCCGCGCGGGGGGGGGGCCCCCCCCCCCCCCCCCCCCCCCACCCCCCCGCGCGGGGGGGGGGCCCCCCCCCCCCCCCCCCCCCCCACCCCCCCGCGCGGGGGGGGGGCCCCCCCCCCCCCCCCCCCCCCCACCCCCCCGCGCGGGGGGGGGGCCCCCCCCCCCCCCCCCCCCCCCACGACCCGGTATCGAGCGCTGGAAGGGAGAGCCCTGCCACCGCCCTCCGCTGGAATTGTCTTTGCCCGCCTTGCATCCTTTGGCAGCGGCGAGGGAGCGATGAGGAGGAGGGGGTCTCGGGTGGTGGCTAGGGTTTTGCCACCCGAGTCGCCCTAGGAGCGAAACCAAAATATATCTTCTTCATATTGCATAAAATTAAACCCAAAGACAATCTTACAATCTCAAACCTTTAAAAATAACTATCCACGTACTGGGGTTACCCTAAGAATGTACTTATTTCTGATAATACTGAAGGATTATTAGGTCGATTTCACTGTGAGAATGTACTTATCTTTAATAATATTGAAGAATCGGCAGCAGGGGCGAACTCTTCCCTGTAGAACAATGGCTCATGAGGTATCTTCGGGCCATTGAAGCCAGCTTCGAGCATGTCTAGCACCTCACTCATCGTCAGTCGATCATCTGGCTTCATCTGGAGGTACCACAGCGCAACGATGCACAACTTCCTCTCCACGGCCCTGTTCGGTTACTCCTCCTCACATGTGGAATGGAGAGGATTGGAGGGGATTTTCTCTTGTAGGCGATTTAATCCCCCTCAATCCCTGCCAATCCCCTTTCAAATCCATCTCAACCTACCAATAGCCACTGAAATCTCACCCACCTCTTGAGGGGACAGCTGATTGTAAACCACGACTGATAGTATGTCTGTCTCCTTGACGCTCGTGGATCCACATTCCTCCGCCCCGGCCATCTCCAGCAACAACATCACAAAGCTATAGACATCGGACTTGGACGACATGGCGCCAAAGCTACATGACACCATCTCAGGAACTGTGCAGCCAAGTGTTCCCCGCGCAATGTTCCTCCGCCCCATACCATCTCCAGCAACAACGTCCCAAAGCTATGGACATCGTACTTGGACGATATGGCGCCAAAGCTACGTGACACCATCTCAGGAGCTATGCAGTCAAGTGTTCCCCGCGCAGCACTCACTGCCAAAAAGTTGTTGCCACTTGGGTAAAGTTACGCAAGCCCAAAGTCAGCAATTTTGGGTGTGAAGTCGCTGTCCAATAGGATGTTGTGAGGCTTGATGTCGAAGAGCAATTTCTGCATATCGCACCCTCGGTGCAGGTAGTCGATCCCTGTGACAATGCCTAAAGCAATCTGATTGAGCTTGTCCCAGGAGGAACTCTTCTCTGGTGAGAAGATATACTTCTCAAGAGTGGGGCATGTAGTG
>LR880968.1:4769741-4795182 GCA_904067115.1 Aegilops sharonensis | reverse complement strand
CCCCCCCCCGCAGAGTCGTCGTCCGTGCGCTCGACCACGCAAGAGGGCTTCAACCATGTGGACCACGCGGGAGCAGTATCCGCGCTCGGACCCGTCCTCGCCGTTCTCCCGTTCGTGGCACGCGCCGACGTAGCGGCCAGCCACAGCGGACACCCTCGTTTCTCCCAGGAGTGCCACAACATCGCCGACGCGGCAGGGTACGACCTGGACGCTCGGGTTCGGGCTATCCCCCCTCCTCGGCGCCAGCGGCTCCACCTCCGTCGCCACGGGAGGGCGACTCGACCTGGGTGATGAAGGTGGCGAGGGCCACGGCGAGGAGGACGTCAATGCCGTGGGCCTCACGGGAGCAAGATTCGCGCTCGGCCATGTACCCGTCGAGTTCCCGTCGTCCGTGGCACAAGCTCTACTCGCGGCCAACCATAACGGACGTCGCTGTCTCTCCACGGAGTGGCACGCCGTTGCCGACGCGGTGGGGCACGGCTGCACGGCCGGGGCGCTCGGGCTCCACCCCCTCCTCGGCACACCCGCCCGCTTCCTCGTGGGCTCCATCTCGAGCGCGACTGGTCTCCGAGGCAGAGTCGTGGTCGGCGCGCTCGACATGGGAGATGGAGACGGCGAGGGCGAGGAGGACGTCACGGACGAGCTCAGGTACGTCGACTTCTTGTTCCGTCATCTCACGCGCTGTTTGTGTTGATCAAATCCTCCAATTCTCAGATTTGTGTTCGCGAGCTGCAGGTTTCAGGATGCTCATCGCCATATGTCAGGACTCAGGAGTCCAATCAAAACTGCGGTTCACTGTTCACATTGTAAGCGTCGAGCCCTCTGATTGATTGCTTCCTGCCTGTCTTTACTGGTCACAAAGGTTGATCTACTCTGATTGGTTGCTTATTTCTTATGTTGACTGACCTCAATGGTCGATCTGTATACATATGCAGGGGTCTTCTATCTGCTGGTAAAAGAACTCAAAGCATGCTCGACGTGTACCATTGGAAAATCAATAGGAGTGATGCGGGAAGTCATGGGAGAAAATCTTTACAAGGAAGTGATCGCCGCGGCGCCAAAGAAGGATGAAGGCGATTTTGGCTGCATCGTCATCTGTGGGAATGAAGTTCTTCACGGAGTTGCCAACTTCATGGTAGCCAACCAACCTTCTCTCACTTCTCTTCTTGTTTTGTATTGCACTGCCTAGCCATAGATGGACGAACGTTTTGGTCTACATATATGAACTAAAACACACACAAGCATCAACATCTAGGTTAAGTGCATGTTTGGATTCAGTATTAAGGTTTAGATAGATGCAGGTTATAAGCAGCAAGGTGTCTCTTCAGGAGAAATCCCTTCACATTGAAAACTTGATTCTGGCAATTCGGCGTTTGATTCTGCATTGTAGGCTAGCTGGTGCAAAATATATGACCAATATGCTTTTTTTAATATTCTTTTAGTTTTCTCTTAGTTTTGTTCCTTTCGCTTTGGTGTTTGTGCATACTGCCATCGTCTTATCAATGAAATAGCCAACACTTGCTGGATATTTCAGGAAAATAAGAAGCGGGGCATGAAGTTGTTATCACAAGTCACAAGGTCACTGCATAGCCATTTCATATCATCATTGCGGGAAGTCAAAGAGAAGTTCATAATGATATGACATTTAGCAATTTAGATGGAAATTGTTTCTGGCGCCTTCCCTATAAACTTCAACGATTTATTGCAAGATGTGAAAATGAAACCATGTTTAACGCAGTACAAGCATGTAGTTTATTTTGTTTTCAAACAGTTTGATCATATTGGATTGGATGCTCCTATTCTTTTTGTGTGTGCTTGCTCTTGGCTAATCCTTAATTGACTTTACTGCCATGATCTGGTTTTGTATGTTAAATTTCAGATACTTGTGTTGCCACACTGATACACACGTATTTGGCACAGTTTGGGTGAGCCCTGGTCAAAACTAGGTACTATTCACAATTGTCCTCTTCTGCAAGGATTGTAGTTCTCTTTTTGATTGATACTGGCAGAGCAGGGCTGCGAATATATCATATAGGATCATTACAGTTCAGCTAAGAGTGGTTTTACGTGGTAGTGTCAGAAATGCTAACTTGGTTGTACAAGTCTCGATATTCTTGCTGCTATTTCAATTTTTATTAACTCATCCTATCATTTTGTATTTTTCACCAGCCAAAGCTCGCCTGATTGTGAGAATGGAACTTGTTAACAGTATATTTTGATTAATTAGCTTTGGTATTCTTGCTGTTATTTCAATTTTTATTTATGTTCACCATGTCGGTTTTCTATTGCGGTTATACTGAAGCAGAAGTTGCTTGCTTCCCTAGCTATTTACGCAAAGTACAGCGTGTTAGTGACTCAACTGCAGGGTGCAATATGTCAGGGGAGTTTGTTTCTACACGAAAATAAAGTTTGTTCTGAAATTATTTGGTTCTTCGGTATCATTTTTAGTATGTATGCACAAGCCTAACCTTACTTTAAAAGAGTTATATGTACCATATTGTATTGTTCATGTGGATACGCTTGACATCTTACTAGGCCTCTCTTAGTTTAAGGGAGTACAATTATTGTGAGGGGAATCAGGTTCAAAATTGCTCCATTGTGAGCCTATAGGCATTTCCTTTCTTTATTTCCTCCCTGATGCTTCTGTATGTAATTGTTTCTTTTTAATAAACAATCGGGGGATCACCTGGTCATGCACTCTTAAGAGGTAATTCATATATAGCTACGTTTACGTGTTTCGGTATTTGGTGTTTGCTTTGTATGACATTTTGCTGATTCCGTCTACTGATGTTGTTGCTACTACTGTTGGATACCTCTTGCCAGGATTAGTGCAGCGGACTGTGTTCTGCAAGTGTTGTTGACTCAACACCTCTTGAGTCAAGACTGGTTCAAAGAAATTGGTAACTGATTAGTTCACCCTTGATGCACTAGCTTTCTTCACAACATGCACTAGCTTTCTTCACACCATAGTCATCAACGACTGCAACGACTACAATGCTATGAAGACGGATGTACAAGAGCTGCTCAGCCACACAAGAGTTGAGCAAGAACAAAAAGAAGAGTTAGAAATAGAGACATGGCAAAACCTTTTTCGGTAAAAAAATAGAGACATGGCAAAAAGCAAACCTTCAGCAAGTGAAGCAAGGCAAACAAGGATCTCCAAAAAAGTTTTTCTCCAGTTTCTAAACATTTTGCCAATCCGTTAAGAGTCAAGATGTGCATCCAGCAACAACTTCAACATTGTCTACACAGGGAATAGATCACCAAGAACAAAAGCAGAAGAAATATATTCATCTCTCTACCACTACATCACAAAGACAAACCAAGCCAGAGGATCAACATCTCTGGTCTAAGAAGCGAACCAAACCTTTGCAATTCGGTATCCAGTAGCCATTATCACCACCTACTGTAGATCACATGCGTGTACCAACTAGATGTACTCTTTCTTTGTATGAACTACTCCCTCCGTCTGGAAATACTTGTCGAAGAAATGGATGAATCTAGACGTATTTTAGTTATAGATGCATCCAATTTTATCCATCTCTCCGACAAGTATTTCGGGACGGAGGGAGTACTTTGGACGACTTACCAAACATTGCAAAAAACCAAATAGTTTATCGGTTCACGTGGCGCGGCGTGCCGGGGCGGCACTACACGCTAGTGTTTGTATTAGCAGGGCAGGGTATGACATCAGATTCCACAACAGACTGCAAACTGGCAGAGTACAAGTAATGGAAAAAGTAGTAGTTGCCACATACTCCTTCCGTTTCACAATACATGACTTCCATTTGTCAAAATATAGATGTATTTAGACATATTTTAGTACATAGGTACATCCATTTTTGGACAAATGAAAGTCAAGTACTCCCCCCGTCCCATAATATAAGAACGTTTTTAACACTAGTCTAGTGTCAAAAACATTCTTATTATGGGACGGAGGGAGTATTTTAGAACAGAGGTAGTACCTAAATACAACTCCTTTTAGAGATTTCATCAACAATATGGACAAAATAGACGAATCTCTCCCTAAAATCCGTCTATATACATCCTTATCTAGTCCGCATTGAAATCTTTAAAGGATTCATATTTATAAAACGGAGAGAGTGGGTGAATTCGACTAGCGAGCAATCCTCAATGAACTAGTCCACGTCTCGTTGCCGGATCCGTGCCAGCGAGCAATATCCATGTGCTGAGAATCCTACTCAGGCGAAGGTAACTAAGTTGGCATACAGATGTGAACTGTGATAGTATAGGAATGCACACAAGAAGAAGGGAAAGAAGAAGCTTCACCTTGCCCGGTGCGGCGGCGGCGGAGGAGGGCGGCAGTGGGCTATCGGAGACGGCAGCGGCGGCGGCTACGGCATCAGGAGTTGGGAGACGGTGAAGATCGCCGCTGCCCAGCCAGAGCTCCGTCGGGTAGGGTGGTGGGGCGTCTGGCGGAGGTAGGGGACATGATAAGGGTCACTTTTCTGCGGTAGTGCCCGATCTGGTGGGCCGTGGGCCTCTAAATTCAAGTCGTTGCAAGGTTTTGTATTGGATTGACCGCAGTCTACCTGAAAATTCAAGTGTAAGAGCTACTCCTTGCAAATAATGTGATTCCCCTTCTTTTTTACCTTTTCCGCTACTCCCTTTGTTTTTTATTTACTCTGCATATTAGATTTGCCTGAAGTCAAACTTCATAAAGTTTGGCCAAGTTTATAAAAAAATATGAACATTTACAATAGCAACTCTATGTGATGTGAAAGTATATTCAATAATGAATCTAATGGTATTGGTATTGATTTGTTATTGTATATATTAATATTTTTGTCTATAAATTTTGTCAAAGTTTACAAAGTTTGACTTTGAGCAAAGATAATATGCGGAGTACATAAAACGGAGGGAATATTATTTAGAGATTTTCTTATTATACTAGCAAAGGCCACTCCTATCTCTGTACGTCATTTGTCGCAATATGTGAGTTTTTTTATTTTTTTCGAAATCCGTTTATTTAAAACGTTTTATCTCTTAAACCATGCATCTAAATCTTGAACATTTTTCACTGTTGGATTTTTGCGTCAAGATCTCCAAAACTAGATCCAATGTTGATAAGTTCTGACGAATTTTTCTCTTCATGAAAAAATATGGACGAAAAATCCGTGCCTCCCGTGGAAGGAAAAAAATGTTTTTTTTTCGTTTTTGAGAGGCACGACCATGCCTCTCGCGGAAGCAAATCTATGTCTATCGCGAAATCAAACCTGTGCCTCCCGCGGAAGTAAAAAAGAAAAATGAAAATGAATATTTTTCGTTTCCAAGAGGCATGATTGTGCCTTTCGCGAAAGTAAAAAAATTTGTTTTTTCGTTTTCGAGAGGCACGCCTCTCGCAAAAGCAAAAAAAAGCTTTTTTCACACAAAAATATTCATTTTTTTGGAAAGCTAAAAAAGACCGGTAAAAAATCAAAAAGCCAAAAATGCATGCGAAAAAAATAGAAAAGAGCGTCCAGAGACGACACGTGGCGGTTGCTAAGAGCACCCCAAGGTGACCTTTGTGGGGCTTCCAAACAAGCACTCGTTCGTTAGTTGCTCCCATAAAATGTGGGTTCTCCTATTCAGTGTGTGGATCACGCGCGAGCGGGAACGCGTGCACCACATTTGTTCCCCCGTGCGAACGAGTGAGCTGGCCTATATTTACTTCTTTCCAAAACCTTTCCAAACCGGTTTTTTCTTCCTTTTCCTTTTAGTTTCTTCTTCTTTTTTTCCTTTCTCTTTTAGTTCTTTTCCTTTTTCTTTTTTGATTTTTCCGAATTCATGAGCATTTTGCTGAAATCTGGGAACATTTTTTTCAAATCGCTAAACATTTTCTGAATTTCAATTTTTATTCATCAAATTCAAAATTTGTTCATATTATTTAAAAAATGTTCATGAAACATTTTAAATATGTTCAACATATTAAAAATAATGTTCATCATATTCAAATAATGTTTTCAAATTCAAATTTGTTTATCAGACTAAAAAAATGTTCATCATATCCAAAAATTATTATGAAATTTTAAAAATGTGCATCATATTGAAAAAATGTTGTTGCATTCAAATTTTTTTGATAAAATTCGATAAAATGTCCATTGAATTTAAATTCTGTTCATCAACGTGCTGGTTTTTTTTAAATTGCGAACATTGTTTGAATGAAGTATGTTTTTGTGGAATTCATGAATATTTTTTGAATTGATAAGCTTTTTTTCAATACACGAACATTGTTTTTCAAAACCATGAACATCATTTTCTGGAAATTCACTATTTCGAAATTTGGAACTTATTTAAATTTGTAATTACTTTAAAGAAGAAAAGGTAAAACAGAAAAAAGCAAAAATAAAAAAATAAAAATAGAAAACTAGGATGTCCAGCGCCTCACGTGCCAAATAGGAGCTCCTGTAAAATGCACATGCAAATAATCGAACTCCTCGGAAATAATCTAACTCCTTGAAAATTTGAAGCTACTTATTTCTTTTATTTTAGCATGTTATAGACATCTTTAATTTTTATGAAATATTTATATAGACAATTGCAAGATTTTCAACAGTGTCCATTACACTAGTTTAACCCATGAAATAGGGAAGAACTGTGATAACACAAAATAAATTTGCGAGATAAATGCAATGCAACTTTTCTTTGCATCCTTAGTCAATATTGTTGACCAGCTTCTAGTTGTATAAAAGTTTGGGCTTTGGTTAGATGAATAATTATGCACCTTACATTTCTAGATGGGAAGATCATAATCTAGACTCTTTAGTTAAAGGCCTATTTGGATTTCCTCACTCGCTTCAAAAACTGAAGTTAAACATTGCTTAAACCCTAAACCTCCCCAAAACGTACACATCTGATAAAAAAAAAGAACTGGACAACATCCAACGCTAAATATGAAACAAATGACAAAATGGGCTATCAATAAAAAAAAATGAATTAGACAAAGTCTGACGCTATGTCTATACATTTTCGTTGAGACAAGGCGCTATATCTACAGTTATTATTATTTGACCAAATGAGCTAAGAAAACCAACTAAAAAATATTATAGAAAAAAAGAACAAAAAGAATTGGAAACGCCCAGCCCAGTGATGTTCTCCTCGACTCATTTTGCCTATGAGAAAAAAAAAACTCTCCTCGCCTCGTCACCTACCTTCCCCACCTCTTATCCTTCACTGTCTCTCCACTACTCATTTTTGCCATTAGAAGTTACAACTGCTCAAAAACTTCATTGTTTTGTGAGATGCTTGCTCAAAAATGTCATTATACACCTAAAAATGTCATCATTTCGTTAGATATTTGCTAAAAACACCATCAAAAACCACATTGAGGACAACGACCAAGCGGCTGGAGTCCATGAAAAACTTTGCTCACGCAGCCGTTCTCCATCTCCGTCACCATCTCGTGCGCTTGCAGTATGTAATCCCATGAGTCTATGACGTCAACATTGCCTTAGTGCCGCCGGTCGGCCGGTCGTTTGGCTTGGCGAGCCTGTCCAACTTCCTCTTGCTCCGTCACCAGCAAGATATATGCCAGTCCGCTCACCAGTATTGACTTCCTTGACAGGGATTTAAATTGCTAGCTACAGATGCTTTATTGGTTTTTGGATCCTTGAAGCTAAACTATGTCAGTTATTACCTATTCCGTCCGTCCCACAATATAAGATGACTCTTATATTATCAAACCGAGGGAGTGTTCCTACCTAGGTACGACCCATATAACGGCAAATGGCTGAGAGTAGTTTTTCAGCACCTGGATGCCCATACACCCTCTGTAAACAGTAAATTCAAAACAAATAGAAGGAAAAAAAATTTAAAATTTAAAACTTTGCAACATCAAATATATATGATCAAACTTTGTAGGTGCTTATAAGTTATCATGCAGAAAAAAACATTTAAGGAGCCCTACACAAGAAAAAAAAATCACTGCTTAAAGTTTTGAGCACTTTCAGCATTGAAAACTTAAACTCATGTGTACACCTTTCTCTGCATGAAATTTTGTTATGAAAACTTATAGGAGCCTAAAAAGTCTGACCATATTCGATGTCGCAAAGTTTCAGATTTTTTTTCTATTTGTTTGAATTTACTGTTTATAGAGGGTGTAAGGGCACCCGGGAGCTATCACACTTTTCTCCAAATAGCTGCACTATTTGGAATAGCTCGCCATCAATATAGCCAAACTTACTAGAAGCTTATGTGCGCTTTGTTGCGCCTGCTGTTGTTCAAGATCCGACCATGGGACCACCGGCCAGATTGATTCTATCGTCGCCTACGACTCACGACATCCATCAGTCCCATCTCCCCTAAGTCGCATCGCAACAGAGGGGGAGAGGAAGATAAGCATGGGCTGAGCTATGTGTATTGCTGAGGGGGTTGTGCCCCCCCCCCCCCCCCCCCAAACTCCCACCCAAAGAGAGGGGGGGGGGAAAAAAAGGGGGGGGGGGGGTTTGGTGTTTGCGGGGGGGGGGGGGCCCCCCCCCCCCCCCCCCCAAACTCCCACCCAAAGAGAGGGGGGGGGGAAAAAAAGGGGGGGGGGGGGTTTGGTGTTTGCGGGGGGGGGGGGGCCCCCCCCCCCCCCCCCCCAAACTCCCACCCAAAGAGAGGGGGGGGGGAAAAAAAGGGGGGGGGGGGGTTTGGTGTTTGCGGGGGGGGGGGGGCCCCCCCCCCCCCCCCCCCACCCCCCCCCCCGCGCCGCCCCCCCCCCCCCCCCGCCCCCCGCCTAGGACAAATTCCTGAAGATCTTTTTTGGAGGGACATAATTAGAAGAAATTTTTTTTCATTAGCCCTTCAAACATGCACACTTTAAACATCTCAGTCAAGCTCCGCCACTTAAGATAAGCCAGAGTTATCGTGGCGTCACCCTCGAAGACCATCGCCGCCGCTGCCATTCCTAGTTGTGTCTGCCATCGAAGTCGCCGCCGCGGAATGAGCCTCACCTAGCAGGAGTTGGTCGGGGGAGTCGCTCGCATATGACTCTAATCAAAGGAGCCACGTGGGCCTATGCTGTCAAACGGTAAATTATTGAATTCAGATTGAAGCAGCAACTCCCCTTGGCGGGCGCCAGTTGGTTGTACCGATGCAAAAAATAGCCGCCTGCTCCTTCGTTAGATTAAATCCACTACAACCGTTGATTGGATTAGTAGCTCATTTGATACTTCATCACTGCCTCGTGCGTGCGATGAGGCAATATAAGTTTCTCAAGATAATACCTCACTTACTAATATAAGTTTTGATGATAGCATCGCAACGGGATTGCCGCCGAAGCATCATTGCTGTGGTCATCGAGCCGTTGAAGCACGCTGACGCCTGCCGCATCGTCACCGCCACATCATGCATCGACGTCATGGTTATTGCAGAAGGTGTTAGAGTTGTGTCGAATATTATTATACAAGGTAGGTTGTAGTTGAACTATGAGCCCTATGATGTGTAGATAGGATCGTGTCCTAATAGGACAATTGCATCCTAGGCCTCTTATACAATGAGAGAGTAGACACGTGTTGTAACCTATGCCAACATAATAGCACAGGCACAGAGGGGAGCCGGCCGGCGTGCGTCGGCACCTGGATGGCTGGTGTGCGGTATTGTGATAGTGTCATGGGGAGAAGCGCCCGTAGTCAGGCCCCAGGGATGTAGCCATATTGATGAACCTTGTTAACAAATCTTGGTGCCATGCTTATGTTATTGCTTGGTCTTCGGATGATCAAATGTGCGCTTCGGATTAATTCTAACAAGAGCTAACAAAGATAGGTTATTTGAAGATTGCGTTTGTGTTGATCTCGAGGAGAAAGAGCAACGATGAAGTTCTGCTGAAAGAGATCGTGAGCGATCTGGCGGTAGAGGCGTTGGTCGTTGTAATTTTTTGTGCACGGCTGGTTGGCCCAATCTAGCAAGGCCGGCTGGTTGGCTGGGAAGCAGACGTACGAAGCAGGTGCGCATTGTGCACGTGATTTAAATTAGTATGTAATATATATTCACGATAAAGATCGAGCATCTTTTATGTATACAGTTCATGGCAGTCTTGATGAGTTTGACATCGTCCAAGCTAAGGGCATCTCCAGCCGTTGGCCCCTCAGGAGGGGCAAAAAATCGCCCCTGAGGGCGCACCGGCGCTAAACCGCGCACTGGGGGCGTGATGCCCCCCAGTCGCGGCGCCCACGGTTAGTCAAAAAAGTCAAATACGGCGCAAAAACGACTCAAATTTAACGCAAACATCGGCGAATTCGTTCAAACTTAAACATATTTTACAAAAAAAAAAAACTACCGCGAGCTACCCCCGCCGTCTCCCTCGCCGCCCGCCTCGCCGCCCGCCCACGCGGTTCTACATGCCGAGGAGGCTGTAGAACCGCGTGTAGTCACCGCCGCCATGGTCATCGTCGTCGTCGTCGCCACCGCCCCCGCCTACGCCTCCGCCGTCCCTGCTGCATCCCTCCCCTGGTTGGCGCGGCGGGTTGGACGGTCCGGGGGCGTCGTCGTCGTCGTCGTCGTCGTCGCTGTCGAGGACCACGACGCCGTGCTCGTCCTCGCGCCCACGCTTGCGGGCGGCGATCTCCTCCAGGGCCCGGCGCTGCCGGACCATCTCATCGCGGAGGTAGTCGTCCCATCCCCACCGCATGGCGTCCTCGTCGGAGAAGCCGCGCTGGGCTATCTCCTCGTACTCCGCGGGGAAGCCGGGCTCCGGCTTAGGCTCGACGAGGACGAAGCGGCCGGTGGGTGGAGAGGCGTTGGCGCCGATACAGACGCCGGAGCTGCGGGTGCGCGCGCTGACCGGTGTGCCCTGGGGCTCCGGCTTGACGGGGCGGAGGCAGGGCGAGCCGCCGGACGAGGAGGAGGACCCCCCGGTCTCCATGCGCCTCGGGGTCCAGGAGCTTCCCCGGCGGCGTGAGAAGGAAGGGGGAGCGGGGTACTCGAGGCGCGGCGTGTTGCCGCCCTCGATGTACTCGAGGACGGCCTCCAACATGCGCCCGGGCACGCCCCACCACCGACGCCGGCCGGCGGCGTTGAGCCTGCCGGAGGGCACGACGCCGTTGGTGGCCTCGAGCTGCTGGGCGTGACGGCGGCGGAAGTAAGGGTCCCAGAGCGGGTTGTCCGGGGACGTACTGTGGCCGCTCCCTTGCCGCACGCGGCAGGTTCGAGCGGATGCGTGCGATCTCCGCACGCCGCGCCGCGCCGGTGGGTACCGGGGGCACCGGCACGCCGCCCGCGCTGATCCTCCACGCCCCGGGCACCCGCATGTCCGGCGGGACCGGGTACTCGGCCTCGTAAAGGAGGCGAGCCTCGTCTTCATGAAGATGGCGGCGGCCGAAGCCGTTCGCCGCCGCGCCGTCGCCTGGGAAGCGCTCGGCCATGGGTGTGAACTGGAGACGGCGAAAGAGAGGAGAGGAGAGGGAGGAACGACGATGGCGGGAGAGTGTGAGTCGCCGAGTGCGCCGGGGCGCGTCATATATAGGCCTAGGCGTGCGTGCCACCGTGTGTACGCGTGGCGGGCGAGGGAGGGCGAGGGACGCGCGTCGTCCGGTCTTCACTGCGCCGCCCGTGAGGCATCAATGGTGCAGGCTGACCGGCGCGGCAGCGCGCGGCAGTTTTGGCATTGATTCGCCGCGGGAAACGAGGCGATGAGGACGACGAAGGGCCGAGAAAAGAGCCGTGTCGCTGACGCGGCGGGCCCGCGGCTTTTTCGCGCCAAAACAGTTCGGCCCGCGCCCCCGGGCGCCCCCCAGCGCGCCGGGTTCGGGCTGGGTCCGCCGGCGCTGTTTTCGGCCCAAGCCGGCGAAAATCAGGCTCCTGGAGGCGCGACTGGACCGTTTTTTTGGCGCCGGCGCGAAAAAAAGCCTGGGGAGGCCTTCCTGGGGGCGCGGCTGGAGATGCCCTAAGGCTCATATGCACGGAACGCTTACGGGAGGCGAGATTCGACGCCATCCGCGTGCTTGAGCAGTGTGGACGGATCACTCAAGAACAATATAGTTGGCAGCAATCATCGTTACATCCACAAAAGCCCGCTATGCCGACTTCCCCGACGTAATAACCCCCAGAGGATTGTTTACATTTTTTTTCCTGCCAGGACAGAACAAAGAACCCTACACCTCTCTGAGAGGGCTGATTCTATCGGGTCCATAACCCTGTCTGGGGAATTCGAAGCCACCGTCGTACTCACCTCCAAGACATCATTGAGGTCATCTTCATCCAATCCATCACCACAATCTCCGTCAACAACGCCAACACCATCCCTATCTCCATCACCATATATGAGCAATGGGTATAGATCGGTTACCATGCCCATTTCCCAATGTCAAATGATGTTTAACAATTGATGATTTATGTTTTATTGGTGAAGTTTTATACTTTCAGATTGTTCCTCATATTCATATCGACACTGGTCATGTTCACCATGGTGTTTTCGTGAAGACATGCGAGAATCCCCTAGTTAATAGTCATATAGATTTTGCAGTAAAGATTGATGTTTGATTAAATGTTGTGGTGGAATCAATGTCTCCAATAATGGATAAAATCACACGAAACGTGGAGTTGCACAAATCGTCTCATCACAATCAAGCTTCTCTTCACAAAGACGGTGAGCTTCATAGTCGATCTTTTGACCGACTATAATAACAGATTATCTGGTAGTATAAAAAATATTGACCCAAAGTGTACAGTTATTGGCATAAACACAATATATTAAAGTGCACACAAGAAATGCACACAATTAATATACAAACAACATAGTAGCATTGCACAAAGTTTCATATATAATTTTTATTTATTAATTGGGTATATGTGCACAAATACAGCTGTCATTACTCAGTCTCGCCGTTCTGGATTGATGTTGTCAACATCTTGAGCGCTGCCGCATTCTTAATGATTCTAATGGCCTCGGGAAAACCATCCAAAAGCTGGTGACAATCTGGAAATTGTGTGTCATCAACTGCCAGAACTACCTTGATATCTCTACCGTAATTATGGTAGTGCACGGTCAAAGCCTGCATAGAAATCCATACAATTAAATGCAAAATGGAGTGAAATTAATAAATGCAAATGCTACTTCTCTCTTAGACACATGATGATAGATGTTTTAGTCTCAAAGCTACCTAATAATGCATATGTTTTGGATGTTCAACATGGATGACTTACTTGTGGTGGACCGTAGATACTAGGTGCCATGAAGGCAACTGGGTGCCCACATAACGCCATATGTTCAACTGGTCCAAGGGCATTTGAAAATATGATGGTTGTCCGTTCGACAAAACGGCGGAAGATAAAAGCTCCTGCCTTCTTACATTAAAGGGTCGTTGCAATAATTAGAAGCATGAATACATAGACATAATGTTTGGTCAAAGTTTGTGCAAAGCTATACTGGGAAGAGCATATAAAGTACAAAAGGAGCAGGGAATATACCTTGACACCAAAGTTCTTCACCAAAAATTCACCGACCACTCGTGTGAACAGCACTTCTAGAGAGCTCTTTTTCCTATGCATAAATCTTTTTGCCTCACGAACGTAGTCAAGGGGATCATCTTGCAAGGCTATATCAAATGGACAGATGAGGCTGCTAAGTCGATTGCCTGTCTCTACTCTGGTAACATATGTCTGTTCATAGTGGTAAGAAGAAAATTATTGTGCTTTTTAGTATTAAATTATACAAAACTGTGACGAATAGCATACTACTATGTTTATGTGCATGTAATTAGCATTTATTACTTATTTATAGTAAGAGAAAAATGAAGCTCTTACTTGTCGGGTGGAGACTGGCCTTGCGTCGACTAGGACGAGTGATCGCAAACAGATTCTCTTAGTGTTAGTGTCACCTAATATTGAAGATAAGAAAACAACGTGTAAAATTTGCATG
Source organism: Aegilops sharonensis (assembly GCA_904067115.1). Lineage (NCBI taxonomy): Eukaryota > Viridiplantae > Streptophyta > Magnoliopsida > Poales > Poaceae > Aegilops > Aegilops sharonensis. The sequence continues at coordinate 4,781,345 of LR880968.1, read as the reverse complement.
CCTATAGAAGAAACACTCGTTGCTATCTAGACCACTTACCAGACTTCTTAAAGTAATATTGTGAAAGAGCTGCTGAAGTCACACCGGCTAGCACGTCGTTAATAGTCTGTGAAACCAAAAGAGATAGAGACAAAATTGTCCGATATAACTGTTCTGAGACTTTAAAATGTAAAACTATTTTTTTCTATTTACCATGTTATTATGTCTAGTTATAATTTTTGTTTTCAGTTTTTGTCAAAAGGTTATCTAGAAAACTGCCAACTTATCATGTAAATATATGCAAGTACTACATATAAATACTTCACGTTCACAGTTCTGCTAGTTTCTTTTTCTGTTTTATTACTTGCTATATGTTGTAGATAATCATTTTAAAATCTATTTTTTCACCTTTCGTCAATAGGGTTTCCGGACATATAAGTGCCAACAAAACATGCAAATTTTGCGCAAAAAAAACATGTAGATCATGTGCAGGTGATTTCAATTAGTATATATAAATTCATGATAAGATTGAGCAGCTTTACGTACGTACGCAGTTCATGGCAGTCTTGATGAGCTTGACATCGTCAAAGCTAAGGGTCCGATGAACAAAACGCTTGCGGCTGCGAGACTCCTGGACGTGCGCACGCATGAAGAGCGTGCGTGGATCACTCAAGAACAGTATCGTTGCAACGATCATCGTTACATCCAGAAGTGTGTGCCAGGCCAGCACGACATACGACCAAAACCACGCGAGCAGTGCGAGGTAATCACCTGAAGACAGCCTAGGCCGCGGTTGCCGCTGGTAGATGGCCCCTGTGCGCTTGGGTGGTGGCGGCATAGCCGGCACCCTCGCCGGGTCGGCCGTGCTCCGGGACGACGCCATGAGGAGCGTCGTGATGGACGTGCCGTCGCCAATGGAGTGGTGCAGGCGGAGCACCACCGTGGAGGCTGCCTCGGAGGATGGGAAGTCGAGGAAGTGGAACTCCCAGAGCGGGCGGCGCCTGTCCATCGGGAGCAAGGACAGAGACGCCACGTAGTCCTCCACGACCTTTTCTGGGTCAGACGCCACAGCCTCGGGATCCAGCCTGGGAACGATGATGTGGTCGTTCAAGTTAACCGCCGTTTGCACCCATCGCGGCTTGCCATTGTTGGTGGACTCGTCCATTACCTGTACACATGCATGTGTATATGTTAAACCCTCAAGAGATTGCCCATGTTGTTGTAGTTTGAACTAAAGCCATGACACTTATTTTGGGACGGAGGGAATGAAACAAATAAAGCTTGTAGAATTACTTGGATACTGCGGAAGCGTGGGAAACGAGTAAGCAGTTCTGTTTCGACGCCGGCGCGGAAGACGGGCAGGTTCACCGGCGTGCCAAGCCCTATCACGACGACGATGCACACACCCAACTCCTCCATGACTCTTCCAGTAGGGCTCATGGGCTCTACCATGGAATTGTCGGCACATTCCTTCTCCCGTGACACACGGACAGAGAGCGGACGGCTTGAGTGAGTGGCTGCGTTCATTGCTACTTGCAATAGTGTCCAATCTACTGTTAATTACAATGGCTCTCGGCTCCGCAGGTGCGATATATATTGTGTTGGGAAGGAAGGTTCCTGTTATGGTACAATAATTGTTGAGTTGAAAGAGAAAATTTTTAGAAAAAAGACATCACTAGGGATCGGATAGCAAAGCCGTCCGACTCTAATTCCTTGTCATTAGATTGCGTGTGTGGAAATGGATAATTCAATGGGTTGGCTATCAATTTTCTATCGCCGCTCCCTTTTTACCAACTAGTCATTCTATGGATGTATCAATCTTAAAATATGTGTGCTAGGTGATCGAGGCTCCAATCATGTAAATCTGCCGACCTTAATCGCTCTCAGGGTCATCTAGTGTCAGATTCGCTGAGAGGTCAGGACAACAGGTAGAGGTCAGAAGTTGGTGGACAATTGTAGCTGTATGTTGAATTGAACAATTCAGTTGGTTCGCTATGAATTTTCTACTTCTGCTCCCCTTTTTACCAACCACTTATTTCATGGATGTATCAATCATAAATTATGTGTGCTAGGTGATTCAACGGTGCAATAAATTGTCTAGTTAAATATGAGTCGTATCATTCAATATTTTTTCCAATTCAAATCAATAAATATAATTTTTGAGTTGTAGGTTCAGTGTGCTGTTTCATCATGTGCTGACGCTGCTGAGCAGTAGTAGAAGCAATCTCCCCAATTGTTGCTTTATCTGGAATTGAATAATTCAATTAGTTGGCCATCAACTCCCCTTTTGGACCAACCACAGACGTTCTATGGATATATCGATGGTGCAATCATGCAACTGTGCGGACCTTAATTGTTCAGAGGGTCACCTAGTATCCGACTTGCTGAGAGGTCGCGCCACCGGGTAGAGGAACTGGAGGATGATTGCAACTTGGGAGTGCGGGTAGTAAGCCCATGGATCTGCTGTCCTCATCGCAGGTGCAGTCGTCTTCCTCCTCCGCCTCGTCCTGGATTCCTGTGATGCACGCCAAATCAATGGTGATGCTGGGCATGATGACATAGATTTCTCTATTGGAAACACCGATAAATTGTCTAACAAAATACGAGTTGCATGTAGAAAAATCGTATCATACAGAAAAAAAATGCAATTAGAATCAAACGGTATAATTCTTTAGTCATAGGTCTAGTGTGTTGTTTCGTCGTGTGCCCACGCTGCTAATCAGAAGCACAAGCAATCTCTCCAATTGTGGTTGTATGTGGAGTTGAATAATTCAATTGGTTGGCTATCTGTTTTCTATTTCCACTCCCAACCTTTTTACCAACCAGCCGTTCCATGGATTTATCAATCTTAAAATATGTGTGCAAGGTGAGCGATGGTGCAATCATTTGACTCAAAGACGACCTTAATTGCTAAGAGGGTCACCTGTACCTGATTAGCTGAGAGGTCGCGCCACCGGGTAGAGGTCGAGCTCGAGGAGGACGATGATGGTTTTTTTCGAAAAGGGGGGACTCCCCGGCCTCTGCATCAAAACGATGCATACGGCCAACTTTAATAAATAAGCAAATAGGTTCAACAAGGTCTTAAAGTCTCAAATGAAAATAAAGGAAAGCTCACAAAGAGCCAAAGGGCCAGAAACAAACTAGTCATAAAAAGCCACAACCGGCTTGCATAAGAAAGATAGGTAAACTAATTGCCTATCCTATTACATGACCGCCTTCCAAACCGGTTGAATATATCTCGTGCTATCATCTCCCAGCGGATAGATCCAGTAACCAAACGCTCCCTGGCCTCCGCCGGACTGAGTAGCCTGAAGTTCTCTTCGCCGAGTGCACACTTCAGGCCCGATTTGCCATCGTCGTCCTTCTACGTCTCGTCCTCATTGCCTATGTTGCTCAACAAACTGATGGTGATGCTGAGCATGATTTTTTTTTGACAAATGAAATATATTAATATCACGAAGATACCAATTACACCTAGCATCTGTACCAACATGATGTTCAAAGGCATCAAGGATACACATAGCCAAAACAAAGTAAAAATAATAGAAGAAAAAAGACCCCACCAACGCCTCCAAGAAGGAAACAATGCGCAAACATTATCGTTGCCCGATCAAAGATCTTGGGTTTTCACCCTGGAGAAAGTCCGAGTTCACCCGAAAACAATGCATTCAATAAGGTCATTGCCAGGTACAACCAATAAAGGTTAGAGCTTAGGTTTTCACCCTGGGAATCGAGCGTCGGTACCCGAGGAGCACCACCAAAAATACAACCCTACAGCGCCGCCGCCCCCGCTTGCCGAGGCCATTGTTGCAAGTCACCAAACACCTGACACACAGTCTTCGTCGCATCCAATACACCCTTCCACCAAAGCTTCAAAACCTCCAATCGCAGCCGCCATGACTTTCTCCACCTCTATCAGTGCCTTGGGATTCTTAGCTTAGGCATGTGCCATGACACACGATAAGAAATCGAAGCTTCACGTCACGCTCTCTTGAGGCCGTGCTGGCTGATAATACGAGCGCGCGTGACCAGAGCCTTTCCAATCTAGATATCCGGGGGCGACATAGACCAATACATATAGATCTCTGATGGGAAGACCGAAACTCGTCAGCGGCCAGATCCAAGAAGTCGACATCCGGCAGAAAGACAACTTGGCGGAAGAAGAGTGCTAGGGCCAAACCACCATTATTAGGCCCAAGCAAGCAGCCCCCACGCCGCCCTCCTCTCAATCCAGACTTGCAGACAAAGGTCACCGATGCCGCATCGTGCCACCCGCAACCGCGGTGGCCCAAAATTGGCGAGATGCCAACCATGGCAGGAGACGAGGACCAGCCACTCCTGGCCGGATCCGGCGACTCTTAGTCCCACCGCTGCCTCTACAAAGGCACCGCGTGTAGCCTGCAAGCCCAGCCACAACGCCGCCTAAGTGGCCGCCATAGCCGCCATCGCTTTGAATAGGGGTCGCCGCCCCGCAGCCCTGTCTTTGTCAGTGTGCCAGCAGCCACCACGAAGAGGAGACCAGCAGAGTTGCCTCGCCGCCATCACCATGCACGGGCTTTGCCATGCAGAGGCTACCGGCGGCGGCGAGGAGGAGGAGCGGAGCAGGGAGTACCACCTGCCAGAAGGAGATGGCGGCTGCCCCAGTCGCCCTGCTGGGGGACGACGTGGGACATCACTTTCTCCATTGGATAAATGAAGCGCGCGATGATTAGGACTTGGGAGTGTAGATAGTAAGCCCATGGATCAATCGTTCTCATCGCAGGTGCTGTCGTCATCGTCGTCCTCCTCCGGCTCGTCTTCGTTGCCTCTATCACACCAAATCGATGACGATGCTGATCATGATGACATAGGTCTCTCCAAAGGAAACCTTGATAAATCGTTTAATAAAATATGAGTTGCATGTAGAAAATGGTATCATTCAAAAAAAAAAACAATTCAAATCAAACAGTATAAGTTTTGAGTCATAGGTCTAGTGCGTTGTTTCGTCGTGTGTCGACGCTGCTGAGCAGGAGAAGAAGCAATTACCCCAATTGTGGTTGTATGTGGAATTGAATAATTCAATTGGTTGACTATCAATTTTCTATTTCGGCTCCCTTTTTACCAACCAGTCGTTTCATGGATTTATCGATCAAAATATTTGTGCTAGGTGATCGACGGTGCAATGATGTAACTTTGACAGCCTTAATTGCTCGAATGGTCACTTGTACCCGATTCGCTGAGAAGTCGCGCCAACCAGTAGAGGTCGAGCCAAAGGACGACGATGATGGTGACTCGGGCCTGAAGTTCTCTTTGCCGACTGCACACTTCAGGCCCGGGTTGCCATCATCGTTCTCCTCCGACTAGTCCTCATTGCCTATGATGCACCAATTTGATGGTGATGCTGAGCATAATGACACTGGTATCTCCACCGAAAAGCCCGATAAACTGTCTCATAAAATACGAGTTGTATGTAGAAAAATTGTATCATTCGAATTTTGTTCCAATTCAAATCAAATAGTATTTTGAGTCATAGGTCCAGTGTGTTGTTTTGTCGTGTGCCGACACTGCTGAGTAGCGGGAGAAGCAATCTTCCCAGACGTGTCCGTATCAACTTTCTATTTTCTCTCCCACTTTCACCAACCAGCCATTCCATGAATGTCCCATTCTTAAAATATCTGTGCTAGGTGATCGACAGTGCAATCACGTAACCGGTGCTGCCTTGTTCCACTTGACCACTGAGACCCATCTCCTTCCTGCCCTATAAGAACATGCATGGCCAGACAAGATAGTACCATTTTCTAGCAAAGAAAGTTGTCTCTCAGCAAGTGACATCAATCTCACCTCCTCTCGAGGCAGGCAAAAGTAGCCGAGGATGATCGGTGAAATGGATGCGGACAGCGTTGTAGGATATTTCAGGGGCAAGAGTATCCTCATCACTGGTTCAACTGGCTTCCTAGGCAAAGGTATGCGTTCATGCATGATCAGTATATCTCGGGTCAGGATGTGCCGCGCATGTGTGCTGATCATCTGAGAGGCTTATATGTTGTTGTTTCTCTTGCATGACCTGTGGGTAGTGCTTGTGGAGAAGATACTGAGGGTTCAGCCTGATGTGAAGAAGCTCTACCTCTTGATTCGGGCCCCTGATGCTGAATCCGCGAAGCTTCGGATTCAGACTGAGGTGAAAAAATCGTTTTTGTTTTTCTCCTAGTTTTAGTCTAATGCTAAATTCACATTAAGCCATGTCACATTAAGCAAGTATAACATTGACTAGTAACTGGACTCAGCCTTTTTCATCCGAGTTGTATATCCACCATCGGCTCACAGCTGGGTTGACCCTTTTTTTGCTCTAGTCTGCAAGTCCACCCTTCGACTCACAACTAGGCTTGACTATTTTTCTGCCTCGAAATCACGCACAATTTCTCTGTTCCAATCATTTGCATCGAGGGCAACATGCGCACACATATGATACATCCCCCACATCGGCCACAAGGATGTTACACGATCCTTACGTTCAATACATCTCTCTATACTAGTGCCTAGTGTGCACAATGTGAGGGGATAAATGTTAAGCGTTTTTATTCGAACCCGACGAAGAGCATTGACACAGGAATTAATAGTAATCTACTACTAATATTCTTTGCTATGTTTTAGATCATAGGTCGGGAGATCTTTCATGTGCTAAAAGAAAAACATGGTGTGCGGTTCAATAATTTCATTGAAGAAAAGATATGTCCTTTGGTGGGAGATATCATTTATGAAAACTTTGGACTAGACAATGCCCAACTAGAGGAATTGTCCAAGGACATAGATGTCATCATCAACGGAGCTGCGACTACAAATTTCTTTGAAAGGTTTGAGGCGCTTTCTGGTTGCAGATTGCTACTCCCTCCGGTTCACAAATAAGTGATATTCCATACGTACCTCATGCCAAAATTTCAAAGTTTTGACTATGGATATCATCTTAATTATTTAGTTTGGAAACTTAAAAAATAATATTTATTTATTTGAAAAATACTTTTAAATATCATAATTTTGTTGGTTACTATACATATACTCATAGAAATTAGTGGTCAATTTCACACCTTGATGACCCCGTCCAGATGCAGAGGCCGGGGGTCGTCCTCCTTTTCTAAAAAAATGTCACTGTTCATAACATTACTTATTTGTGAACTGGAAGGAGTTATATTGTAACAAACATAAACATGCATGGCATTGAAATAATTGTTCAAAAATGTGATGCTACCTTTTCAGATATGATGTGGCTTTCGATGTTAATGTCTTGGGTGTGAAGCACATCTGCACATTTGCAACGAAATGTCCTAAGCTCAAGATGTTGCTTCATGTTTCAACAGGTGTGAAGTCATAAGAATATTTGACCTATGAATTTGGGTTTGGTGTTATATCTTGACGTTCTGAATTTTAACTTGTTAAGCTATAATTATATGACTTGGACAGCCTATGTAGCTGGTGAACAAGAGGGGATAATACCAGAGAAGCCGATCTTGATGGGTGAGACCATAAAGGTGGGCACACACCTAGACATCGAATCGGAGTTAAATTTAATCAAAGAGACCATGCAAGAACTGAAAGCTAGTTGTTCCACGGAGAAGGCTGGGAGGAAAACCATGAAGGAGCTTGGCCTCAAGAGGTTAGACACAAACATCAACATATATTATGTGTACTCCTATCATTCACTTGTTAGCACTGCAAACTTGATACTCTTTTAACATGTTTGATCTTATGGACAACTGGGCGAAGGGCTCGACACTTTGGATGGCCAAACACCTATGTATTCACCAAGGCAATGGGGGAGATGATGATGGGGCTCCTACCAATGGACTTTCCGGTTGTCATCATCCGCCCGAGCATTATAACCAGTACCCTCAAGGAGCCATTGCCTGGATGGATGGAAGGAATCAAGTGACTGAAACACAGATATATTTTGATCCTTAACAACAATGTACTACACTGGTGTATGATTACTGAATTTTCATCTTCCGTAGGACAATCGACTCGGTGGTCATCGGATACGCGAAGCAGACCCTGCCCTTCTTCCTAGTCGACCTAGATTTAATAATGGATGTGGTGAGCTTGTTCATGAATTGGCAACCAAAATTTGGAATGAAACTTGGTGAAGGTACCAAATAAGTAACCAACTACAGTGCATGGTTTATATAGATTCCAGGGGACATGGTGGTGAATGCTATGATGATTGCCATGGTAGCACATTCAGAGGATCAGCAGGTGCAAATCATCTACCATGTAACATCGTCGCTGCGAAACCCAGCACCTTACGCCATCCTTTGGAAGTCTCTCTTTCGGTACTTCAATGACAACCCCCCAAGCACGGGAAGGAATGGTGAGCGTGTTCGGCTGAAGAAGATGAGGTTCTTCAGCTCTGTCATGTGGTTCAAGCTGTACATGGCCATCAAGTACATGCTTCCCCTCGAGGTTAGCTGAATTACTATTTTAGCGTGCGATTAAAGCGCGTTGATTAGGGATATTTGAGATGCAAATGAGATTAATATTATGTGGCTTTCTTCTCCTACAATCAATTGGGCAGATGCTTCGCCTAGTGAACATTGCACTTTGTGGTGTTTTCTCACGCTTATACAACGAACTCAGCAGAAAATTCAGATTCATGATGCAGTTGAGCGAATTATATGCACCATACACTTTGTTCAAAGGGTGGTAAGAAATTCTTAAAAAGCTTATCAATATGCCCTTTTTTTGCGGGGAATATCAATATGTCATTCCGCTTTTGTGATTACATGGTATGATGGTATACCAGTGCATCCTCATAGCATATCAAAATATATCATTTTACCCTTAAAAATGTTGTTCTTTGACTTGATTTTTTCAATCTTGTGAAGCTTTGATGACATGAACTTGGATAAACTAAGGATGGTGATGAAAAAGGACAATCAAAATAACAATGGGGCCTATTACTTTGATTTTGATCCCAAGTATATTGACTGGGAAGATTATTTCTACAGTGTCCACATCCCTGGTGTACTCAAATATACGCGTGATTGAGTTATGATTTAACTAGCCAAATTTCCAGTGCAGTAACTAGCCATGGAAATACATTTATTCGTCTATTCTTGTTATCAAACACATATGTATTTGTATTGTACTCCATTTGTTACGCAACTCTTCTGAGTATGTTTGCAAATCTACTGTAAGGAAATGGTGGCAGTGTTTGCCTGATGATGCCAGAAAAGAGCGTGGTATGTGCAGCTCTCAGAGCATGTTCTGGAGTTTATGCTTTAGATTGTAACAGTACTTGATTTGGTTAATAAAGCTACCCCCTTGTGTGCATTAGGAGGGTTATATATAGTACCTTACTGTTGTGTGCTTTAGTGGGCAACACAGAGGATATCACATGAATAATCAAAACCAATATTATCCTGGTTGGAATCGTTATTATCCTGGTTAGTAAAATGTACTCCCTCCGTTCACAAGTATAAGTCTTTGTAGAGATTCCATCATGGACTATATACAGAGCAAAATGAGTGAATCCGCAATCTAAAATGCATCTATATACATCCGTATGTGGTATATAATGGAATCTTTACAAAGACTTATATTTAGGAACGGAGGGAGTATATGCTGCCATCTCTTTTCCACAACCCATCATCATTTTTGGACTTAAGGGCATCTCCAGCCGCGCCCCCAACAGGCCCCCAGGCCATTTTTTCGGCGCCGGCGCCGAAAAACGGCCCAGTCGCGCCCCCAGGACGCCGAAAATCGCCGGTTCGGACCTTTTTTCCGCCCAGCGGTCACAGGCCGAACCCGGCGCGCTGGGGAGCCGTTGGGGGCTCCGGCGCTAGGGAAAAGCACGCCTGGCCCACACCGACAGGGGAAAAGTCAAGGTTTTCTTCCCCCGACTCGCCTCGCACAACCCGCTCCCTCGGCCACCACTAGCTATATCCCGGCGACGGCCGCCGGCCTACTCCGCTAGATAGCCATTCCCCGCCGAAAAATAGCAGCGCTTCGCCGCGGCAGCCCCTCCCGCAGCAGCTGGGCGTTTCCAGCCGCCGTTTCCGGCCGCGGAGGCGCGGTTTAACGGCGGGTACACGCCCACCGAGCGCAAGGTGTTCGGCGTTTTGACTGTGTCGGCGATGGACTCGGATGAGGAGGAAGAGCTCGCTGCTCTGCTGGAGGAGGAAGCCGCGGCCGGCGTCCAGGAAGAAGAGCATCTGATGGTGCTCGCCGCCCTCGCCCAGCTGCTGGCGAGCAATGAAAAGCCGCGTCGAGGTGGCTCGGCGCCGGGGCGGGTGAAAGCAAAGAACCGGCATCGTCTGCAAGGCTACTGCATGCTCTACTCCGACTACTTCGCCGATGCTCCACTTCATGGCGAGAGAACATTTCGGCGCCGTTATCGGATGAGCCGAAAGCTCTTCCTCAGGATTGTGAATTCCATCCGGGAGTTCGACAACTACTTCAAGTGCAAGATGGATTGCACTGGCGCTCTTGGATTCACCTCCATCCAGAAGTGCACGACAGCGATGATGATGCTTGCATATGGAGCTCCCGGAGATTCACTCAACGACTATGGGCGCATGGCCGAGTCCACCAGCATAGAGTGTTTCTACAAGTTCTGTCGGGCAGTGGTGGCAGTGTTTGGGCCACAATACTTGAGAACACCCAATGCGGAAGACACCGCTCGGATCCTAGCCCAGAATGCAGCAAGAGGATTTCCTGGGATGCTTGGAAGCATCGACTGCATGCATTGGAAATGGAAGAACTGCCCATTTGGTTGGCAGGGGATGTACAAAGGCGCCAAAGGCGGTTGCAGTGTGGTGCTTGAGGCGGTAGCCACACAGGACCTCTGGATTTGGCACTCCTTCTTTGGTATGCCAGGAACTCACAATGACATCAACGTGCTGCAGTGCTCTCCTGTTTTTCCCAAGCTCGTTGAGGGCCATTATCCTCCGGTGAACTTCGAGATCAATGGGCACCAATACAACAAGGGGTACTATCTAGCTGACGGCATCTTCCGAGGTGGTCGACATTTGTGAAGACGATCTCAAACCCTGTGGCAGGAGGCAAGAACGCCTGGTTTGCGAAGCTTCAGGAGGCTTGCAGGAAGGATGTCGAGCGGGCATTTGGTGTGCTCCAATCTTGATTCGCTGTTGTTCGGTACCCCGCTCAGACCTGGTGGAAAGATCAAAATGTGGGAGATCATGACTTGTTGTGTCATCTTGCACAACATGATCATCGAGAGCGAGCAAGAAGACCCAGTGTTTGACACTGAACCATACTACAGGAAGGGTCCTCTAGCCGAAGTTGATCACCAGCTACCGGCAACTTGGACTGCCTATCTCAGTATGCGTCAGGAGATCCGAGACCCACAGGTGCATCATCAACTGCAGAAAGATCTGATTGAGCACCTATGGAGGCTCAAGGGGGACGCCGCGTGATGAAATACGAGTTTTTATTTGTTGAACTATATAATTTGTATTGAACTATTTGTTGTTGTAGTATTTTGTTGAAGTATTTGATTTTTCTGTGATGAAATATGTGATAAGGAATAATTGTGTTGATAATTGAACGCCGAGACACGACGAACCCACGCCGAATATGGGCCTATTCTCGGTCATATGGGCCGTTTATTTGCCGAAATTGGGCTGCAAAGTGGGC
>LR880968.1:4740927-4751294 GCA_904067115.1 Aegilops sharonensis | reverse complement strand
GTAACGGTCGATGCAAGTCGTGGCGAGAGTTGAAACCGACGAGGTTGCTCAAGCAAGGCGGTGGCCCTTTGTGCCATTGTCGAGGTAGTCGAGAGCGTGGGTGATGAAGCCGTGGTCGAGGTAGCCGTGCGAACAACGCCGTGGTCGATGCCGAGTCGAGGTGGCCCGTGTCGATGAAGTCACCGTGGAGCCGCGGGCGCAAGGAGGCACCGAGTTATTCATGTGCATAGTGCTGTCGAAATAGTTGTGCGCCGGGAAGAAGACGGTGTTGACGAGGCGTTGCACCTGGTTTGCCAAGCCCGGGACACGTCATGGACGAAGGCACACATCAGTGTTGCCAGCACCGGGCATGCGTAGACGGACAAAGTCGATGTTGACAAGGCACCGCACCAGGCTTGGGCATGCGTAGACGGACAAAGTCGATGTTGACAAGGCACCGCACCAGGCTTGCCAGGCCCGGGGACACGTTGTGGACAAAGGCACGTGTCGGTGTTGCCAGAACCGGGTATGCGTAGACCGGGCCTTCATGAGTTTTACATCATGTCAGAGGAGTCGGAGGGGCCAGCAATGGAGGACTCGATGATGGTTGCGGCGCCAATCGGCTTGGGACCGATGTCGCCAACGGTAGTCAGAGTAGACGAAGTGGTCGGGAAAGATGACGGCGACGCTAGCAAAGAGCTGGTGCTGGACGAAGACGAAGGTGGTGGACTGGCGGCGCGGCTCGGGTGAACGAGTGGCAGCGGCGCCGAGGAAGCAGAGCGGCGGCAGCGGCCCGAGGAGGAGGCGGCGGCAGCTAGGTTAGGAGCACGGCGGCGGTCCTCGAAGCAGGTAAGAAGAACCCAACAGTGTGACGAAGACCGGCGCGGACAGTGGCGTTCCTGCGCCAAGGGAGCCGGCGCAACGCATACCAAATGGAAGTTGATGTTCGGGGACGGCATAGTGGACCGCGTGCCGCGAAGCTACAACTCGAAAGGGCAACGCTGTGGCAGCGTCGGGTTGGGGCGACAGTGGGAAGACCTCGGGGCGGCGGCATGGAACGCATGATGCGGCGCTACGGCCTGACGGGCGGCGCAGCGGCCGTGACTTAGCGGCAGCCCGATGCTCGATCGGTGCAGGGGCACGCTGTACTTGGGACATACTTCATGGGACCTACGGAGGCACGCTTGACCGAAAGGCCAGATCGGTCGCACGGCGTAGAAAAAACTTGTGAAAACCAAATGAAAACTTGCATCCGATAACTAAACACAAAATTGCAGAAAAACCTCGAGTCACACAGAAAAAACTCTCTTTTTTTTTTGAGGGACAGAAAAATCTCTCCTAAGGGCATCTTTAGCCGCGCCCCCAGGAAGGCCTCCCTAGGCGATTTTTTCACGCCGGCGCCGAAAAAACGGCCCAGTCGCGCCCCCAAGAGTCAGATTTTCGCCGGCTTGGGCCGAAAACAGCGCCGGCGGACCCAGCCCGAACCAGGCGCGCTGGGGGGCGCACGGGGGCGCCGGGGCGAACTGTTTTGGCGCGAAAAAGACGCGGGCCAGCCGCGTCAGCGACTCGGCGCCTCGTCTTCCCCCAACGGCCTCGGTTCCCGCGGGGAATCAATGGCAAGGCTGCCGCCGGTCAGCCTTGCCATTGATTCCTCACGGGCGGCGCTTCACGGGACGGCGCGCCGACGCCTCCCCTCCCTTGCACGCGTACACACGGGCGCGGCCCGGCTATAAAAGCCGGCGGCCTCCACTCGCCCGTGCCCACACCAGCCCCGCCCCTCGCCGCCGTCCAGCCCCTCCCTCTCCCTGACTCTCCCGAGCGCCGCCGCCCAGCCCTTCCCTCTACCTCTCCCGAGCCCACCCAGCCCCGCCGTCGCCATGGCAGAACGCTTCCCCGGAGACGAGGCGGCGGCCAACGGCTTCGGCCGCCGTTCGCTCCGCGAACAGGAGTCCTGGCTCCTGTTCCAGGCGAACATCCCGGCGCCGCCGGACATGCGCGCCGGGCCAACGGGGTGGAGGCTCAGCGCCGGGGGAGTGCCCATTCCCCGTTGCCCGACGCCGTGGCAAAGCCGAGGTACTTCGCCGAGGAGGTCGACATCGTGCGCGCGTCCCTCACCGACGCCCAACGCTCCCTCCCCCAGTACGCCGCCGACAACCACGCGGCCTGGGCGGCGTATTTCCAGCGCCGCCAGCAGTAGCGCTTGGCGTCCACCAACGGCGCTCCGGTGGTCGGCGGCCGGCAGAACAGCGAGGGGCGCCACCTCTGGTGGGGCGTCCCCGGCCGCACACTCGAGGGCGTGCTCACGTACCTCGAGGGCGGCAACGACCCGCCGTTGGCGTACCCCCCGGCGAGGGTGGCCGCCCCGGCGCAGCACCGACGCGTCGGGCCATGGGCGCCGAGGAGGTTCGGCGCTTCCTCTTCTTCCTCCTCATCGCGCTCTTCTTCCATTCCTCCGGCTCTCCGGCGCTGCTCGGCGTCAAGGCCGAGCCCGCGGCGGAGACGCCGCTCGGCCGGCGCACTCGCGGCGCCGGCATCGTCATCAACGAGGGCGGCCGGCGCGCCTCGTCCTCGTCGGCTCCTCCGCGGTTCGTCAAGCCAAAGACGGAGTCGGGGCTGGCGCCGGTGAATGCGGCGTTCGACGACGACGACGCGGCCCTCGAATGGGCGCGCCAGGAATCCATTGCGTTGGACAAGGCGCGCCGGGAGAAGGAGAAGGAGCGCCAGTGCGCCGCCCTACGCCGCTTCGAGGAGCGCCGACGCGGCCGCGAGGAAGGCGGGGTCGTCGTCTTATGCGACAGCGACGACGACGACGACGCGCCGCCGCCTGTTCGCCAAGGCGACGCCGGGCAGGGGTCCAGCAGGGGCACCCGCGTCAAGGAGGAGAAGGCCGACGACGACGATGGCGACGACGACGATGGCGGCGACGACTTCAGCCACTTTCTTTTACTTTAGATTAGGTTAATGTAATATTTGGACGAATTTCGCCGAAACTCGCCATGGTTGGCCGAAATATAACTAGTTTTTATCATAACTTCGTCGAACAGTTTTTTTTTTAAATACGCGCCTGGGGACGGCCCTGGGGGACGACGGCTGGGGACCGACTCGCCCCAGGGCCATTTTTTGCGCCGGCTCACCCCAGACGGCGCTTTTAGACACCTCTAACGGGCCAACGGCTGGAGATGCCCTAATAGCGCTGTCCCTCGGCATGGCAAGCACACGTCAAGCGAGCTCTTGGCTAACGTGCGACAGCGCTCGTGTGCGCTTCATGCGGGGGCTATATCTCGACAGCGCTCGTATCCCAGCACTATAGCTTTTTGTGCCGTTTTTCCTACTTCGGTTTCCATTGTTTGGGTCCGGTTTTTGTCTTGTGGGTTTTTTTGTTCGGTTTTCACTGTTTTGAGTCGCGATTTCCTTGTTTTTCTGTCTTTTTTTTTGTTTTCTTCAGTTTTACTTCTTTCTATTTCGATTTCATTTCATTTCCTTTTTATTTTTTTCGGTTTTACTTGTTTTTTCTGGTTTCCTTTGTTCTTCCTAGTTTATTATTTTCTCTCTTTTTTAACACATGCTACATTTTTTCATAAACATTGTACTTTTGCTATACACATCGGGGACATTTTTTATACATATCAATATTTTTTAAATACATGATTAACTTTTTTTCAAATATATGTTTTCATATCTACGTTTTAATACACATTCTACAACTTTTATGTACTTAAGTCAAATTAGGTTAAACATATTGTCATTTTATTAAATACATGTTTTGATGTCTACTTTTGGCACACACATATGTAACATTTTTTTGTATAAATCAAGAACATTCTTTTATACATGCTTAAAAAATTTCCAATACATGATTGGCATTTCTTTATAATGCTATATACATTTTAGTGCACGCTACAAGCATTGCACAGATAAACCCCATAAATTTCTCCAAAAAGAAGATAAATCCTATATGTGGCTCAATCCGGCAAAATGCTGTCACACACGCAATTAGTCAGCAAACTGCAGATGGCCCGGCCAAACTATTTGTGATCCGTTTTTTTAAGGTGTTTGTTTAATTCACGGTTTTTTTCCAATTCAGTTTTTTTTCTTCACTGGTTTTTATTCCTTTTCCTTTGTTTTATGCTAGCAAAGAAATTTTTTCTCATTTTTTATTTTTTATTTTTATTTTAAATATGTACACAATTTTTTAATAAAAAATTCAGAAAAGTCATAGATCGTTTGGAAGTTGATAAATGTTCCTATTTTTTAAAAATGTTAGAAAATGTACTCATAATTCGCAAATTTCAAAAAATGTTTCTGTTTTTTAGAAAATGTTCAAATGTTGTTCGTGTTTCAATTTTTTTTTTTGCAAATTTCAAAAAAGTTTTAACTTTTATAAAAGGTATGGGTATTTTGTAAAACATGTTCACAAGTTTGTAAACATATTATTCTTTCAAAAATGTTATCAATTAAAACAAATGTTGTTTTTGTTTAAATGTTTGGATTTAGAAAATTCTTCACTTTTCAGAAATGTACTTAATTTCGCAATAAATAAGTTACTAAAAAAAAGCATGTAAGCATTTGACCTGGAACCCTTTTTCTTTCCCATTGATTCCTTTTTCAAAACACCGATTTTTTTTCTCAATTTTTCCTTTTTTTTCTTTTTCTTTTTACAAAATTCACAAATTTTTAATCAAAAAATCAGAAAAATTATGAGTTTTTTTGAAGTTGAAAAATTGTTCGAATTTTTTAAAAAATGTTAGAAAATCTAAAACCGTTCCAAGTTTCTAAAAATATTTCCGTTTTTGAGGAAAAGTTCAAATTTTGTTTCAATTTTCAAAATTTATTTGCAAATTTAAAAACGCTAAAGTTTCAGAAAAAAGTATGCGCATTTTGTAAAAAACTGTTCGCAAGTTTGAAAGCATATTCTTCTTTAAAAAATGTTATCAATTAAAAAAATTGCTCTCGTGTTTGTTTAAATGTTCAGATTTAAAATGTTCTTAATCCCCAAAAAATATGTTTTACAATAAATGTTGGTGTTCTTAATATAAAATTATGCAAGCGTGCGATTTGGAACCCATTTCAATTGAGTATGATTACAATTGATAATGTTCTCACTACCATGGCTGAGGAAGCGAACCATAAACTTGAAAAAATAAATTAAAAAAGAAGTCTCGTCCAATCGTTGTCCTTGAACAGTTGGGGGTCTTTAATCAGTTGGTTTGTTTCCAACGGATTGTAATAAATGCGCACGTCCACATGTCGGCATGTGCAGAATATTAGCAATTGGCGCAATGTGGGAGTGTATGCCTGCGGGGCAACATCTGCATGCATGAGGCGTGTGCAATAGCTTAGACAACATCGGTTTATAGTATTCGTAATGAATTACGGTCACATCTATTTAGGAAGGATGGTAAGATTTTTACTATTTGTCTTCAGTGCATCTTTTCCATACATTATTTTTGAAGCTAAACTTCATTGCTAAGTATGTTACCATACGATGTTCTTCAACAGGGACTCCCGATGAATGTTGTACCTTATGGGATCGAGACTAAAGGTATCATGAGTATTATCAGCTTACGGCCAAGATATCCTACAGATTACTTTAGTGTATTCAAGATTAGCGACGGATGCTTAATAGTGCAAGACTGGACCAAATATGTGATGGGGAAGCGCAGAGAAGTACTAGGGAGCAAACAGAGGCGTTACCCACGATTAGGAGACAGGTTCATCTGCATGCTCCAACTTGATCAAGGAGGAGAGCTACACATGTTTTATGTTGTTTTACCTAAGAGAGAGTAGCAGGAGTGATTAGCTAGCTAGAAATGAGTTTCAGGATGATGATGTGCTACACTATTACTATGATGATAAAATAGCTAGTGTTGGTGGTAATGACTATGATGATTATTATTAGCTAGTGTTAGTGGTGATTAAATAAATACTGTTGATGATAATGAACATGATGATGATTAAATATCTTGTGCTGGCGGATTAGATTCAAGTGGAGGTAACATGTGGTGCACATCGAAAGTACTACTTGTCCAAACTAGATCAAGTTTGGATTAGTAGTATACTTTTGACATGCACCACATATTGCCTCCACTTGAACCTAATCCACCTTTATTTGACACTGTTATGGATATAATGATGTAAACCTCATAACTGGTACTGTATAAATATTTGTACGATGGCGAATAAATAAACTAAAAATAAAAAAAATAAAAAAAGAATACTAGTAGCGATGGAGAGAAAACACGCTGCCAGTAGTTACATTAGCAATAGCGCTGGAGTGAACAAACGCTGCAGCTATTCGTCCTAGCAGTAGCGCGTGCGGGCACGTGTTACTGCTAAGCAGTAGCTGTAGCGCCTTATTAGTAGCGCACCTACCCGCGCTACTAGTGAGCACAAAACCAGCGCTACTGCTAGGGTTTTCCCTAGTAGTGAAGGAATTGCATATGGTGTTCGTTGACTTGGAAAAGGCCTATGATAAGATACCGCGAAATGTCATGTGGTGGGTCTTGGAGAAACACAAAGTCCCAGCAAACTACATTACCCTCATCAAAGACATGTACGATAATGTTGTGACAAGTGTTCGAACAAGTGATGTCGACACTGATGACTTCCCGATTAAGATAACACTGCATCAGGGGTCAGCTTTGAGCCCTTATCTTTTTGCATTGGTGATGGATGAGGTCACAAGGGATATACAAGGAAATATCTCATGGTGTATGCTCTTTGCGGATGATGTGGTACTAGTTGACGATAGTCGGACGGGGTAAATAGGAAGTTGAGTTATGGAGACAAACCTTGGAATCGAAAGAGTTTAGGCTTAGTAGAACTAAAACCAAGTACTTGATGTGCAGTTTCAGTACTACTAGGTGTGAGGAGGGGGAGGTTAGCCTTCATGGTCAGGTGGTACCGCAGAAGGATACCTTTCGGTATTTGGGGTCAATGCTACAGGAGGATGGGGGTATTGATGAAGATATGAACTATTGAATCAAAGCCGGATGGATGAAGTGGCGCCAAGCTTCTAGCATTCTCTGTGACAAGAGAGTGCCACAAAATTTAAAAGGCAAGTTCTACAGGACGGCGGTTCGACCCGCAATATTGTATGACGATGAGTGTTGGCCGACTAAAAGGCGACATGTTTAACAGTTAGGTGTACCGAAGATGCGCATTCTCTGTGAAAAGGAGATGGAGCTCACGCTTCTTCTTCTTCTTCTCCCGCTGCAGGTGCAGCGACATGGGGCGGCGGCTGGTGACGGTAACTACGAGGATGACAGGGTCGAGTTCATGGTGCTCACTACAGCAAACAAGCAGAACGGTGGTCGATCATATATGCCGTACTTCATGCATTTTTACGGTTTTGTTTCCAACCGACCGCAATAGACGTGCACGTCCACATGCCAGCATGTGTAGAATATTAGCAATTGGCCCAAAGCGGCCAACCAGTAACCGTCTACAGCGGGAGTGCATGCATGAGGCGTGTGCAATAGCTTAGACAACATCTGTTTATAGTAGTTGTCCATGTGATCTGTAGACGCCTCCTAAAATAGTGTAGACACCTCCTAAAATAGAAAGGTATGTTTATCTGTTTGTTGAAACTGACAGTTCGGCCAGAATTAGATGAAACTGCTACAAGTGTTGCTTGTTCCCTTGCGTACATTATGGGTGAAAGACATCCCTCATAACTGTGCTTGGATACATGCATATACACTCATCTCTATGAATACACGTATGTACAACAGTGGCGGAGGTAAAGGGTGGACAGGGTGGGCCCTCTATAGCTTTATAGCACATGAACGAAGGTAAAAAAATATTAAGAAAAAATATTTTATGAACAGTTTTATTGTTGGCCCACCCTGGCCCATTGGGCTAGATCCGCTACTGATGTACAGCCTGACGAAATAGGCTTTCGCCATGCTATATAGATATAGCAACCACCCGATATAACGAAAAGTACAATGCTGGGGTAAACATCACAAGCATGCCCAAAAGAAATAAAAGAGAAAGAAGAGAGAAAATAATGTTAACAGCATCGGATCGACGAAAACGATGATAACCCGAAACCGCTGCGCCCACTGGAGACTACCACCACACTCCAGGCACCTCGAACCTCTGCATACCAAGCAGCACCTTCAGGAAGGAACACGACGATGACGACGTTGCTGCCCGGACAGGTCCTAGAGTACCCCCGGTACGCGGAGGGGCGTGGGGAATGGGAATACCCGACGCCCTTCAGGAAGGAACGGTGGGGCCCACGGGCGTCACTGCGTCGGTGGCGGCGAGCCGGCACGGATTTCTCCCATCCGCCAAACACCCACATCCCCGAATGGTCCAACACGCTTCCACAAACATGCCACCCACCAACGTGCGCCACCACGGTCTTTCCATCATCACCGCCGCCTCACCATGGCCATCGAAGCAAGACCGACAAGGTCGAGAGGGAGCAGCCGGGAACGAGGAGCGGCAGCGACAGCAGCCACGCCGGAGGAGGCAACCTCCACCGCCATTGGCGGTCACCGGCCGGACACGGCAAGGGGAGCGTACCAGGCCCTCGAGGTCCAGCCGAGCCGAAAAGGGGCTCGTGAAGCACCCGTCGCCGCGCTGCAGTAGACTTGCCGCCGTCTCCACAACCCCCCGCACAAGCTGCGCCACCACCGCCCCCGCCGGAGCAGCCGCAGTCGAGACCGAGTCAGGCCCGCCCAGACCCAGATGGGGCCCAAAAGGGCCCATATCTAGGACTGGAGGGCATCGCCACCATCCACCGCGCCGCCACCTCTAGGCCACCCGGAGCCGTGCCACCATGAGCAGCAGCCGCCGCCGGAACCACCGTCGACTGAGGAGCACCGCCGTGGGACGCCACCACCCAAGCCATGGCATCGCTCGGGGAAGGAAAGGTCGCCGCCGCCGCCAACACCACGCGGGCAGAGCCCGGTGGCGCAGGCCGGCGGCGGCTGGAGGAGGGGAAGGGGAAGGGGGCGCTGGGGGCAGGGAGACGGACCCCCGGTCGCCTCGCTTGGGGAGGCGACGCGGGGGAGCCGGGGGGGAGGGAGGCAGGGCGCGGCGCGGCGCGCGCGGCCGATGTCCGGAGGCACGGGAGGGGAGGGCGGTCGGCGGCGGCGGAGGAGCGAGGGGGAACCCTAGGAGCGGGAGCGCTGCCTACTCCTCGAGCCGTCGTCCGCAAAAAAAACGCCTCCCCGCATTCCCCCACGAATGTTCAGCCTCACAGGTGCCTCGTAATTGACTAGAACGTCTTCTTTCACTGAATGAATATCGAGAAAAAGTCTGAAATAAATTGAGAGAAAAAGGCGAACACTACTGTCCAAGTCCAGGACTTGGACATGGAACCTAACTATATGAGATACTAAGCTTAGTTCGTGCTATGTAGGGATTTGACATGATTAGATGATACTTCCTCTGTAAAGAAATATAAGAGCGACTCGATCACTACTCTTATATTTCTTTACAGAGGGAGTACCCCATTTTTGTAGACGGGCTACTCCTCAATCACTATTCTTTTTCCTCCAACTATTTTAGTGACGTTCATCATAGATAGCTGACGGTGGATTGTTCTATTCCAGTTAACTAAAAACTATTTTATGTGACGTTCATCATAGATAACTAAAAACTTTTTTATGTGACGTTCATCACAGTCGGCAAAATGCTCCAAGACTACATTTTGCCAGTTTCAAATTAATTAATTATGAATAAAGTGAATCAAACAGAGGAGGAACCCCGTGAAATTTGATTAAGGTAGAAATGGCCATGAGATATGGCAAGGGCATACCACCAAGTCCTTGCTACAAGGTTACAACCCAGTACACCGAGATGGCTCTAGCTGCCAAGAGCAGGGCGATCCTGACGTGGAGCCACTGAGACAACCAGCAAAAAACTAGACTCTCTCCCAAAGCTAGGGGCCGGGAAGCCAGGTTAGGTTCAGTCAAGGTTTTCGAGTCGATGAGTCAGTCTGGGGTAGTGACCCGTGGCGAGTCGAACCTGGCCGATCGACTAGTCAGCACTAGTCTCAACTAGTCGAGAGGTTTGAGTCAAACCCTGGCAGTGCGAACAGTTCAGTAACACTTGAGATATGAAAAAGTTTAAGAATATTTTAGATATTTGATATGTTGTCCAATGTAATTTACCGAAAGGTAACTTTTCCCTCTTCCATGATAACGACTAGAAATAAATAAATATAATGGCCCATGTCTTCATTATCTTTAGAAGTAAATCGTGGTGTAGTTCGTTAGCTAGCAGTTTGCGCTGAGTTTCCCATCAACACATGACCCACGTTGCTGCTTTGTTCCAATTGTCCTTTGAAAAAGTTTAAGAATATTTTAGATATTTAATATGTTGTCCAATGTAATTTACCAAAAGATAACTTTTCCCACTTGCATGATAAC
>LR880968.1:4717685-4739829 GCA_904067115.1 Aegilops sharonensis | reverse complement strand
GACAAACAAACCCAACACCCAACATTCTGTCGAGACAAGCAACAGTACACGGCGATGATTGGTGAAATGGATGTGGATAGCGTTGTAGAATACTTCAGGGGCAAGAGCATCCTCATCACCGGCTCAACGGGGTTCCTTGGAAAAGGTATATGTGTTAATTAATCATGTTTGTTGAACTGCTGATCATATATGAGAGTCTTGTATATTATTTTTCTTCCATGATTTGTTGATAGTGCTGGTGGAGAAGATATTGAGGGTTCAGCCTGATGTCAAGAAGCTCTTCCTCTTGATTCGGGCCTCCGATGTCGAATCCGCAATGCTTCGGATTCAAAATGAGGTGAATTATTTGTTTCAAGCTGTCCTTTTCTGCTAGCAGTACACTTTCTTGACATTGATGCTAGTGTGTTCTGACAATCTGTTGTCAATTGAATACTAACTTTCTCCCACCGAGAAATATAGAGGGAACAAATGGAAGTGCATTGCAGAATACAGATATATATTTTGCAGTCTATCCATCATTGTGTGCTCCAAAGGAAGCTCTTGACAAACATATCTATGTGTGTGGGGAGGGGGAGTGCATAACGCCCTTGACAAATAATAAACAAGGGAAAATACCGATGGTAACATTTCCTAGACCACAACTATGCTGGTTTTCTTAACCCTATAAGCTTGCAAATGCATTGGTAACATTCATCTCCGAGAAAATACAGTTACTCCTGAGAGAACAACTTTACAAATGCATAGTGATCTAATAGATCTTATATTAGTTTATAGAGGGAGTAGTTAATAGTAATGTACATACGATATTTTGGTATATCCAGATCATAGGGAGGGACATCTTTCAAGTGCTAAAAGAAGAGCATGGTGTGGGGTTCCATAATTTCGTGAAAGAAAAGATCTTCCCTTTGGTGGGTGACATCATGCATGAGGACTTTGGACTAGACACTGCCAAGCTGAGAGAAGTGTTGAAGGAAATAGACATTATAGTCAACGGAGCAGCCACTACGAAATTCTCTGAAAGGTTTGAACTGTTTCATGTTGCATATTATTGATGTTACAATAATTACATACATACCATAGAAATAATAGCTCAAAATGCGATGTTAATTTTTCAGATATGATGTGGCATTCTATGTGAATGTCTTGGGAGCGAAGCATGTCGGCGCATTCGCAAGGAAGTGTACGAAGCTCAAGATGTTGCTTCATGTTTCCACTGGTGTGAATCAAAAGCAATAAGACTATATATGATCTATGAATTTTTGGTTGGTGGTATCATGAAATTATGAATTGAAACTCTTTAAGTGATATCTATATGACTTTAACAGCCTATGTAGTTGGTGAACAAGAAGGCCTAATAGCGGAGAAGCCATTCTTCATGGGTGAGACACTAAGGGTGGGCACACATCTGGACATCGAATCCGAGCTAAATCTGATCAAAGAGACCAGGAGGGAACTAAGGGATGACGGTTCCACGGAGAAAGACGAGATGAAAGTCATGAAGAAACTTGGCCTCAAGAGGTTAGACAGAGGAAACTTTACAGAAAAGAAAAACAACAACATACTTATGCATTCGTACTCATTTCTGCCGCTGATGCATTTGCTCCATGCTTATGCACCAATGAATGAAGGGCACGAAACTTCGGGTGGCCAAACACCTATGTCTTCACTAAGGCAATGGGGGAGATGATGATGGGGCTCTTGCGAGGGGAATTTCCAGTGGTCATCATCCGCCCGAGCATCATAACCAGTACACTCAAGGAGCCATTGCCTGGATGGATGGAAGGAATTAGGTGTTGAAACTCAAAATAAAATTCTTGATCCTTCAGAATGATAGTGAATGATTACTAAGCATTTTTATGTTTTGCAGGACCGTCGACGCAGTGATCATGGGTTATGCCAAGCAGACCTTGCCATTCTTTCTAGGTAACCTTGATTCAATACTCGACATGGTGAGTTTGTTCACAAATTAGAAACCAAAATTTGGAACTAAACATGCCCAAGGAACCATTTGATGAGCTATATGTGGTGTGGTCTTGGTATTGGTGGGACAGATACCAGGGGACATGGTGGTGAATGCTATGATGGCTGTCATGGCAGCACACTCAGATGATCAACAAGGTCATATCATCTACAATGTAACTTCATCACTAAGCAACCCGACAACCTTAGCCCTTGTCATAGACTCAATGCACCGTTACTTCTTTGAGAACCCGCCATGCAAGGGGAACGGTGAGCGTGTCCGGCTGAACAAGATGCGAATCTTTAGCACGCTCACGCTCTTGAGATTGTACATGGCCATCAAATACAAGCTTCCCCTCGAGGTCAGTTCACCATCTCAATGTGAAAGAGTTGATTTTGCAGATGACACGAGAATGTGATTAACGTTATGTGCATTTCCTATGATTGGTGTGGTAGATGCTTCACCTAGTGAGCATCGCACTCTGCGGCATTTTCTCAGAATGCTACAACGAGCTTAGTGGAAAATACAGATTCGTCATGCGGATGATCGAGCTCTATGCACCATACAGCTTGTTCAAAGGGTGGTAAGCAACTTAAAAACATGTCAAGATGTTATTTTGGTTCAATTTTGCATTTACATGGTATACCAGTGTGACCTGTTACCATATCAAAATGCACAAGCACCATTAAAATCCCATTCTTTGACTTGATTTTATCAATCATGTGAAGCTTCGAAGACACGAACTTGGCGAAGCTAAGGATGACAATGAATATGGATGATCAAATTAACAATGCAGCATATTACTTTGACTTTGATCCCAAGTCTATAAACTGGATTGATTATTTCTATGGTGTACACATCCCTGGTGTGCTTAAATATTGTATTTAACTAGCCAAATTTCCAGCTAGTTAAACCTCTTGTAGGGGCTATCATATCAAGTATCATGCATGCCAACTAGACAAGTTGGCTGATATGTCATAAAATTAAATAAAAAAAGAGACATTTCGGTATCATATCATAAAAATGATGTACTACTATGTATCAGAAAAAACAATAAATGATGTCATCCAAAATACTAACAGATGACACTATACACTATGGAGGTAGTATCATACACTAGTACTCCCTCTGTATAGAAATATAAGAGCGTTTAGATCACTAAATTAGTGATCTAAACACTTTTATATTTGTTTACGGAGGGAGTATTATATACTAGTGTATCATACACTAATATTATATACTAGTGTATCATACACTAGTATTATATACTAGTGTATGATACTACCCACTACAAGCAGCCTTACTCACCACGGAATTACAACAACTGTACTAGGCTTGACATGCAACTCTTATGAACATGTATTGTACTCCCTTTGTTATGCAACTCTCCAGAGTATATTCGCAAATGTACTACACGGAAATGAGTGCAGTATTCTCCCAAAAAGAGCAAACCCACCTGTTTTCTCTGGAAAAAAGAGCTAGCCGGCATAATATGCCCACGTAGTTGAAATTGCTAAGAGCATCTCCAGCCGTTCGGCCCCCCAGAGCGCCGAAAAAGAGCGGCCCGAGGATGAGCCAGCGGTATACTCGGCGCTGGGGCGGTTGGGCACCCAGCCGTCGCCCCAGGCGCCGATTTCGGCCCAGTTTTCGGCCCAATTGTGTCCAAAAACGGCCTGATATCTGCGTGAATCGGCCCATATTTGGCGCGGTTCGGCGTGTTTCGGCCTGAATTTTCGCATACAAATAGAAATCAATTAGTTCGTCAAATAGTTCAATACAAATTATATAGTTTAACAAATAGAAACTCAAATGTCATCACACGTCATTCCCGCGTCGCCTCGGCCTCGCCCTTGAGCCTTCATACGTGCTCCATCAGATCGTCTTGCAGTTTTTGATGCACATGTGAGTTTCGGATCTCCTGACGCATATTCAGGTAGTCAGTCCAGGTTGCCGGTAGCTGGTGATCAACTTGGGCAAGAGGACCCTGCCTGTAATATGGTTCAGTGTCAAACACTGGCTCTTCCTGCTCGCTCTCAATGATCATGTTGTGCAAGATGACACGGCAAGTCATGATCCCCCACATTTGATCTTTCGACCAGGTCTGAGCAGAGAACCGGACAACAACAAATCAAGATTGGAGCATACCAAATGCCCGCTCGACATCCTTCCTGCAAACCTCCTGAACCTTCGCAAACCAGGCGTTCTTGCCTCCTGGCACAGGGTTTGAGATGGTCTTCACAAATTTCGACCATCTCGGATAGATGCCATCAGCTAGATAGTACCCCTTTTTGTACTGCCGCCCATTGACCTCGAAGTTCATTGGAGGAGAATGACCTTCAACAAGCTTGGAGCGTCGGCGAAGTAGTCCGAGTAGAGCATGCAGTAGCCTTCCAGACGATGCCGGTTCTTTGCTTTCACCCGCCCAGTCGCCGAGCCACCTCGCTGCGGATTTTCACTGCTCGCGAGCAGGCCGGAGAGGGCGGCGAGCACCATGAGATGCTCCTGCTCCTGGATGTCGGCTTCGGCTTCCTCCTCCAGCAACGCCGCGAGCGCCTCCTCATCTTCGGAGTCCATCGCCTGGCCGGGCAAATCACCGAACACCTTGCGGGTGAGGTAGTCGCAAACCCGCCGGTGTACAGGCCCTGCGCGGCCAGAACGCCGGAAAAGTTGCCCGAACGGCGGCGGAGGGGCTGCCTCGGCAAAACCTCTTCTTTTTCCCGGCGAAATGATCTATCTAGATGCGGTGGGCGGTGGACGGTGCCGGGATCGGCAGGGTGGCGGTCGAGTGCCGGGGGGGGGGGGGGGGGGGGGGGGGGGGGGGGGCGGGGGGGGGGGGGGGGGGGGGGCGGGGGGGGGGGGGGGGGGGGGGCGGGGGGGGGGGGGGGGGGGGGGCGGGGGGGGGGGGGGGGGGGGGGCGGGGGGGGGGGGGGGGGGGGGGCGGGGGGGGGGGGGGGGGGGGGGCGGGGGGGGGGGGGGGGGGGGGGCGGGGGGGGGGGGGGGGGGGGGGCGGGGGGGGGGGGGGGGGGGGGGCGGGGGGGGGGGGGGGGGGGGGGCGGGGGGGGGGGGGGGGGGGGGGCGGGGGGGGGGGGGGGGGGGGGGCGGGGGGGGGGGGGGGGGGGGGGCGGGGGGGGGGGGGGGGGGGGGGGGGGGGGGGGGCCGGAGGCGAATAGGGGCGGGTGTCTTGACTTTTCGCCTGACAATGTGGCCCCAGGAGCGCTTTTCCCTTGCGCCCGAGCCCCCGAGCCCCCCCCCCCAGTGCGCCGGGTTCGGCCTGCGATCGCCGTGCGCAAAAAGGACCGAGCCGGCGGAATTCTGCGTCCTGGGGGCGCGACTGGGACGTTTTTTCGGCGCCGGCGCGGAAAAAACGCCTGGGAAGGGCCTCTTAGAGGCGCGGCTGGAGATGCTCTAAGCACTTGGCGCAAGGCGTGCACAAGAGAGGCAGTGATGTGCAATATCTTCGAGGAAAATAAGGAAGCCACAAACTTGCAAGTTTGGGTGAATTAATGGAGCTCGGTGCTAATCTAATGGACCTGTCGTGCCATCTATATGAGAAACATAAAGGTTATATTATCTTGTGAGGTTCTCTAGCTGTTTTGCAAAATTTGCGTACTACTCAATTATTCAAAATTTTGACATGGTCTTCCGTGTGCATCTTTGAACACCATTTTTATATTCGTATGATTATTTGAAATTATAGCTGATAGTATTATGGGGAAAAGCCATGATGAGTAATATGATGCACAGTTTACCTTTTATATTAGTAACTAATCTTAAAAAATGTTCCGTCACAGGATTGGCTAGATGTAGCACGGTGATTGTCGTAAGCAATCTTGAAAAATCAGCGAAATTTGGATTAGTTAAGCCAATGGTTCCTCTTCATGACACTGGCATTAATCCGACAAAACACCCACAACTAGAAGAAGAATTTGCCAAGGAGTTGCACGCTGGAGGGTTACTTTTTTTTGGAAAAGGGGTATAACCCTGGCCTCTGCATCAGAACGATGCATACGGCCACCGCTGGAGGAACACTTGGCTGAAGAAGTTCATTTGCATATGTATTGAGAAACAACATGAGGTTTGCCTATTGAACAACAGCAGAAGAATGGTCGAAAAGAACATCTCCATATATGGTATTCACATGAATGTATTTATGGAATAATGCCATCGAGTAGACTGGACATAATGTATTTTGCGTTGCATCCACTACGCACGGTACCCACTTTATTGTTCCATACATTTTTTTTTCACTTTATTGTTCCGCATATGTCGGATGGTACCCACTTGTCAGGGAAGAGGCGACGTGGCATGTCTCTTCTGGAAGTTCTAGTGGAGCTCAGGCTCCATGGCCCCTCTAATCTAGCCACCCATTTTCCCCATAGCAATCCATGCATGAACCTTTGTCTTTTTGTTTATCCCAAATAAAACAACATATAAAATTAAAACTTTGTAGGACAACAAAATATTCCAACTACAATGTGGGGAAATCTTTTGGATTTTTTAATGCATCATGAATACTTTGAATAACTTTTTTACTCAAAAAAATATCTCATTTTGTATATTTATGTCAGGCCAAAAAATCCGAAAGGTTTTTCACATTGAAGTTCTAATGTTTGGTTGACCTGCAAATTTTAAAGTCCATATGTGTTTCATTTGGAAGAAACAAAAAAAAGAAACTTTCATGTAGTAAGTTAGTTGGCTAGCATAGATCTCAAAACTATGTTAAAGGGTAAGGATAAGACGTGGCATGAAGCCCGAGCTCCAACAATCCACTCTCCACTGTCTCTTTTGTCTTATAAGAGCATCTACAGCCGGACGTCTCAAACCATCCCTCATACACCCACAGGCACGCCCGGTCAGTGATCGGACAGGAAAGAAAAGGAAAAATGTGACCCAAGCGGCTTATATCATCCCTATACGCCCTGGCTGTCCGCGAACCCTCATATCCATCTCAAATATGGGGAGGATATGAGGGCTCGTGGACGCTCCCGGGCACTCCTGGGCAGTCCGCCACGTAGGACGCGCTCCCACCCCGGACCATCTTTTCTCTTTCTTTATTCATTTTTTTAGTGAGAAGAAAAATGAGAAGTGTGACTGCGCGGAAGATTAAATGAGGGCTTAAAACGGACACGCCCGGTCACTGACCGAGCACGTCCGTGGTCGTTTAAGGGGTCATATTTGCTATGTCCGGTTATAGATGCTCTAACATGGCTTCTGTGTAACTGTAGCCGTTCTTTAATTCCTTCATGACATTTCCAGTGTCGCCACCTTGTATGTATATAGTTCTTTTTGTCTCAATCTCTTTATCTGTTATTTCAATTCCTAAGTATTCAACCTGCCCAAAGTAAGCATATTTTACCCAGTTTGCTGCCCAGGACCCAGTTTTCTCTCCCGTGAGCCATGAACACGACGGAGAATAGCTTCCCTACCTCAACCGCGGACGATGAACCCATGGGATGTCCAAGCCTCTATATCCGGGAGCATTTTCGTTCCGTCGTCTCGCCACTTGGATGAAAACGACTTCCTACCGAATTGCTTCAAGGCACGTGTATTTGTTTGGGAGATGGTTGTGTACAATTGCACTTCAAGTATTCGTTTAAAATTTTGTTAACTGATTCGTATTTTCCCATGTGCACTTGTGGTGTCTTTAACAATTTTGGTTCACACCACACTTGGGGTGTGTCACGTGTGTGGTTGCTTTCAATTTGATTACCATGTAGAGCACGTAAGCCTTGGTCTTAGTTGTCTGTTTTGTCTGTTCTGGTTGCTTCGCGGCGTGATGGCTGTGTTTTAATTGGCTTCTTATATCAGCATGTATGTATGTTCTGAGAATCAAGGCGGTGTTGCCGTTCCCGTAATTTCTGGACGCTGCTCTTTTTGGCTGTTCTGGTCGCCGATGATTCTGGTGGCCTGCGTTCCTATAAATAAGGGTTCGGGCTTCGTTCCCAGCCAGCGTGCTGCTAGCCTTTGTGTTTCGCTGCACGCCCTGGACGACAATATTGAAAGGCCCCGCGTGCTTGCCGCCCAATGAATCGCTTCGACGCCTGGATCCGAACTCTTCCGGCGGCAACGCGTATCGACCGTTCATGGCGAGGCAGGCGAAGCAGCCGTCATATTCGCATCGGAAAAACAATGAGCCGGCGGGCACCGCGGACAGGATGCTTCGGGGTCGTCGGCCCATTCACGCCATCGTGGAAGTGAGCCACGCTGGGTTCAGTATCATGGAGGAAGCATGGCGGAGGTCGTGTACGGCGGGCCGGCCAAGGGCAGCGAGGGGTAGATCCCCGGCATGACCAATTTAGTACTCCGGGTCCATGAACGGCAAGGACGAGGCGGAGGGTATCGTGATGTCCATCAGCCTGCCCAAGGACGCCACGGAAAACTGGCCCACCCCATCGGCGCCTCGAGCTCATCCAACCTGCTGGCGGCTCTAGCTCGCCCCACCGGCTCGATCTCATGCCCGCCAGGCGAACGGCGCCCCGTCGAAGACAACGCAAGGACGCACTCCAGCTCCCTGCCGCTCCACCTCCATGTGAACAGCTAGAGGACGACCGCTCGGCGGCTGTCTCGCCCTAGCTCTCTGCCTCCACTCATGTCGACCCGGTGCGAGGGCACAACGTTCGCGGCCACCACGCCGGCATCATAAGTACACACCCAATCCCCTTGTATATCTCTCCTGCAGGGCGGTGAGGAATTGATATAGCCTGTGGTTGATGACTTGAGAGGTCGCCACCATTGCAACTGCTGTCTATGGCCATCGACCGTCTCTCCCGTGGTCGCCGAGCTATGTTTTTTTCTTGCAGTCGCCTAAAGCACGGCATCATCTGCTTCAACCCCGCCCAGCCGTGCATGGCCAACCTCTGATTGCTCTTGCGTACCTTTGCGTGGCGGCGGAGGCAGTAGCGAAGGCGCCATTTGCACGTGTACAAGGACATCGACTTCTTTATGTCGCATTCCACCGTCCGATTCACCAATTGCCTACAACGAGATGGACTTCTTAGTTTCAGCAATTCTTTCTGCATGCTATTAGTACCACGAGTGTACTGGTGTTAAAGCTCAGAGAAGCGTGTCGCGTGAGAAGAGGTGCTAAGGATAAAAAACTCATTTTTCCAGATGTAGTATTATTATTGTCTAAATAGGAACATCGTACCTAATTTGCAGCATGATTAACTCATTTTTCCAGATGTAAATAGTTCCATCTCCAAAGGCACTCCTCACTTATTTATTTTGTGTTCATGTATGGTTCTGACAGAATTCAGACGCTGTTGGGTGTTTAAGTAATCTGTCAGGAGTGTTTATTTCCACGCATGCATTATCAAATTGGCTGTGAGCCGTAAGGTCGAATGCTTAGTATTTTTGCTCATACAAAAAACTCGCTCAGTTTGATTAATTTAACTCCAATGACGGTATCTGTAAGACATGGAAGTGTGCAATTTTTCTGTATGTGCTCTCATTTTTTATCTGTTTTTTATGCTTTTTTGAAAAAAAAAGAAACTAGATCAGAGAGGGATTACTCCCTATAGGTCTTTTTCCAAGTTTATAATTATTTACCCTGTTATTTTTCCCTTTCACATTTTTGACCTATTTTTTGGTGTATTCACTTGTTGTCTTTAGTGGGAAAATCCGATGCTTTCAGGACTTCTACATTTGTGTTTTTTTCCAGCTTTTTTGCAGCCTAAAATCAAATAATGTGTGTAGCCATGTTGTATAATTGGGGGTTATGGCGGGCTGCACTGTCTGAGTGCATGTAGCGAGTTAGGTCGGACGGCATGGGGCGGTAGTGTTCCCGATTTTGTTGCTGGATGGTGCATGTCCTGAATTTGGCATGGTCACCGAGGATGACTTGCCTACGTGCATGTATAATAGTATAGAAGTTTATGTGACTATGTTAGGTGGTTCTGCATGTATAATAGTATAGAAGTTTATGTGACTATGTTAGGTGGTTCTGATCTATTATTTTCTGTTCTGCATGTGTGTAGGTCGTGATGGGTGTTCATGACGTAGTTGTTGAGGGTTTGTTAGCGTCTGTTTTGCATATGCGTGTGACAAGTTACATTCCACGATGAGCGGTGATTAACAATGCACTTATGGTATACATGACAACTATTGCCTATCCGTATAATGCATTCGTCATATTATTCACTCCGAAAAAACCATATGCACATAAAAGAAAATTTGGAGTTTATATAGCGGGTGCCAAAAATTACATAGACACTATGGTGATAATAAATGCATCCTTTCCAATTTGCCTCTATGCACGACTTCTCTTTGCGTAATTACAAGCTTATCCATGCAGCTCTTTTATTTTAAGTTAAAATCTTATATTTACTAATTGGAGGCACCATACAAAGCACCACGGTAATCCTTAGAATTAAGGAATTTTGGCTGTTTGATTAATATATGATGTATCTCTAGCCATTGGATGAAAAGTAAGACGTGATTTCCTATGTTAGCACGTACAGGAGTCTTCTTCCCTTTGGTCTCTCTGTGTTTCCTAGATAAAAGGACATCTTTCTTTAAAAAGAAGAAGTCTGAACGTCCTCTCCTAGATTTGAGGCGTCTCCTCCCGATCTGCAGCACCTTCCCATATTTTTCTCCTCCCGATATGCAGCCCTTCTCATCTCTATCTCATGCCCTGCCGATCTGCAGCCTTTCTCATCTCTCATCTCACGCCCCATCATTGTTTCTTCGTCAAGGTACGACTCCATCACTCCACCATGCGCGCAATGTGTTCGGCTCAGCTTCCCGTGCTATTCTACATCCGGTGCGTTAACTAGGGCTGAGCAGATTTTCCCTGTGTGTTTCTCGATGGCAATGAGGTCGCCTGCTCCAAGATTTGGCAGCAAGAAGTTGAATCGGCAACCTGCATCCTATTTGGCTGACCCAGTGCATGGTGGAGAATCTGCATCTACCTCCCCATATCCTCTTTGCTGGATCGTATCGATTTTGCGGCTCCGTGACTCCATAGGAAACGACAACAATGGATGAAATTTGCACCAGAGATGCCAGGTTTACACAGCCATCATCGTTAGTGTTGGCCAGAAACAAGTTTCACATCTCAGGTGAGCAACATGATCTTACTTTCCCGTTTCATCCATATGCTACATATATACATGTGGCATGACGTCTAAATAAGACTATTATGCTAACATTTACTATGTCAGACCTTTGCACAAAAGGTTATCCAATTTAACCGGCAATGAGCATATCTTATAACTTCATATTGCACTGATGAAGTTCAGAAACTGATGTATCTCTGCTGATACTTGAGATCACAATTTTGAAATTATAAGATTAGGTTAACAGATTTTTGGTTACCAATCAACAGTGATGGATGCAGAAAGAAAATAAACAAAGTGATTTCTCCAAAATTAGTCTTAAAAGGTATATTCTCTCTCAATAATGCATTCAATGGCTTGGGTACTGTTTTCATACGTACTTCTTGCAGAACGAGCTGAGTGTGCTCTCATTTACAAGGCCATAATCTCTTTAGGTAGCTGCTGTTGCTAAGGTGAACGGTTTGCATAATGGTTTAATAGCTCTTTCTTACGTAATGAATTCTGGGTATCGTCTCTCCCTAAGATCATAGCGCGTTGATGTATATTCTGTTACAAAATGGATATAATTAGAAGCTCACCCTTGAGTAGGTTTGTTCCATGTCTCACAATTATGGAATTAGTTATAAACTTATAATGTATTATGAAGTTGTAATAGAAATCTGAAACCTTCTCTACAGTACATGAGCATG
The DNA here is from genome assembly GCA_904067115.1 of Aegilops sharonensis. Classification (NCBI taxonomy): domain Eukaryota; kingdom Viridiplantae; phylum Streptophyta; class Magnoliopsida; order Poales; family Poaceae; genus Aegilops; species Aegilops sharonensis. The sequence continues at coordinate 4,728,124 of LR880968.1, read as the reverse complement.
ACTGAGGGAAGATGGCAAGCATCTTATATCACAAGAATAATGTTGTTTGTTTGATTTGTATATGCTTTTACTCATTTATTTTTCTATGAACAGAAAAGATCCATCCTTGCAACGGACCAAATTCTGAAAGAGGGAGAACTGTGATTTGTGATTCTGATGTTGGTCTTAGACAGGAATCTGCCAATCTCTTCTTCTCTCTACAAAGGATACAACCGGCAAAACAACATGTATCTACCATGGAATTGATTTTTAATTTCTGAAAGTAAATTAAACACAAAGGATGGATTTTAGTACCAAACATTGCTGGTGCAGATGTCAAATTATTATTAGAAAGTAAATAAAACAAATATGTTATTAGAAGTCTGACATGATTCTCCAAACATGATTGAGAATTTGGATAGCCGACACTTCAATGGAATCGATAATATTTTCCAGTAATTTGCAAATATTACCAAGAGACTATCGTATTATCGCAGAAGTCGTGCATCGTGCTATTACTACATCACATATATAATTATTCTCCATTGGTGCTCCTCTGGACAGATCTCAACGATTTTATGTGTGTCCAGGTTTTTTACCAAGGAGACCGGATGACAAGTGGATTCCCTCAGAGGTAATTTGATGATTAGCTCGGTCGAGTTTTGGGGATGAGTTCACAACAAGCGGCGGGGAAGGGGTCACCGATTCCTTGATGTTCAGGACTTAAAAAAGGACAGGCCAAAATGCTGCCCCTCCAATGTTCGCTAATGTTTCAGCTGTGTTGTTGCACGAAGCTTTCTGTTTTTTGGTGTTCCTACATTATCATCTTGCATATTTTGTATCTCAGTCCATACCTGAGCTCTCTCATGTTTGTTCTTTGCAATTTATTTTTTATGTAAGACTCCACTACACAAATATGAACTATTGACTGTCATGGACAATATAAGATTATGTCTATATACATCCATATGTAGACTGAATTTGAAATCTACAAAAGGGCTTATATTAAGAACAGAGGGAGTACTATTCATGGTTCATAAGAATAGCTAGGACGTGCGGGCGCACGGGTTGTTGACTAGTTACTTAATAAAACAAATACAACATACATAAACATGACGTATCTGCATGGCGCGGCGTGGCGCCGCGTGGGAATAGCTCGTATATATTTGAGCCAGCAAGACAGTACAAATTACAACCACCGGGTCGGTAGCAGAGAGGGAGGGAGGGGAGAGCACACAACCTAAGAGCAGGCTCCAGGAACTACATCGACAGGCCTTCAGAGTTGCAGCCAGACCAATAATGCTAAACATACAAAGAGTTACACGCAATTACATGCTGACTAGGATTTTTTTCATCTACTAACCAATCACAAACTTGCCCCCTCCCCCCCTCCTGATTTTCAAGGGGGTGGGCCGCCTCCCCATCTATTGACCAATCAAATTAACTCCCTTTGTAAAACCTTGTAACTCCCCACTGAACACCACAACATTCCTCCGCTTCCATAGATGCCAACAACAGAATTGCATGACAGCCTGCGGCGACGCGGTGCCAACAGCACCGGACGCATCGAAAAGATGTAGCCCTCGCACCGCGACCCCAGAGGTGGAGAGGCGTAGGGTGCCCCAGAACGCCCGGGCGAAGGAGCAGCCAAAGATCACCTCAAAAAAAAGATCAGGTGGTCGGGCGTCTCAAGGGGCGCCCCGCACTCAGGGCAGCTGGCCTCGCGCGGCTCCACAATTTGTTTCTTCAGCAGGTTGTCATGGGTGTGGACACGGCCAAGCACGAGCAGCCAAGTGAAGAACCTGACCTTGGACGGCGCCGGTGAGCTCCAAAGGAAGGCAGCGTTCTCGACGACCACACCCCCCAGACGGAGGAACTTATAGGCTGCGTTCGAGGTGAGTTTCTCTTTTTGTCTTCTCACACAGGACCAGGATCGTTAGTCGGCGCCCCCCGCACCCTCACCCGCCTGCCCAACGAGTGGGAGTAGGAGGAGGCGTTCCCGGGCAGCCGTGGCACCAGGACTGCATCAAGCCCAAGGGTACAGATCGCCCAGACGGACGTCTCAGCACCCGTAGCATGGGAAGCAAGCGTCGGTAAAGCGCCACGTATTGGCACACAATAGAGCCAGTGATCCTCCCAGAAGGTCGTCAGCCGCCCGACCCCCCATGATGACTAGGGAGAGCGAGTGATAGAGGGGCATGAGGCTCCGGAGGCACGCCCAATGCTCGCTGGTGAGCGTCCAGCCACACGTGTCCAGCAGAAGGCGCTCGCCAAGAGAACTCTAGACCAGGACGCCGACCGGGACAGTGGGACAAAGTGCAGCCGGTGCAGTCGTTTTGGGTGGCGAGGTCCCGGACCCCAAGCCGTGAGGTACGCTCCAATTTTCAAAACATTTGGACAATTTGATGGTGGACAATTGGGTGGTGGACAATTTGATGCGTGAGGTACGCTCCAATTTTCAAAACATTTGGACTTCTGTGCAGCTCTCAGCAAAAAAGACAAATCGAAGGTCCGTAAAAATGTGTATTGTTCATATACTGTTCTGGTCTGATTTGTTTTTTTGTTAGAGCTACACAGAAGTCCAAATGTTTTGAAAATTGGAGCGTACCTCACGCATCAAATTGTCTAACACCCAATTTTTTTGGAATTTTTTGAATTGTCTGAATTTTTTACGATTTTTTTTGACCGGGTGCAGATGCACCCGGGCACCGAGACGCCGTTCTCATAAATTACATTATAGTAACGAAACTTCACTCTTATATATTTATTCTACATATTATAAAAAGTGCATTTTGTGCTAATTGTGTGGAAAATTTTGCTTTTTATTTTCTTTATTCTTTAAGGGTAATACCGATGCTAATTATTTTGTGCTATTTTTTTGTTAAGTAAATACATTTTTCTATTGTTATGTGTATGTATGCATGAAAGTACCATAAAATATGTTTGTAAATTATACTAGACTGCTAAAATTGCATTATTATATGTGTATTCGCTGCATATTATAAAAAGTGCAATTTCACTGCAAAGTTGTGTGCAATTTTTTTTTGTTTATTTCTTTCTTCTTAAGAGTAATACCAATGTCGTTAATTTATTCTATCTTAGAAAATTTTATTTGTTTTATTATGTTTAGTTTTTAATTCATTTCCTGTTTTTAAGGACGATACCAATGCCATTTATTCCTTCCTTGTTTAAAAATTTCGTTTTGATGTAAAATTCACTATTATATGTTTATTCTTACATAACCAAAAAACTGCAATTTATGTATAAATTGTGTGCACCATGTGTGTAAACTATAGTAGGAAGCAAAAATGGTACTGTGTATGCTTATTTTTGGCATATTACAAAAGTGCTATTTCAGGGCATACTTGTGTGCAAGTTATTTTTTAATTTTTTTTTCTTCTTAAACGGTTGCATTCTTCCATAGAAAAGTTCATTATTTTGTTTTTATTTTTCTTTCTTCTTGTTTCATTCTTCTCTAGAAAACTTCATTATTTTTGTTTTGTTGTTGTTTTTTTATTTTCTTTCTTCTTAAAGGGTTTGAATCTTTCCTAGAAAATTTCATTATTTTTTTTATTTATTTTCTTTCTTTTTAAAGGTTTTATTCTTCTCTAGAAAATTTTATTATTTTTTCATTTTAATTTTAATTTTATTTAGTTTTCTTTGTTTAATGGAATACCTTTATTTTGCATATTGTAACAAAGCGCAATTTCTGTGTAAATTGTGTGCAAATTTTGCCATTATTTGTTTTTTATTGCCTTTCTTCTTAAGGGTATTGTCAATGTCAGAATTTTTTTCTTCTTTTCGTTCTTCTTCAAGGGTAATATTCAATGCCAATGATACTCTCGCTATCATAAATACACACAATTTGCGTGAAAATTGTGTGCAAATTGTGTCATTATTTATTTTATTTTTCTTTATTCTTAAATGATAAACCAATGGCACTAATTCATTCTTTCTTAGATATTTTTATTATTTTGATTTTATTTTTGTTGCAAATTCATTCCTTCTTAGAAAACTTATTTTTGTTTTGTAAAATTTCACTATTATATTTTTAATCTTTCATATTATAGAAGCGCAATTTCTGTGTAGATTATGTGCAAATATTGTCATTATTTTATTTAAGGTGACACCACACCGTAATTATTAGAATTTTAGGCAACGGATGACTACATTGCTGCATGATTAGTGTGCATGAATGTAGATCAACTGAAACAGTTTTACGGTCAGTCGACTAGTGCAAATTCCTGTAGTCGGTCCGTATTTCAATTTGGGCATGTGTGTTGCGTTCGTCACCAAGGTCCTGGTAATCCAGCATGCTTTTTACGGGGTACTCCCATATGCATGCTTTTTTTTGTTGAGAAATTCCCATATGCATGTACTACACTGGTTTTCTCTGAAACTATACATGTACATTGCTTGTTGGGCCATTATGTTGCTACGTTCGCCCCAATTATTCAGACAGCCATGCATGTGTCTGATAACACGTGTGTATGTGTGTGATGGAAACAGATGGCAGAGAAGGCACAGGGTGACGGAAGAAGTGTATGGATGTGCATGCCATCGTTGGGACTTGGCCCAGGTTTCAGAGAATGAAATGTGTGGTGCAAGTGCGATGTCGAGGGCAGGCTCAATCGACTGAAACAACTTTGGGTCAGTCGACTGACCCAAGTTATGTTTTCAGTTGATTGACCTGTAGCCAGTCCCGTTTGAGTGCGCCCATGGCGTAGGACGGGATAGCATCCAGGACGGCGTTGATGACAACCAGCCGCCCCGCCGGGGAGAGGAGGCGGGCGCGCCATTCACTGTGGATGCGTTCTTCGGCTCAGAAAGCGACTCTGGTCGCGGTGGTGCTCCTTCGGATTTGGGTGTATTGGATCTTCATCTCCTTCCGCTCTAGCGTTATTTCGTGGATGGTGGGTGACGGCTGTGGATTGTTGCTTCTCCGTGTGGAGGGACCTCCCAGGACTTGTTTGCACTTTTATTTTTTTGGATCCCTTTCTGCGATTGTACCGGGACAAATGTTCTTCTTGATTTGCTTTGCTTGGGTGTATGTGTGGACTGTGGTGTTGTAACTGTATGTTCTTATGAACACGTAGCAACCTTTTCTCAAAATAAATTATTTTCATCCGACTGTTAATGCGATAGACAAAGAGCTCTACTTTGATACTATTACAATGGGCAACAATACAAAAGAACTATACGGTCAGGACCTTGAGAAAATATCCTATCGGCTAGATGTTTATAGCTGTCATGATGTTCTTGGACATGGTCGGCTGGGAGAAGGACCTAGGATCCATGTACATACTGAGAACCAAAATGAGGTTATGTAATGACACATGGACATAAGGAAACATCAAGTCGGAAGGCGTACAAGAAACTGGTGCAACGACAAGGACTGTACAAATCTGTGTGGTTCAGAAACTGGTGCTCATAGAAATTGATACGTTTCAGAGACTGCTGCATGCCCATAGAAAGATCAATCATGCCTATTAGTTACCAGGGTATATGGCATAAGATATTCAGATTTCACAACAGTTTGCACTCTGATAACACTAGTCGGAAGGTTTACAAGATGTTGCTGGCTTACATGTACATGCACTCATGTACTACTGCCGCTCCTGTGACTCGAGGGTGCAGTGTATTGTTCTTCAGTAACCTGTTCTTGGACACCTCACTGAGGAGTGCATTCGTATTGATGCAGCAGTGATGGCGGAGGACACCGAGCGAGCTACCGGAGACGGCAGTCGTAGCAGTAGCGGCTGTGTAGGGGCAAACATGCAGGTAGGGAACTGTAGCAGCATGTTATTAGCGCAAGCATAGCATGTTACAAAAGAGCAGTTCATGCACGTGAATATTGAAGGCGAAGCACAAGCCCTAGTACACCAGATAATTTTTTCCCTATGTACCCAACTTTTTTTTTTTCGGAAGCCCTATGTACCCAACTAATTTACTGTATTAAATAGCCAAAGGTTGAGAATGAGTTGCAAATTTTAACTTTATTCAGTATTTAACCTAGTAATATTTGTTTTAAATACATAACTTGTATTCCCTATAGACTACTAATCAAAAAGACAACATCTATCTCTGTGACAAATCGTTTTAGTGGCTCCGTGATTACGTCGGTTTTAGGTAGACCGAAACCAATAGTGATAAGGAAAAGAAATACTAACGTGAAACCGGATACTAGTCAATTTTTTGTGTTCACATGATTTTGATTCCTTTGTCTGAAACACAAGATAAGCTTGCTCTTTAAAAGATACAAGAACATAGCTACTCCACGAAACGGCCATAGAGGGCACGTCATGGTAGTTGGCATGTCCTTCTCATGCATTGTTGTCAAACACTCAAAAACCTATAGTCGACCACTAGAAGCATTGAACGTTCAAGCATGTTAAAGCTATCCTTGAATTCATATAATTGATTGACTTCTCACCTTTAAACACTTGGCACTGGCCAATTTGTGATTCTAACTAAATTAATCGCTTGTGCTTTCAGCTCACCACTAATATATCATGAGAGATCAGCCTCCCTATCAAATTCCATCACAAACCTTATACACTTCGTCCATCATAAATCTCCTACAGCACTGCGGTGAACTCGACATGGATGTCGCCATATCTGCAGTTGCAAGCGAATTTGTTAGCCGCTTCATCTCCTTCCTGGTAAACAAGTACTCCTACTCAAGCAATGTCCGATTGGAGGAGAAGGTGGAGAGGTTGCAGAACCTCCTAATGAGAGTACACATGGTCGTTGAAGAGGCAGATGGGAGATACATCATGAACTCCAGGATGGTGATGCAGCTCCAGTTGCTTTCGGAGGCCATGTACCAAGGCTACCATGTTGTTGACACCTTCAGGTACCAAAGTCTGGAGGACAAAGGCATCAACGAGGTTTGCAACTCATCTGTTTTGCCTTTTGCCATTCCTCTTAAGCGTACTCGCACAATTGCATGTACAAGAAAGGACAAAGTAGTGAACCTTGAGTTAGATGGTGCCTTGGAAAGCATGCAAAGTGTTGTGGATAACATGATGGAGTTCGTTGTGCTTTTGGGTGGATGTGACCGCATGGTGCGTAGACCTTATGATTCATATCTGTATTATGAAAACATCATGTTTGGACGCCATGCCGAAAGGCAAACTCTCTTGAACTTCCTGTTGCAACAGAACCAACCTGGTGATGAACCAGATGTCCTTCCGATCATAGGTGGTCGCACAGTCGGCAAGAAAACGTTGGTTGCTCACGTGTGTAGAGACGAGAGGGTGCGATCGCGCTTCTCTTCGGTTTTGCACTTGAGTGGAGAAAACCTTTTGAAAATTCTTGAGCATGAAAGTACCATCTTAGGGGAAATGTTGGTAGTTGTTGAGTTTGCTACTGACGTAGATGACAACGACTGGAGAACATTCCACTCATTTGTCAAAAGGTTGGCTACAGGTAGTAAGGTGATCATCATAAGTAAACTTCAAAGGTCAGCCAGATTTGGATCAGTGAAGCCAATTTTTCTCAACAATCTGTCTTACGAGGAATTCTCTTACCTCTTCAAGACACTGGCATTTGGAAGTGCAGACCCCAAAGAACATCCACGTCTAGTACCAATAGCACAAGAATATGCCAAGGTGTTGCACATGGAAGAGTCACTTCTCATCGTAAATACATTTGCGAATGTATTGAGGAACAACCTCAATGTCTGCTTTTGGCTTTGCCTATTTAACAAGAGCAGAAGAATGATTGAAAGGAACCTCTCCATATATGGTGTGGATCTGAAAATACATATGGAACAAGGCTATCCGCTTCACTTAACAGATTATGCTTTGAATCCACTGCGCGCGATACCTTATTCAGCAACTGTTCCAAGGAAGAAGGAACTACCAAAGGTCACACTCGGGGAGCTCCTGGAAGATCCTAGTGTTAGGCCAAAAGGGGAGTTCAATTTAGTGACCTGGGAATCAATGATCCCTCCTTATAATTCATCCTCTTACTTTGTTCCGGACTGGGTTCAGGATACGCCTGAAGGTACCCCCTTGTCGGGTAAGAAGCGACGAGGACTGCATGTATAATGTTATAGCATGGCCTCTATAATCTAGTGTGATGGGAGTTGTTTAATTTTCCATGGAATTTGTAGTCTTTTTACGAAGGCCCAAACAATTTGTAATTTACTAGTCACTCGCGCATGCTTTAGCCACTCTGTATTTGTAATTCTTTTTTTTCTGGGAGATCTATATTTGTAATTCTGTGTGTATATGGTTCTTTCTCTGCTCATTCTCTTTCTACTTTTAGTTCATTCCTAACTTTATTTTCATCCTGAGTGTTTTGATTTTTGCGAAATATTTTCATCCTGAATGTTAATGATATAGTTGAAGAACTCTTACAATGAACAATATTGCACCACAACAGGATTATCAAGACTCCGACACAATATCTTACGAGTTAAATGATTAATAGCTTTGGTTGAGCGGAGGATCTATGATCCATCTATTGAGAATCAAAAGAGGGTTTTACAATGACTCACAAAGAGAAAAAGAAATGACGAAAAAGCTGGGCATTTCAGCAGAAGCAAAATGCATTTAGTTGAACCCAAAAAGAAAAGAAAAAACACCCGTCTATCTCAAAATGAAAATTTTACGAAGAAGTTTGCTAAGTCAAGCTTTCTACGCCATATGTTTCATCTTTGTACACCACAAACCTGCAGAAAAAAGTAAATCGCAAAAGGATATAACCATGATTTGAAATCGTCCGGGACTTGGCATGCTACAGTAGTAAACTAACAATGTCTGCTGTCACAAAATTTGACTTCCAACAAAGTTAGCAGTCTGGCAATGACCTGTATGGAAACAGACATCGTAATATTTTGCAATGTGGTAATTGGTATAATATGAAGTCACTCATCCTTAGTTTGAACCGCAAAAGTTCATTCGGTTAGAAATCGCTACCTGCCCATAGAAAGGTCGCCCCAGCGCATGTGGAGGCTTGATTGGTTTATCTTAGGCATTGCCACGATGTCATGCTACTGATTAATTACCAGGGTATGCCGTATGCATATCAGCATATGACATTAGATTTTTGGATTTCAAAACAGTTTATAGTTTACTAGGCAGAAGGTGTGCAAGAAATCGCTGCTTACCATATACATGTAGACATTTAGTATTTCCGCTCATGCCGATTAGCTGATCAAGTCCTCGGTAATCTGTTCTTCCACCATTCGCTCACAAGTGCATTCAATTAGCCTCGATACGGCGGCTGCGGCGGAGAGGAGGAGGTTGAAGACAGGCAACGGATGTGTAATGTGCAGATACGGAAGAGTGTAGGTGTGCCATGGGATCGAACCGAATGCGTTGGGGCTCGGGAGGTCGCGGTGGGTGACAAGAACGTATCAGTTTTTTTTAGACATATATAGAACATATCAGGTGAAACGAACAAATCTATGCACCCAATGCACTGTGCGATTTGGGGTTAAACCAACGGATAGGGTTTGATTACAGATGTTTGTTGGCGTATTCGCAAAACAGACCTCGCATTGTATTTAAATCAACCCGCACGCCATCCAGTAATCTGGCTCATTGTCAATAAAACACTTATATTTCACCGAAATCAACCCAAACGGAACCGTGGGTTGATTCTGATGAAATAAAAATGTTCTATTTGCAAAATGTGTTCACAGCTCAATCTTCTCCATCATTTTCTCATCTAATGGTCCCAAAATGGCGTGGTGCATTGGATGCACAAGTTCGTTCGTTTCACCTGATACGTTCTCGCGTATAGGAAGGGGTGGTGATAAGGACCCGCTTCGCGAGAACTAGATAGATCTAGGGTACAATAGTTATCGGGCCTCATTATGTGGTAGGTAGTTTTCTTTCTTTGCAAGATACAATGCTGTGTGGAGGGTCCTCCTATACGGCCCTTGTCAGGGATCCTATTCCAGACGTAAGCCGCTCGGTAGCGTGGCGACTACGGTAAGATCTTTCCTTGAAGCGTCTACAATAATCGACACTTAGGTCCTGTTTGTTATAAATAGTAGAGGCGTGACCTACCTGAGGCGAAACGAGTGGGTCTTTCACTGGTTTTTTGGGTTTCTTCCATCTAGTATTTCTTCTTCTTTTTTCTTTTCTTTCTTTTTCCTTCTTTTTCTTCAGCTTTTTATATTTTTTTCTCGGGTTTTGCTGGATTTATTCTTTTTTTCTCGTTTTTCATTGGTTTTATTTGTTATCTCTTGGGTTTCATTGTTTTTATACACATTTTTTGAATATATCTAATACATTTTTCTAACACATATTTAACATCTTAAATTCCTGATTAACATTTTTTGAATACTATACTAACATTTTCTGAATACATATTCAATATTTTTCATATACATATTTAACATTTTTTGTCAAATTCATTATTAAAAAAATTCTAATAAAAGTTTAAGATTTTTTGAATATGTTATCAACATTTTTTGTACACACATTTATCATATTTCAAAT
>LR880968.1:4701139-4717395 GCA_904067115.1 Aegilops sharonensis | reverse complement strand
AAAATGCAAGTTTAACATTTTTTGTAATACATGGTCAACATTTTCTCTATAAACCTTTAACTTTTTATAAATTCATGATTAACATTTTTCAAATACTTGTTTAATATTTTTTGAACATGTTCATTACATTTTAGAAATACATGATCAATTCTTTCACACATTGTATATTTTTGGTATACATTTTTCGTATACATAATCAATTCTTTTAACTCATTTAATATTTTCTAAATACAAATTTAACCTTTTAAAAAAATTATGTAATTTTTTAATACATATGATTATAATTTTGCGACGTGTAGAAAAAAGTAAACAATGAAATAAGTAAAACAAAAACAAAAAACATGGATGTGCCCTACAGGCAACAGGAGCTGGCCCATCTTCTTACAAGTAGGCCGTCTCAGCTTGCTATATGCAGTTCTGGGACCTTCCCAAACCGTTTTTTTCTCTTCTACTTTCTCTTCTGCTTTTTTCTTCTTTTATTTTATTTTTTGTCTATGTTTTAGATTTTTGTTTTGTTTTGTTCTTTTTCATTTTCTGATTTTGAATTTATATTTTCGTTCTTTTCTTTCCAAATTTGACGACTATTTTCTGAAATCCAGGTATATTCTTTCATGTCGCTGATAATTTTCTGAAGTTCTAAAAAAATCAGAGTGAACATTTTCTGAATTTAAAATTTATTCATCGTATTAAAAATTTAATCATCAAATTCAAAAATGATTATCATATTTTAGAAAATGTTCATGAAATTTTAATATTCGTAAAAAACTTTCATTTGTTTTCTCCAAATTCTGAAATTGTTCATCAAAATAAAAAATGTTTCTTTATAAAATTTCAGAACAGTTTTCGAATTTGTGAATTTGTTTCTTGCATTGTTGAACGTTTTTCAAAATTCTAAATTTTGTTTGAAATGCCAAACTTTTTAAAGAAGCAAAAATCAAAAAGAAACGAAGCAAAAAGAAAACAGGAGAGTCCTGCCCCGCACATGTGCCGGCTATAGTTCGAGCGTGGCGGAGGAAAGGGGGCTGCGCAGTGAAATGCAAAAAAAAGTATAAAATGTTCGTGAATTTGAAAAAAAGTTCATAGTTTTAAAATTTGTTAATGAACTTGAAAACAAATCATGAAACTTGACATAAAATCATGAGATTGAAAACGTTCAATTTTTTTCTAAATTTGCAAAAAAGTACATGTCTTTAAAAAAAAACAAGAATTCATGAAAAGTTCCTAGATTTGAATAACAGTACACGCGTTTGGAAAAAGTTCACGCTTTAAAAAAATGTTCATGACTCTGGTTAGTTCAAAAAAGTTCATGAATTTGAAAAATGTTCACAGATTTGAAAAACAATTACAGATTTGAAAAATGTTCAATGATTTCTAGAAAGTTAATGTATTTGAAAAACAAATCATGGATTTGAATAAAAAGTTCATGCATTTGGCAAAAGTTCATGAATTTCAAAACGTTATTTGCAGATTTAAGAAAAGTTCACGGGTTTGACATATGTTCAATAATTTGGAAAAAGTTCACTCATTTTAAAAAGTTTGTGATTTTGAAAAAAAAAAACTTCATAGAATTTGAGAACAAAAATCAATTTTGAAAAGAATTTCACATTTTTTAAGGGAACAGGTAAAAAAAATGGCCATGACCAAAGCAAACCGCCACCTCTGGCCTCCGTTTTAGCGGCACGCCATGACCAAGAGCTTGTAGAAGTTGCTGACAAGAAGTTTTCAACATAGACAAGAAGACGTCAACATCGACACCGAAACATGGCAAACCCTAAGTTCATTCCTTACCATACCCACCGCCGGTCCAAGTCCTAGGGTCCCCGCCCCTGTTGTCGCTAGAGCGACAAAAGAGTAGGGGGCACTCGAACATGATGAAGAGTAGGAAGACCGGCCGCCGTTGTCACCTGCCCCCTAGGTCTGGGAGAAGGAGAGGAAAGAACTCCTAATTAGTTAGATCATTCAGACTTCTTCATCCAGTTTAGTTACAAAGAAGTGTATACCTATGAGACCTTGTTAGTTTTGAGCACAATGGTTTGGTGTTTAGATAAACCCCTAAGGGTTTTTTTTTTTGCGAGAACATTTTTTTGACAAAAGTTGGGATTCATTAAGTCAAAATGAAGCATTAAGGGAATACAAACACAATAAGCACATATCCGACCTCTGCATGTTTAGGGTGCACACATCGAAAACTTATGCACCCAAGTAGAAAATTGTCATATTCACATATTGCGACACAGCAAGCCGGCGCCATCGTTCACGTACCTGCAGACGGGATCATGACCACTAATGTCTTACCACTAGAGAGCGCTGGTTCGGCTGAAATATTCACCACCGCCGCTGCACAGCCATACATGCTGCTTCAAGCCTTCATTCATAGATCACATCTCATAGCCAAAGGATAGCTGAGGAAAGACCTCCCAGCCGTCGCCTTCACCGACCAGTTCCATGGCTTTGCAAGGCATTTTTGCAAAAACAAAAAAAAAACGTTAACAAGAAGTTAGGACGAAGAGGAAGGACGCAGCGGCTTTGGTTCGGGTGGCGGCGGCTATTTGCTAGGGTCTTTTTTGGTAAGGAGACAAACCTAAGGTTAGGTGCTAAATGATACACCCCCCGTTTCAAATTATAAGATGTTCTAGATATTTCAATATGAACTACATACCTGCTAAAATGAGTGAACAAATATAGTAAAACGCGTATACAATAATTAACTAGCATGTTCACTTTGGTTCACGAGCTCCCAAATCGTAATTAGTCCACAACGACTCGTCTACTGTGTTTACTTTGGTCCAAGTCTCGCCCAAACGAGACCACATCAGATGACTTTTGCACACGTGGTGTCCCTTGGAGTTTGCAAACAGTAAAAGAATCATCCTTAATATTTTGTTCTATGTTATTTTTGTGATGCAAGTTAGATTTTTTTTTATCTCCTCTACTTTTATATACAAGGCCACAAACTCAGATTACATGTATCAACATAAAACAAAATGTCTGTTTTGCAAGCCAGCTTTTCTTTTCATTTACTGCGATCAGTAAACTTCATCGAACTATCACGGATAACAGCAGGCGTTGTACCTCTCTACCATAGCCTGCATTGATGTTCGGCTTCACATATCCCCATGGGTCATGGGAGGAGGTGACCAAACCATCCTTCTCGTTTCATCGCCGCTCTAGTTTGATAGTAGTGCTCGACCAAGTCGCTGCTTTCGTACTACTCCCCCTGTTCCAAAATAGATGACCCAACTTTATACTAACTTTATACTAAAGTTAGTATAAAGCTGAGTCATTTATTTTGAAACAGAGGGAGTACATCTGAATTCGATAGTAACTACTCGTGCTACTTTGTCCTCTAACAGCGCGTTGCTTACATGGCTTCTTTGACCAAGTCGAGGCCAACTCCCGTTGAAGGTCACTCCGCGGCGGCTACGGAATCGCAGAAGAAGTTTGGAAACAACACAGGAAACACGATCACCCTATCGTTTGAAGCAATTATACAATGTGGACAATACCGCAGGCCAGGAAACAATGAGAGAGTTATAAATAAATATTAAAGCTTCGTTGAGCTACTCCACAACTTTTTGGATCTCACTGGTCCTGCTGCAGCCAACAATAGCACGGCTGCCCTGGTGAAGTTTCGGAGGTTGCTGCATGCCCATAGAAAGATATCAGTCATATGCCTATTACAGTAGTTACTAGGGTATATGGCATAAGATATTCAGATTTCGCAGCAGTTTGCAATTTGATTGCATGAGTCGGAAGGTGTACAAGAAGCAAGCTGTGATCTTTGGCACATCACTTACGAGTGCAGTCAGTTGGTATTGATGCGGCAGTGGTGGGAGCGGCAGCAGCATGCTCGTAGCACAAGCATAGTCATGTTTAACAAGAGCTAGTTTTTGCATGTGAATATTGAAGGCGAAGTACAAGCTCTGGTGCACCAGATAATTTTCTCCCTGTGTATCCAACTAATTTTGTGTATTAAATAGCCAAAGGTTCAAAATGAGTTCCAAGTTTCAACTTTATCCAGTATTTAACCGAGTAAGATTTGTTTTGTTTAAGTACATAATTTATATTGCCTAGATAACTAATGAAACTACAAGATCTATCTCTTATGACAAATGATTTTAGTGGCTCCATGATCACGTAAATTTTAGGTAGACCGAAGCTAAAAGTGACAAGAAAAAGAAATACTAGCATGAAACCGAATACAATCAATATTTTGTGTTCACATGATTTTGATTCCTTCTCTGAAACACAAGATAAGCTTACATTATAAAAGATACAAGAATAGGAACTCCATCAAGCATAGTCATAGATGCCACATCATGGTAGTTGGCAATAGGGCCCTAGTTGGCATGTCCTTGTCAAGCATTATTGTCAAATAGTCCTTCGGGAAACTACAGTCAAACACTAGGAGAATTGAGTGTTCAAAAACATTGGAGCCATCCTTTAATTGGTAGAATTCATTCACTCCTTATTTTTAAACACTTGGCCTTACTCAATATTTTGTGATGGGACCCGACTAGATGACGAGTCGTTTGTTGGCCCAATCTTTCACGGTACTCAACGAAATAGCAAAAACGTCGATGAACGATCGTCGCAACAGCAGCGTGTGTCGAAGTAGTAGAGTGGCTCTTCGGATCAAGCAAAAACGCGAGAAGACCAAAGAACAAAAACTTGAGCAAGAATTTGATCGGATCAAATCCTACACATAGAGCAGCTCCAAAATCCCTCAAGGATCAGCAAAGAACATAGATATTTGGCGCATCCAACCTGATGCTTTTCTCCATAATTTTCCACTCAAAAAGGTTCCGTCCCGTACAAGGTCGAGGCCTGCCTGTTTTATAGGCAAAACTAAACCTGAACCAACCGACCTAACAAACAAGCTAAAAAGATAGGGACGCGGAGTTTTGGCTCCCGAGCTCATCTGCACCCACGCTTAGAAAAAAAATCAAAAAAATACTAGAAAAATTTAAAAAATTCCAATTTTTTTGGGTGGTAGATAATTTGACGCGTGAGGCCCGCTCCAAAATTCAACTCATTTGAGCATCTGAGCAGCTCTCGGCAAAAAAGACAAAAGCAGGGTCAGTAAAACTGTTTACTGTTCACGCACTGTTTTGACCCGATTTGCCTTTTTTGCCGAGAGCTACTCAGATGTCTAAATAAGTTGAATTTTGGAGCAGACCTCACGCGTCAAATTATCTATCACCCAAAAAATTTTGGAATTTTTTGAATTTTTCTAGTATTTATTTTGATTTTTTTTCTGAGCGGGAGCAGATGAGCCTGGGCGCCGAAGTGGATATCCGAAAAGATATGGACTCTTATCTCTTTCCTATTCTAACTAATCATGATTTAATTAAATTTAAAAAAAGCATGATTTAATTAATTAAGTATCCGGCAACGCTGATCACAAAAATTCAAAAGCTAAATCAACATGGTTTAGACTCCTTCATGTTGCCTTGGGGCTTCGGCCTTCACGTCCTGGTACTCCACTCACACACGACCAATACAAAAGAAATTGCATGGTGTTCTGAAGGTTGGTTTGATCTCTTGCTTCTCTAGTTGTGTTGACGGCACCTCAATACAGAAACCTCCAATCTGCAGTGTACATGGAATAGCGCGGTCTATGGTCACATCACGTAAATTTTAGTGGCTCCATGATCACGTAAATTTTAGGTAGACTGAAGCTAAAAGTAACAAGAAAAAGAAATACTAACGTGAAACCGAATACAATCAATATTTTGTGTTCACATGATTTTGGTTCTTTCTCTGAAACACAAGATAAGCTTACACTATAAAAGATACAAGAATAGGAACTCCATCAAGCATAGTCATAGATGCCACATCATGGTAGTTGGCATTAGGGCCCTAGTTGGCATGTCCTTGTCAAGCATTATTGTCAAATAGTCCTTCGGGAAACTACAGTCAAACACTAGGAGAATTGAATGTTCAAAAACATTGGAGCTATCCTTTAATTGGTAGAATTCATTCACTCCTCATTTTTTAAACACTTGGTCCATTTGTGATTCTAATTAAATTAACTGCTAGTGCTTTCAACACAGCACTAATATATCGTGAGAGATGAGCTTCCCTGTCAAATTCCATCACAAACTCAGACTTTGTTTTGCCAAAGTAAGTGCTCAAGCGAAACATTCCACTTATCAAAGAAGGGCGGTGAACTTGACATGGATCTCGCCATATCTGCAGTTGCAAGCGAATTTGTTAGCCGCTTCATCTCCTTCCTGATAAACAAGTACTCCTACTCAAGCCATGTCCCATTAGAGGAGAAGGTGCAGAGGTTGCAACATCTCCTAATGAGAGTACACACGGTCGTTGAAGAGGCAGATGGGAGATACATCATGAACTCCAGGATGGTGATGCGGCTCCAGTTGCTTTCAGAGGCCATGTACCAAGGCTACCATGTTGTTGACACCTTCAGGTACCAAAGCTTTGTGGACAAAGGCATCATCGAGGTTTGCAACTCATCTGTTTTGCCTTTCGCCAATCCTCTTAAGCGTACTCGCACAATTGCATGTACAAGAAAGGACAAAGTATTGAACCTTGATTTAGATGGTGCCTTGAAAAGCATGCAAAGTGTTGTGGCTAACATGATGGAGTTTGTTGTGCTTTTGGGTGGATGCGACCGCATGGTGCGTAGACCATATGATTCATATCTTTACTATGAAAACATCATGTTTGGACGCCATGCCGAAAAGCAAATGCTCTTGAACTTCTTGTTGCAACAGAACACGCCTGGTGATGAACCAGCTGTTCTTCCTATCATAGGTGGTTGCACGGTCGGCAAGAAAACATTGGTTGCTCATGTGAGCCGCGATGAGAGGGTGCGGTCATGCTTCTCTTCGGTTTTGCACTTGAATGGAGAAGACCTTTTGAAAATTCTTGAGCATGAAAGTACCATGTTAGGCAAAATGTTGGTAGTTGTCGAGTTTGCTTCCAATGTAGATGACAAAGATTGGAGAACATTTCACTCATTTGTTAAACGGTTGGCTAGAGGTAGCAAGGTGATCATCATAAGTAAACTCCAAAGATCAGCCAGATTTGGATCAGTGAAGCCAATTTTTCTCAAGAATTTGTCTTTCGAGGAATTATGGTACCTATTCAAGACACTGGCATTTGGAAGTGCAAACCCGGAAGAACATCCACGACTAGTACCAATAGCACAAGAATATGCCAAGATGTTGCACATGGAAGAGTCACTTCTTGTTATAAATCCACTTGCAGATGTACTGAGGAACAACCTGAATGTCCAATTTTGGCTTTTCCTATTAAAGAAAAGAAGAAGAATGCTTGAAAGGAACCTCTCTATATATGGTGTGGATCCGAAAACACAAATGGAACAAGGTTATCCGCTTGACTTCACGGATTATGCTTTGAATCCACTGCGCGTGATACCTTATTCAGCCATAGTTCCAAGAAAGAAGGAATTACCAACGGTGACACTTCCAGACCTCGTGGCAGATCCTAGTGTTAGGCCAAAAGGGGAGTTCAATTTAGTTATGTGGGAATCAAGGATTCCTCCTTACAATTCAGCATCTTACTTTGTTCCCGACTGGGTTCAGGATATGCCTGAAGGTACCCTCTTGCCAGGGAGGAAGCGACGCGAATTCCATGTATAATCTTATAACATAGCTTCTATAATTTGGTGTAATATTTGTTGTTTAGTTTTTCATGCAATTTGTAGTCTTTTTGCAAAGACCCAAAGAATAATTTGCCGCCACTAGGCATACTAAGGCCACTCTGTGTTTGTAATTCTGCATGTATATGGTCTTTTTCGGTCTCGCTCTATTCTTCCTTTTGTACTTCATTCCTATCTTGTTTTCATCTGAGTGTTAATAATTTAAAGTTGAAGAACTCTTATAATGGACAACATTGCACCACAACTACAGCGTCACGACTTCGACACAATATCCTATCAGTTAAATGTTTATAGCATTGGCTGGTTGGAGGAACTAGGGCTTCGACACAACATATTTAGAGCCAAAATGGGGTTTGGACATTGTAGCAGAACAAAAATGTATTTAGTTTAACAACATGTAATGCCTCCTACGCCATCGGTTTCATCTTCAAACCTGAAGAGAGAAAAATCTCCGAAAAGATTACCATGACGTTTGAGACGTGGACTGTTGGTTACAATATTTGAGTTTCAACAAAGTTAGCAGCCATCAATCTTAAAAAAGAAGGGCCAGAAGTCAATCTGATGGTGACCTGGATGGCAAGAGAAATCGTGATATTTTTCAAATGTAGTAGTTTGTATAAGATGAGGTCACTCATCATTTGTTTGAACCGCCAAAAGTTGATGTGCCTAGCGCGCGTGCCCATAGGAAGGTCAACCATGGCTGCCTAGCGCGCATGTCAACCGCTTGATTGGATTATCTTAGATACGCATATCAACATATGACATCAGATAACCAGATTTCAGAATAGTCTGTAGTTTAACAACACTAGACAGAAGGTGTACAAGAAATTGACCCTTATCATCGACATGTAGTACTGCCGCTTTGATTAGCTTAAGTAGCCCTAGATAAGATGTTGTTCCACGCCTCGGTGAAGAGTGCATCCGATTCATCTTCGACGCGACAGAGGAGGACGCCAGAGGCGACAGCGAGCTACCAGAGACGGCAGCGGCAGCGACAGCAGTTGTCTGAAAAATGTGTAGCTAGGAAAGTGTGTGACTCTGGAGGCTAAAGATCGCCGGCTCCTCCGACGCAACTCTGTCGGGAGGTTGGCATGGGCGGAGGAAGGGGAAAGGGATAAGGGCCTGCTTCGCAAAAAAGTGCTCGTATCCGGTCTAGTAAATCTCACACGAAATTTGAGTTTCAATCAAATTAGCACTTGACGGTGACATGTATGCCTGTATGTGTATGTAAACCTAGTTGCTGCTATAGGCGCAGTATGACCTAGTAATGACCTAAACGCTCTTATATCAATATCTATACCTTTATATCTATATCTATACCTAATAATAAAGGGGCTATTGCTTCTAGCGATGCGTCACCAAAATTGTCTCCAAAGTTGCAAAATATTACCCACCAATGCCACCGGCAAGTGATTAAAAACATTGGGAATCCCCCGCCTTGGCGGCCCATGCAGTAGGGACCTCCTATACTGCACTCTGCGGGGACAATACGCATCGCACCCGATTGGGCTGGCACATAACCGGGCAACCGATCTTTAAAATTTCGATTTTTTTATTTTATATTGTTTTAGTTTTTTATGATTTAAATAATTTGGTACTCCAAACAAATTCCGAGAATTAAGAAAAATAATTTTGAAATAAAATGTTTAATAAATCATAAAATTTTGTTGGATTCAAGAAATGTTCACAATTTTTTAAGAAATGTTTGCTTATTAAAAAAATGTTTGGAATTTTGACAACAAATGTTCGGGAAATCAAAATATGTTCATCATTTTTTAAAAACTCCGTGTATTAAAAAAGGTTAATGAAATTGAACAAAATTTCGGCAACTCAAAAAATGTTCATGAATGGAAAAAATATCCTAAAAATTCAGAAATTTTTCATGACTTACAAAATAGTTTTTTCATACATAAAATGTTCCCCGAATCAAAATATGGTCATGTATTTCATATAATGTTCATTAAATTAAATAAAATGTTCCTGAATTAAAAAAATTATTCAACCAATATCTAAAATTATGTTCGTCGTTTCTAGAAATGTTCACTTATTCAAGAAAATTGTTTAAAAATGTATTCAAATTTTGTAAAAAAGTATGAAAATAGTATAAAATGTTTATGAATTCAAAAAATATTATTGATTTTTTAAAATGTTCGGAAATTTATAAAAGTGTTCATAAATTTGAAAAATGTTCATGATTTCAAATATGTACACGAGTTTAAAAAATGTTCATGATTTCAAAAATTGTTCATGCTTCCATGAAATTGGGAGTTATATTGTATCTCGGTGATGCAGTAAAATATGGTCACGGTCATTGAAGGTTATGATGTTTTTTCTCCATAGCAAGGCACGGACCCTTTCGCTAGTTTCTTCATAGAGTCAGTACATCTAAATTTGATACTTTGCCCTATGACAGCATGGGCCCACGTGTCTCTTTTGACCAAGTCGAGGCGATCGACTCCCCGACCAACTCCCGCTGGGTGAAGCTCACTCGGCGGCGGAGGCGGCGAAGGTGACGGAGAAGCCAGGCGCAGCTAGGGACGGTGACGGCGGGCAAATCGACTCCCCTCCCGTTCATCTGCCTCTGCATCGGCCACTGTGTCATATCCTTGCCATAGGCGAACCTAGGATTTGGGATTTTGGTACAAGATCTTAAGTTCCAGAGAAAGAGTGTCGTGGGGAGGAAGAAGATACAGCTGGATACAGAGGAGGACGAAAAGGGGAATCAACTCCACAATGCCTACCACTCTCTACTCGGCATGTTATATAGCCGTGCCTACAAGCCCACTGGGCTCACACTCGCACACGGCCCAGTGCCTGGTTTGAGTCTTCAGTCGCCGTTCCGCCCCCCGATTGCGCCTCCTTCCCTCGAAGACGTACTTCCGTCAGTGCTGGTGCAACCTTCAGCGTAGCAGTACTGACATGAGCTCCCCCTGAAATTCCAGCTTGTCCCCAAGCTGGTGCCAATGGAAAACGTTGGTGGACTGTGTCATAGTCCTCGCAAGTAGCACTTGCTGCTGGCAACCCAGACCATTTGATAAGGACCTGAAGCAAGGAAGCATTCCCCTTCTTGACCAGGCGTCTTTCCAAAATTTCCTCAGGAACCACATTCATCCTGTTAAGCAGCGGTGGTTCTGGCAATGTCGTGTAAACTGGTGTGTGATCTGGCACGTGAGTTTTCAATTGAGACACATGAAACACATGATGTATCTGACTGGTGGATGGGAGTTCCAGCTTGTAAGCCACTGTTCCCACTCTCTCGAGAATTTTATACGGCCCAAAGAACTTCATTGCCAGCTTTGGGTAAGGTCTGTTGACCACAGAAGCTTGAGAATAAGGTTGCAGCTTCAAGAACACTGTATCTCCCACCATGAACTCCCTGAAAGTCCTGTTCTTATCTGCATCAGACTTCATCTTTGTTTGAGCTCTGTTCAAGTGTTGGTGCAAAAATTTAGAGTACTGTTGCCTTTCATTAAGCCAGTCCTGCAATCCAACTGTTGTGATTGCAAGGGTTGAGGTAGATTTCCCAAGTTTGGCTCATGTCCATAGAGTGCTTTGAATGGAGTACATCCCAGGGAAGAGTGATAAGTAGAGTTGTACCAGAATTCTGCTAAAGGAAGCCAAGCTGCCCATTGCTTTGGAGTATCATTGACAGCACATCTCAGGTACATTTCCAGGCATTGATTTACCCTCTCAGTCTGGCCATCAGTTTGTGGGTGATAAGCAGTTGACATCTGTAGTTTAGTGCCCCACAGTTTGAACAACTCTTTCCAGAAATTACTGGTGAAGATCTTGTCTCTATCTGAAGTAATGGTGTAGGGCATACCATGTAGTTTTACCACCTGCTGCAGAAAGATATGAGCAATCTGAGCTGCCGTGTATGGGTGTTTAAGGGGTATAAAGTGACTGTACTTAGTGTATCTGTCCACAACTACCAGAATGCAAGAGGATCCATTGGACTTGGGAAGGCCCTCAATAAAATCCATGGAGATATCCTCCCAAGGGCCCCTAGGTATTGGTAAAGGTGCCAACAACCCAGGATATTTGCAGTTTTCATGTTTAGCTTGCTGACATATCTGACATTGTTGCACAAACTCCTTAACTGCAGTTTTGATTCCGGCCCAATGAAATAGCTTCTTGATTTTCTGATAGGTAGCCAAGCTACCCGAATGCCCTCCTACAGGAGAAGAGTGCAGTGCCTCAATGATCTTAGTCTGTAACCCTGCATTGGCTCCCACCCAAATTCTTCCTTGATGTTTTAATAGACCATTGTCCAAAGAATATTCAGGTTCTTCCTCAGGATTAACAGCTAGCTTCTGCAAAAGTTGTTGAGCTTGTGTATCGATGTCATAGGAATTGAGGATTTCCTGAATCCAAACAGGTTGTGAAGTAGACACAGCAGGCAATGCAAATACATGGCCTATTCTGGAAAGTGCATCTACAGCTTTGTTCTCCGGACCTTTCTTGTACTGAAAAGAAAACTGCAATCCCACTAGTTTAGTCATTGCTTTTCTCTGAAGATCTGAAGTAAGTTCTTGTGTTCCTAACTGACAGAGGCTCTTGTGGTCTGTTTTGATGACAAAAGGACCTCTGGAAATATATTGTCGCCATCTTTCAATGGCCGTAATAATTGCCATGAACTCTTTCTCATAGATACTCAGTTTCTGGTTAGCTAGCCCTAAAGCTTTGCTGTAATAAGCCACAGGATGCCCTCCCTGTGTTAAAACAGCTCCAATACCACTATCACAAGCATCCGTTTCTATGCAAAAGGGTTTTGCAAAATCTGGCAATACTAGGACTGGAGTAGTGGACATAGCCTGTTTTAACTGATCGAATGCAGCTTGAGCTTGCTCGGTCCACTCAAAACTTTTCTTCTTCAGTAAACTAGTCAGTGGTTGTGCCAACATGCCATAGTTCTGCACAAACTTCCTATAGTAGCCAGTGAGACCCAAAAACCCCCTGAGTTCAGTAACTGTAGTTGGTCTTGGCCATTGTACCATAGCGGTAGTTTTGGCAGGATCAGTGGACACCCCCTTATCAGAAATGATGTGACCCAAATATTCCAACTCCTGTTGGGCAAAAGAGAATTTACTGAGTTTAGCAAACAGCTGGTGCTCCCTTAAAACTGAGAGGACTTCTTGAAGATGCTGTTGATGTTGTTCCAAATCTTCACTAAATATCAGAATATCGTCCATGAATACTAGCACAAATTTTCTGATAAATCTTGCAAAAATTGCATTCATTAAACATTGGAAGGTAGCTGGAGCATTTGTCAACCCAAAAGGCATAACTCTAAATTGATATTGCCCTTGATGTGTTTTGAAGGCAGTTTTTTCCTCGTCACTTTCCACCATTCGTATCTGGTGATAACCAGACCTGAGATCTAATTTGGAAAACCACTTTGCACCTGCCAGTTCATCCAGCAACTCATCTACGACAGGCAAGGGAAACTTGCTCACTGAATTTAGTCTTCTATAATCCACACAAAATCTCCACATTCCATCTTTTTTTTTGACCAACAGGACAGGTGATGCATAGGGTGACATGCTAGGTTTCACAATTCCTGCTTGGATCATCTCCGCTACTTGCCTCTCGATCTCATCTTTTTGTAAGGGCGAGTATCTATAGGGCCTGGAATTCACAGGTGCACTGTTTGGAAGAAGAGAAATAGCATGATCAAATTCTCTGTGAGGGGGTAATCCTTTAGGTTCTTGAAAAACATCTTCAAAAGTGTTAATAGTATTCTGAATGCATTCAGGAACAACTGATGTTTCCACCACAGCCATTCTGGACAATACAGCTGTGGCCCAAATATCATTGCCCTTCTGGCACTTCACCACTTGCTCCATGGATAGCTCTTGCAATTCTGTAACTGGAGGAGTCTGCAGCCCTTGTAGCGTGATTGTTTTATCTCCCCTCTGAAACTGAATCCATTGATCTTGCCAATGACAGACCATAGGGCCCCACTGCGATAGCCATTCCATACCTAAGATTGCATCATATCCTCCCATAGCAAGTACTTTCATATCAGTGGTAAATGTGTGGCCCTGTATCCACCACTCTAGTCCCTGAATGTGTTGTGTGCACTGTAGCTTTTCACCATTTGCCACTTTGACTGTTAGTGGTGTTGGTAGATCCTGAGCTTTGTACTTGAGTTTGTCTGCCAGCTGTTGGTCAATAAATGTGTGAG
Organism: Aegilops sharonensis; assembly: GCA_904067115.1. NCBI lineage: Eukaryota > Viridiplantae > Streptophyta > Magnoliopsida > Poales > Poaceae > Aegilops > Aegilops sharonensis. Next base: position 4,703,557 of record LR880968.1, on the reverse strand, counting down.
AACTGCCCGAATCCAACAAGAGGAGCATGACTTGATTGCCAACCAATGCTCTCAATCTGATGGACTTAGTATTGGTTGTGCCCAAAGTGCATTCACAGATAAATAAGCAGCAGCTTCCTCTGCAGCCTCTTCTACTGCAATGGCATTAAGAACAGGGTCAGATAATTGCACTTGTTGTTCTGCAGCTTCAATTGCTTTGGCTTGGGCATTTTGCTTGCTAGTGCAAACATGGCCAGGGCTGAATTTCTCTCCACAGCTGTAACAGAGACCATTCTGTCTCCTGTAGTCCTTGAGCTGCCTTGCTTTCCACATATCTCCTGTGGAGAACTGGGATTTTCCAGTATAATCTCCTTTGGTCGTACTTCCCTTGTGAAAACCGAATTTGCTAGTTTTAGTGGCTTGCTGTTTAGCTCTTTCTAACAGTGCTTCTTGCACCAAAGCATACTCCACTGCAGTAGTAACAGTGGCTGGTAAATGAATTTCGACTGCAGCTCTGATTTCTTCTTAAAGACCCAACATGAATTGAGTGACCAACATTGTTTCACTCACTCCTCCCTCATACATCCGGACCTGGTACACCAGCTGATGGAACGCAGATCTGTATTGTTGCACAGTACTTTCCTGTTTCAATACAAGCAGCTCTCTCATGCAGTTCCTATGCACATTCACATCAAATTCCTGTATGACAGCAGCACAAAATTTTTCCCAAGTGCCATAATGATCTGTCAGTTTATAAGCCTGAAACCAGTGTGCTGCATTACCAATCAGATGCAGAGATGCGGACATCAACTTAAAGGACTCAGGGATCTGATATAACTGGAAATATGCTTCACAATTATCCAACCAAATACGGACTCCCTCTCCCTCGAATTTTGGAAACTCCATTTTCGGCATCCAAGTCCGCTTGTTTTGCTGTTCCTCCAAGGGACGTGGGGAATTTGGTACCTGTTGCTGATGAGATGCGCGGTCCCGTGGAGGAAGTAATGGCGGAGGAGGAGGAGGTGGTGGTGGTTGCGCATCCGTCGAAAACGGTCGCCCACCGCTCTGACTCGTAGTCGGAGATGTGGCCAAACATCCCGGCTCCGCCAACCTGTTCAAATCAGCCTCCCGTGCATTGCTTGACTGCTTCAGATGACGAGCCACTTGAACTTGTTCCTGATGAATCTCCCCGATCGAACTCACCGACAGATTCACCTTGCTCTGCACTTGATCTAGGCGCTGCACTTGTTCCTCGAATTTCGCATCCAATCCATCAAGCCTGGCCTGGATCGCCTCGATCCCATCCACCTTGGCCTGCAGGAGCCGCAGCGCCTCGAACTCCTTCATCACGCGCTCCTCGAACGTTCCCATCTCGTCTCGCAAGATGGGAACGTTTTTCCTCGAACGTTTTTCCACTGTCATTTTTTCGAATAATTGAGTTGGTTGTGGCATGTATTGAATAAGTTATAGTTTGTCGCTGCCCCCCCCCCCCCTTAAGAACGGCACGGGAATCCACTCTACTTTTCACTTTATCTGTCGTTTTTCCCTTTTGATTTATGATTTCTTGCAACTAGGAAAAACATGTCCATGCACTTGTTCTGTTAGAAAATGGAATGCTCCTCATACACCTCTAATGGTCATGTCAATTATAGTTGTACTCTCTCCTTTATATTAACTCCGGATACAAGATTTGTTTGAAGTCAAACTTCATAAAGTTTGACCAAATTTATATGAAAATATATCAACATCTACAATAATAAAGTAATACAATATGAAATTAATTTCACAATGCATCTAATGATATTGATTTGTGTTGTGAATATTAATTTTTTTCCTAAAAAATTGGTCGAACCTTACAAAGTTTGACTTCAGACATATATTTAGAGCAAAAAGAAACATAGGGCATATTTGTAATTGCATTGGTTTAGTTGACATAATGAACGCAATCATTCCAATTACATTAATGTAAACTTGTAATTTATATGCTGTTAGTGTTGAATTGCATGCAACAAAAAAACACACTAGCGCAAGATTGGTAAGGGGTGTGTACCTCTTGTTCTCAAGGATGTCCCCAAGTTCTTTTATAAGCTCTTGTTCGTTTAGTATGCAAGTACTGCTGTAACTGATGTTCATGGTGAGCTGTGATGCCCCTGAGAACCTTCTTCACGTCAGCATTCTGACCAGCCACAACAAAAGCTTTGCAGTCGAAACCCCTTTCGATCTCATCATACACCGACTTAACAAGAGTGGTTTTGCCCAATCCTCCAGGTCTATGAACATGATTAGTCGAGTACCTTGCACGTTCTCCGCTCAAGCAAAATATTTGACGCTTCATCTCCTTGATTTCTCTGGTGAGGATCTGATGGCGAGTCTTGCCTTTCTTGAGCAAGCTACAAATCTTCTCCATGAGGCCCCTAGAGCCTTCCGAGCTAGGGGGGG
>LR880968.1:4676443-4696123 GCA_904067115.1 Aegilops sharonensis | reverse complement strand
CTAATCGGACGATCCTCCACCAGCCGCTGACGGCTACAACTATGCCGGCGACCAGACGGGGAAAGGGCCGGCCCGAAAGTGGTGAAGTTTATTTTAATTTCAAGTTTTAGATGTACTAGTATAAAATTGTTCGTCGTTTATGTGAACTTTGGTGGATCTTTTAGTGAACTATTGTGGTATTTCTATGTTCGTTCAGCTGATCTACGTAGTTTGATCGACATTGCATAATATAGTATGGATATAAGGGTTCGGATATAAGAGACACGGATATGGACATCACAATTTGAGATCAGTGTCCGCGGAAGCATCCGGGCGCGTCCGCGGGCGTTTGATGGACCGGATTTGCCATGTCCAGCTGTAGATGCTCTAAACTCTAGTCTCAATAAACACGATGCAATTTCACATGGACCTTGGCTCCCACACAATACTCCGTCAAGCCGTATATATATTGCACCCATAGAGCAGAGAACCATTGCAATTTACAATCGACAGGCCACTCATGGAAGCAGCAGCTGACGTAGCCACTCCGTCAAGCCGCCCGCTCTCTGTCCGCGTGTCGGCGGAGACGGAATGCGCTGACAATTCCATGGCCGAAGAACCAATGAGCCCTACTGGAAGAGGCATGGAAGAGATGGGTATCTGCATCGTCCTTGTGATGGGGCTCGGCACGCCCGTGAACCTGCCCGTCTTCCGCGCCGGCATTGAAACAGAACTAATTGCCCGTTTGCCACGCTTGCGCAGTATTCTAGTAAGTTCCAACACTTCACTTGCTTGCATAATTGCTAAAACTTTATTTGTTTATATGATATTTCTGTAGGACACGTAAAATGTTAGTTGACTTTTATATAAATTAACACAAATGTATCCATATTACTGTATATTACAACAATAGACCATTCTTACCTCTGAGCATTAACCCAAAGTATCCGTGGCAATACAAAATAGAACATTCGTATATATGGCATTAGCCCAAAGTATATTTATATTCTGTGCACCTCATTCTTACCTCTGAGCATCCGATTCTGCATGTACAGGTAACGGACGAGTCCACCAACGGCGGAAAGCCGCGATGGGTGCAAACGGCTGTAAATGTGGACGACCACATCGTCGTCCCAACGCTGGATCCTGCTGCTGTGGCATCCGACCCAGAAAAGGCAGTGGAGGACTACGTGGCGTCGCTGTCCCTGCTCCCGATGGACAGACGCCGCCCGCTCTGGGAGTTCCACTTCCTCAACTTTCCAACCTCTGAGGCGGCCTCCACGGTGGTGCTCCGCCTGCACCACTCCATTGGTGACGGCATGTGCATTACTACGCTCCTTGTAGCGTCGTCGCTCAGTGCAGCTGACCCGACGAGGGTGCCAGCGATGCCGCCAGCACCCAAGCGAACAGGTCCAATCTACCAGGTGCCACCACGGCCTCCGCTGTCTTCCGGCGATTACCTCGCGCTGCTCGCACGGGTTTGGTCGTATTTTGTACTGGCGTGGCACACACTGGTGGACATGGCGTTGATTATCGCGACGGTAATGTTCTTGAGTGATCCACAGACATTGTTCATGCGTGCGCCAGACAGTAAGGAGTCTCTTCACCGCAAGCGTTTCGTGCATCGGAGCCTTAGCTTTGACGATGTCAAACTCATCAAGACTGCCATGAACTGCGTACGTAAAGCTACTCAACCTTTATCATGAATTTACGTACTAATTCAAGTCACCTGCACCAGATCTACATGTTTGATATATTTGCAGATATATGAGAAAACCTATTGACGGAAGGTGAAACTAACATATAAAAATGATTATTACAACATATGATAAGTAAAACAAAACATTAGTAAAACAGTCCAATTATGACCCAATTAAATTTGAAATATACTCCCTCCGTTCGGAATTATTTGTCTCGGAAATAGATGTATCTAGAATTAAAATACGTCTAGATACATCCATTTCCGCGACAAGTAACTTCTAGATACATCTATTTCCGAGACAAGTAATTCCGAACGGAGGGAGTAGGATTTACAACCAAAATAAAAATATTGAATATGTGTGCAATGCTGTCATGAGTTGTGTTTGTGTAAATTCATTTAATATTTATAAGTAGTGTTCACATATATTATATAAATCACGTGGCTGGGGTGATCCTACTGGTCTAAAATTATAAACACTATAAATCACCTGCAAAAAGCTACATGGTAGCTTGTCAGTTTTCTTGACAACCTTTTGACGAAAATTGTAAGTAGAAAATTATTAATGAATATTGTAGTAGCGTGAATAGAACAAAAATTAGTTATATATTTTAAAGTCTCCAAACAGCATATGAAAGAAACTTAAAATATTGTAATTGCAATCTTTTTTTCCAAAAGTAAGTTACCCACACAAAGCATGGGGTTCATGACTTGTTATTAGATTGCCATGGCCGTCTAGTAAAGCTCGATTTAAAAAGTGTTAATTGGATAAATGCCACTCGAATTCTGGCGATTCCAAAAAAGGCCACTACAGTTTGCAAATTTTGAAAAATGCCACTGCAAATTTTGCATTCTTTGAAAAACGCCACTACAAACTTTGAAAAATGCCACTGGAAATGGCATTTTTCGAAGTTTGGAAAATGCAGTGGCATTTCTCAGAATCACCAGAATTTGAGTGGCATTTATCAAATTAACCCATTAAAAATGTGTCTCACTTGCTGAATGGTGCCTCTTGATTTGACTCATATCCTTTTTTTTTCACAGACTATTAACGACGTGCTAGCCGGTGTGACTTCAGCAGCTCTTTCACGATACTACTTTAGGAAGTCTGGTAAGTGATCTTGATAACGACGGATGTTTATTCCATAGCCATGCAATTTTTACACTTTGCTTTGTTATATTCAATACTAGGTGACAGTAACCCTAAGAGAATTTGTTTGCGATCATTCGTCCTAGTTGACACAAGGCCAGTCTCCACCCGACAAGTAAGAACTTAAACTAGATAGGTAACTAAAACTAATTATGTGCCACATAAACATAGTAGTATGCCCTTCATCACAGTTTTGTATAATTAATATTATAAATGGCATTAACTTCCTTCTTACAACTATGAACAGACATATGTTACCAGGGTAAAGACAGGCAATCAACTCAGTAGCCTCATCTGTCCGTTTAATATAGCCTTGCAAGATGATCCCCTTGGGTATGTTCGCGAGGCAAGAAGGTTTATGCATAGGAAAAAGAGCTCTTTAGAAGTACTGTTCACACAAGTGGTCGGAGAGTTTTTGGTGAAAAACTTTGGTGCCAAGGTATATTTTGTGCTCCTTGTATATGTTCTTCCCAGTTAAACATTCACAAACTTGGAATGAACATTATGTCTATGTATTAAGGTTTCTGTTTAATTGCAACGACTTTTTAATGAAAGCAGGCAGGAGCTTTTATCTTCCGCCGCTTTCTCAAACATACAACCATCATACTTTCAAATGCTCTTGGACCCGTTGAACATATGACGTTATGTGGGCACCCAGTTGCCTTCATGGCACCTAGCATCTATGGCCAACCACAAGTAAGTCATCCATGTTCTTACACCCAGAACATATGCATTTTTAGGTGGCTGAGAAAAACTAGCCTTTTGCATTTATAAATTTTACTCCATTTTGCATCTAATTATCTTGATTTTCTCATGTAGGCTTTAACCGTGCACTACCATAATTATGGTAGTGATATCAAGGTAGTTCTGGCAGTTGATGAAGCACATTTTCCAGATTGTCATCGACTTTTGGATGATTTTTCCGAGTCCATTAGGATCATTAAGAATGCGGCAGCCCACAAGACGTTGAAAACATCGATCCATAATAGCAAGACCGAGTAACAAAAGATTGGATTGGTGCACATATACCCAATTAATTAATACATAAAAATTGCATATGAAACTATGTATAATACTAGTATGTTGTGTGTATTTGTATCGCAAACATTTCTTGTGTGTTCTTCTATACATTGTGATTATGGCAACCATTGTACACTTTGGATTCAAACTGTTTTTACTACCACAGCCAGTCAAAATTTAGATTGTGAAGCTCCATATTTATGCAAAGAAAAGCTTGATTGTGATGAGTTAATCTACAATCCACCTTGCGCGGGTGGTTTTATCCATTATTTGGAGACAGTGTCTTTTCTTCATGCTAGAAAGAATCTATGATGCTCCCAACTGAGTTGGTGTTGGGGATCAATAGTGGATCGTTTCAATAAACTAGCACAATGCCCGTGTGTTGCTACGAAATTATAAAAAATGAGGAGTTCCGTCACTAGCTTAGGAAGTCATCAAAATATTGTGCCATGCAGCCTTTACGCGCAGTTCATGATTAAAAAGAACAAAAATATAATGAAAAATTCTACGGCGGGCAATGGAGATTCTTAAGCAATCATTCCAAGACATAATAACACGTCATAAAATTTGAGGTTGTTTACAGATATGCAATTCGGTGCTCGGGCTCATCTGCACCTGGTGAATAGTTAATTAAAAAATAAAGTAAAAAATTTCAGAAACTTCTAACAAAAATCAGGTGGAAGATGTTCTAGTGCGTGATGTTCCTAGCAAATTTCCGCCTGTTTGGACATCCGAGGAGCTCATGGCAAAAATGAAAAAATCAGCCAAAACATTACATGAACAGTAAACTTTCTTACAACACCAAAAATTGTCTTTTTTTGCTGAGGGCTACTGAAATGTTGAAACTCCATGAAATTTGGCACAGACTTCACGCACATGACCATCTAGCATCACACAAAAATCAGATTTTTCTGATTTTTTTAGTATTTTAAATGATTTACTGCTCATCCTCATGTGCAGATGCACCCGAGAGCGAAAACACCGCGTCCAGTTGTTTTTCCATTTACAGAAATCTTTTTGAAAATATGTCAACACCATTTCAAGTTATAAGAGCATTTTTATGAAGTACACAAACACTTTTAAATTATGCAAGCACTTCTATAATTTGGTGATCACTTCTTCCAACGCAGGATTTTTCTCATAAAAATCTTTGAATGTATTTTAAATTTAAACATATATTTTCGTAAATGTGTGGAATATTTTAAAAAAATAGAAGAACTTAATCACACAATTGCATGGACAAGAAAGGACAAAGTAGTCAACCTTGAGTTAGGTGGTAGCTTGGGAAGCATGCATAGTGTTGTGGATAACATGATGAATTTTGTTGTGCTTTAGGTTGGACGGACTGCATGGTGCGTAGACCGTATGATTCATATCTTTAATATGAAAACAACATGCTTTTACGCCATGCTGAAAAGCAAACACTCTTGAACTTCTTTGTTGCAACAGAACCCACCTGGTGATGAACCAACTATTCTTTCGATCATAGGTGGTCGCATAGTCGGGAATAAAACGTTGGTTTCTCACATGTGGAACGATGAGAGGGTGCGATCGCACGTCTCTTCAGTTTTGCACTTGAGCTGAGAAAGCCTTTCGAAAATTCTTGACCATGAAAGTACCATTTTATGGGAAATGTTAATAGTTGTTGAGTTTTCTACCAACGTAGGTGACAACGACTCGAGAACATTCCACTCAATTGTCAAAAGGTTGGCTAGAGGTACTAAGGTGATTATCATAATTAAACTTCAAAGGCCAACCAGATTTGTATCAGTGAAGCCAATTTTTCTCAACTATCTGTCTTATAAGGAATCCTCTTACCTCTTCAACACACTGGCATTCGGAAGTGCTGACCCGAAAGAACATCCACGACTAGTACCAGTAGCACAAGAATATGCCAAGGTGCTGCACATATGGAAGAGTCACTTCTCATCGTAAATACCAATAGCACAAGAATAATGGACAACATTGCACCACAACCACAACATCACGACTTGGACAAAATATCATATGAGTTGAACGTTTCTAGCTTTGGTTGGGTGGAGGAACTAGGATACATATATTGAGAGCCAAAATGGGGTTTGGACATTGTAGCAGAAACAAAATTATTAAGGTGAACCTAAAGAAAATCTCCTATCCATGGTAAAATGAACACGTTACCAGGGGGATTGATGAGCCAAGTAATGCCTTCTACGCCATCGGGTTCATCTTCAAACATGGAGAGAGAAAATATCGCCAAAAATATTAGCATGACCTCGAGATGTTTGAGACTTGGCCATGGCTACCAAATTTGACTTTCAACAAATTTAGCAGTCATCAATCTAAAAAAGAGGTTAGTAGTCTGCAGATGATGACCTGTATGGCAACATAAATCTTGATATTTCCCAGTTTACTAGTTGGTATCAGATGAAGTCGCTCATCCTTTGTTTGGACCGCCAAAAGTCCTTGTGCTTATTATTGCTTGCCCAATAGAAAGGTCGACCATGGCTGCCTAGCGCGTGTCGCCGCTTGATTGGATTATCCTAGGTACGCATATCAAACATATGACATCAGATATTCATATTTGACAACANGTCTCTTCAGTTTTGCACTTGAGCTGAGAAAGCCTTTCGAAAATTCTTGAGCATGAAAGTACCATTTTATGGGAAATGTTAATAGTTGTTGAGTTTTCTACCAACGTAGGTGACAACGACTCGAGAACATTCCACTCAATTGTCAAAAGGTTGGCTAGAGGTACTAAGGTGATTATCATAATTAAACTTCAAAGGCCAACCAGATTTGTATCAGTGAAGCCAATTTTTCTCAACTATCTGTCTTATAAGGAATCCTCTTACCTCTTCAACACACTGGCATTCGGAAGTGCTGACCCGAAAGAACATCCACGACTAGTACCAGTAGCACAAGAATATGCCAAGGTGCTGCACATATGGAAGAGTCACTTCTCATCGTAAATACCAATAGCACAAGAATAATGGACAACATTGCACCACAACCACAACATCACGACTTGGACAAAATATCATATGAGTTGAACGTTTCTAGCTTTGGTTGGGTGGAGGAACTAGGATACATATATTGAGAGCCAAAATGGGGTTTGGACATTGTAGCAGAAACAAAATTATTAAGGTGAACCTAAAGAAAATCTCCTATCCATGGTAAAATGAACACGTTACCAGGGGGATTGATGAGCCAAGTAATGCCTTCTACGCCATCGGGTTCATCTTCAAACATGGAGAGAGAAAATATCGCCAAAAATATTAGCATGACCTCGAGATGTTTGAGACTTGGCCATGGCTACCAAATTTGACTTTCAACAAATTTAGCAGTCATCAATCTAAAAAAGAGGTTAGTAGTCTGCAGATGATGACCTGTATGGCAACATAAATCTTGATATTTCCCAGTTTACTAGTTGGTATCAGATGAAGTCGCTCATCCTTTGTTTGGACCGCCAAAAGTCCTTGTGCTTATTATTGCTTGCCCAATAGAAAGGTCGACCATGGCTGCCTAGCGCGTGTCGCCGCTTGATTGGATTATCCTAGGTACGCATATCAAACATATGACATCAGATATTCATATTTGACAACAGTGTGCAGATGAACAACACTTAGACAGAAGGTGTACAAGAAATTGATAGTACTTACCTTGGACATGTAGTACTGCCCCTTTTTTCGGGAGGAGAGGGTTGTATATTAATTAAGCTGGACCAATAGGTAGTACTACATCTGAATTCGATAGGGTAAACGTGGCTCCTTGACCGAGGCGAGTGACTCCCCCCAACTCCCGCTGAAGCTCGGTCGGCGGCGGCGCTGACGGTGGGGGAGACGATGACTTCGAAGGCAGGCACAACTAGGGAGTGCGACAGGGGCCTTAGACGGCGAACCCTCGGTACCTCTGCTCCCCATCCCGCTCATCTGCTTCTGCCCCACTGCTGCGATGCGACCTAGGCCGGGGAGATGGGACTGCACGTGGCCGGAGTAGCGAGCCACACGGTCGATCTGCCCCGTGATGCCCGCGGCCGGACGGCAGCAGAACGGCCGCGCAAGGAAGAGGGGTAGGAATTGATGGAGACTCAGGTTGCAGCCAGCAACCTGAAAACTAAGGGCATCTCCAGCCGTTGGCCCCTCAGGGGGCGTCTAAAAGCGCCGCCTGGGGTGAGCCGGCGCAAAAAATGGCGCTGGGGCGAGTCGGTCCCCAGCCGTCGGCCCCCAGGGCCGCCCCCAGGCGCGTATTTAAGAAAAAAACCGTTCGGCGAAGTTATGATAAAAACTAGTTAAATTTCGGCCAACCATGGCAAGTTTCGGCGAAATTTGTCCAAATATTACATTAACCTAATCTAAAAAAAGAGAAAGGGGCTGAAGTCGTCGCCGCCGTCGCCGCCATCATCATCGTCGGCCTTCTCCTCCTTGACGCGGGTGCCCCTGCTGGACCCCTGCCCGGCGTCGCCTTGGCGAACAGGCGGCGGCGCGTCGTCGTCGTCGTCGCTGTCGCATAAGACGACGACCCCGCCTTCCTCGCGGCCGCGTCGGCGCTCCTCGAAGCGGCGTAGGGCGGCGCACTGGCGCTCCTTCTCCTTCTCCCGGCGCGCCTGCTCCAACGCAATGGAGTCCTGGCGCGCCCATTCGAGGGTCGCGTCGTCGTCGTCGAACTCCGCCTTCACCGGCGCCAGCCCCGGGTCCGTCTTCACCGGCGCCAGCCCCGGCTCCGTCTTTGGCTTGACGAAGCGCGGAGGAGCCGACGAGGACGAGGCGCGCCGGCCGCCCTCGTTGATGACGATGCCTGCGCTGCGAGTGCGCCGGCCGAGCGGCGTCTCCGCCGTGGGCTCGGCCTTGAAGCCGAGCAGCGCCGGAGAGCCGGAGGAATGGGAAGAAGAGCGTGATGAGGAGGAAGAAGAGGAAGCGCCGAACCTCCTTGGCGCCCATGGCCCGACGCGTCGGTGCTGCGCCGGGGCGGCCACCCTCGCCGGGGGGTACGCCAACGGCGGGTCGTTGTCGCCTTCGAGGTACGTGAGCACGCCCTCGAGTGTGCGGCCAGGGACGCCCCACCAGAGGTGGCGCCCCTCGCGGTTCTGCCGGCCGCCGACCACCGGCGCGCCGTTGGTGGACGCCAAGCGCTGCTGCTGGCGGCGCTGGAAATACGCCGCCCACGCCGCGTGGTTGTCGGCGACGTACTGGGGGAGGGAGCGTTGGGCGTCGGTGAGGGACGCGCGCACGATCTCGACCTCCTCGGCGAAGTACCTCGGCTTCGCCACGGCGTCGGGCAACGGGGGAATGGGCACTCCCCCGGCGCTGAGCCTCCACCCCGTTGGCCCGGCGCGCATGTCCGGCGGCGCCGGGATGTTCGCCTGGAACAGGAGCCAGGACTCCTGTTCGCGGAGCAAACGGCGGCCGAAGCCGTTGGCCGCCGCCTCGTCTCCGGGGAAGCGTTCTGCCATGGCGACGGCGGGGCTGGGCTGGCTCGGGAGAGGTAGAGGGAGGGGCTGGGCGGCGGCGCTCGGGAGAGGCAGGGAGAGGGAGGGGCTGGACGGCGGCGAGGGGAGGGGCTGGTGTGGGCACAGGCGAGTGGAGGCCGCCGGCTTTTATAGCCGGGCCGCGCCGGGCCGTGCCCGTGTGTACGCGTGCGAGGGAGGGGAGGCGTCGGCGCGCCGTCCCGTGAAGCGCCGCCCGTGATGAGGAATCAATGGCAAGGCTGACCGGCGGCAGCCTTGCCATTAATTCCCCGCGGGAACCAGGCCGTTGGGGGAAGACGAGGCGCCGAGTCGCTGACGCGGCTGGCCCTCGTCTTTTTCGCGCCAAAACAGCTTGCCCCGCTGCCCCCGGACGCCCCCCAGCGCGCCGGGTTCGGGTTGGGTCCGCTGGCGCTGTTTTCGGCCCAAGCCGGCGAAAATTAGGCTCCTGGGGGCGCGACTGGGCCGTTTTTTCGGCGCCGGCGCTAAAAAATCGCCTGGGGAGGCCTTCCTGAGCTGGAGATGCCCTAAAGAAGGAGCGCCAAAGGTCACACGACGCTAGCATTGATACAGCTCGGGTTGCAGCAACCTGAAAACTGAAGGACGTCGAGCAATGTTCAGAGTTCAGACATCAGACCCCTCGTTGCAGGGCATCCCCTTCTAGCACAGGAGGATCTCTCGAGTCTTCAACACTCCGTGGAGCACCATAAGGCTCGCAGGTATGAAAACAACCTGCCGTTGGTGCATCCCGGCAATCGCACCGGCGACATTTAGCTTCATCGCTCCCCGTTAGCTGATTACCCTCCATGGCCTCTGAATCCTTGATCCTTGGCTCACACATTACTGCTAATCTGCTATCACAGAGTCGTCCAGTGCAGCACATGCCCTAGTTGCTACACCTGATAAGGTACATAGACTGCATACACATTCCAGGATATAGGTACGAGAGATAAATGTATTCACAAATAGTACAATCAGGTTTTGATAAATGAGCAATTATTAAGTTCAAATGGAAAAGAATAAATGCTAAGTCTCTCGTACAATAATGTTTGGGAAAATGAAGTTTGGAAACAGCGGAAATAAAGTAATAAACAGGACATGCGATTGGTTGAAGCAATTATATACTCCCTCTGTCCCATAATATAAGACACTTTTTGACACTACACTAGTGTTAAAAAACGTCTTACATTATGGGATGGAGGGAGTACAATCTATGGAAGCATGGCTGCTCTTAGGCGACCCTGCACGGCTATGGAAGCATGGCTCAAATACTAAAGCTTCATTGAGCTACTCCACGACTTCTTCAATCTCGCTGGTCCCACTGCAGCTAGCAATATCATGGCTGCTCTGATTAAGGCGTCCCTCTTGTGTGTCTTCTTCTTCTTCTTCAATCTCAGTGATCATACTGCAACTGGCAGCTCTGTTTTCTTCAAAAATATCAGTCTTCGTGTTGCAGATACCATTTTTCTCCTCTTCAGCAATGCACAGGGTGATCTCGTTCTGGTGCTCTTTACACTCAGTTTTCACAGCTTCAGTCGTCTTCCTGACGCTCTTGTTGGTTGCATACCATTTGGAGTACCGGAGAGTAACCTTCTGAAGGTTTAGGAGGTAGTTGATACCCATCTGTTCTTCACTAACTGATCCAGTGTAAAGCTTGAGCTCAAGATGTTCCAGCTTTGGCATGGCTCCTTCCTCAAAGATCACCCTAGGCATTCGGCAATCAACATACAAACTCTCAAGTTTTGCAAACCCCTCACGGCTGATGCATATCATTTCTGTTGGGAGGACTGCAAGCCGCAGGATGAGGCTCTGCAATCTAGGCAGCTCTCGGAGTATCTTCAGACCATCCTCCTCTAGCTTGNCGCCGAGTCGCTGACGCGGCTGGCCCTCGTCTTTTTCGCGCCAAAACAGCTTGCCCCGCTGCCCCCGGACGCCCCCCAGCGCGCCGGGTTCGGGTTGGGTCCGCTGGCGCTGTTTTCGGCCCAAGCCGGCGAAAATTAGGCTCCTGGGGGCGCGACTGGGCCGTTTTTTCGGCGCCGGCGCTAAAAAATCGCCTGGGGAGGCCTTCCTGAGCTGGAGATGCCCTAAAGAAGGAGCGCCAAAGGTCACACGACGCTAGCATTGATACAGCTCGGGTTGCAGCAACCTGAAAACTGAAGGACGTCGAGCAATGTTCAGAGTTCAGACATCAGACCCCTCGTTGCAGGGCATCCCCTTCTAGCACAGGAGGATCTCTCGAGTCTTCAACACTCCGTGGAGCACCATAAGGCTCGCAGGTATGAAAACAACCTGCCGTTGGTGCATCCCGGCAATCGCACCGGCGACATTTAGCTTCATCGCTCCCCGTTAGCTGATTACCCTCCATGGCCTCTGAATCCTTGATCCTTGGCTCACACATTACTGCTAATCTGCTATCACAGAGTCGTCCAGTGCAGCACATGCCCTAGTTGCTACACCTGATAAGGTACATAGACTGCATACACATTCCAGGATATAGGTACGAGAGATAAATGTATTCACAAATAGTACAATCAGGTTTTGATAAATGAGCAATTATTAAGTTCAAATGGAAAAGAATAAATGCTAAGTCTATCGTACAATAATGTTTGGGAAAATGAAGTTTGGAAACAGCAGAAATAAAGTAATAAACAGGACATGCGATTGGTTGAAGCAATTATATACTCCCTCTGTCCCATAATATAAGACACTTTTTGACACTACACTAGTGTTAAAAAATGTTTTACATTATGGGACGGAGGGAGTACAATCTATGGAAGCATGGCTGCTCTTAGGCGACCCTGCACGGCTATGGAAGCATGGCTCAAATACTAAAGGTTCATTGAGCTACTCCACGACTTCTTCAATCTCGCTGGTCCCACTGCAGCTAGCAATATCATGGCTGCTCTGATTAAGGCCTCCCTCTTGTGTGTCTTCTTCTTCTTCTTCAATCTCAGTGATCATACTGCAACTGGCAGCTCTGTTTTCTTCAAAAATATCAGTCTTCGTGTTGCAGATACCATTTTTCTCCTCTTCAGCAATGCACAGGGTGATCTCGTTCTGGTGCTCTTTACACTCAGTTTTCACAGCTTCAGTCGTCTTCCTGACGCTCTTGTTGGTTGCATACCATTTGGAGTACCGGAGAGTAACCTTCTGAAGGTTTAGGAGGTAGTTGATACCCATCTGTTCTTCACTAACTGATCCAGTGTAAAGCTTGAGCTCAAGATGTTCCAGCTTTGGCATGGCTCCTTCCTCAAAGATCACCCTAGGCATTCGGCAATCAACATACAAACTCTCAAGTTTTGCAAACCCCTCACGGCTGATGCATATCATTTCTGTTGGGAGGACTGCAAGCCGCAGGATGAGGCTCTGCAATCTAGGCAGCTCTCGGAGTATCTTCAGACCATCCTCCTCTAGCTTGCAGACCCTGATATCAAGCATATCAAGAAAGCGTTCCCTTCGAAGACTGATTGGAACCCCCAATGATCTTACTACAGTAAGTTTCTTCCGGCAGATGTTAAAGTGCACTGAGGACTGTAGTTTTTTCAATCTGAAATCACTATAAACAACAATCTCCAAACCTCCATGCATAATTGAATTGTCGAGGCAAGAAAGCAAAGCATTCATTCTTGTATCTTCCTGTTCATCACCTGACAGCACTGCAATATATATCAGATCCTGGAGCTTAAGAAGCTCTTTCACAGAGGATAACGAACATTTCCTCAAATCAATGGTTTACAGCTGCTTCAGTGATGTCATCTTTCCAATTCCATCAGGTAACTTCACTCCTTCACTGGATTCATAGTCGGCAATAAGCAGGTGGACCAGTCTTGTGAGTCGGAGAACTTGAGACGGTATTTCCTTGACTTGTGTCTTTCTTGCATCTAGTCTCTTCAACAATATTAAGTTGCCTATTTGTGGTGGGAGCTCGGTGATTAGAGTTCCTCCTACATCTAATCCTTCCAAGTATTGCAGGTTACCTATTTGTGGCGGGAGCTCAGTATTTTGTGTCTTTGCAAGGCACAGTCTCTTCAGCAGGACCATGGTGCATATATACTCCAGATCGGCTCTCTCTATGCTCTTGCAGCCTTCTAGATCCAAAACCCGTGTGCTTTCAAAGTTCCTTAGCAGAATCCGGTTTGCATGACCAAAAATAGTCAAGCAGCGAACACCATCATCAAAGGCCATACTTGCTAGATCAATTAGATTTTCTGATTCAGGACAGACAATAAAGAGGTTGGAGTAGTTCATACAATGTGCACTTGGAATATCTTTGTCACCAACGAAAGCAGCAAATCTCTCTTTTATGGCTATTGCTTTAAGAAAGTCATGCAGCATAGGGTGGATATGGTAGGTTATTACCTCACCATTGTTGTTGTATTCCAGGGGATGAATAACATTCCAATCGATGAGCTCATCCAAGTACTCGCTTGCTACTTCCTCCTCTAGAGGATCATGACAATAGAACTTCTCATTAATAATTTCTTCTGCTGTCAATTTCTTCACCAACCGATCTCTTTCAAAGGGGTGACAGCTCATGTATAGTAAGCAGGGCTTCAGATGCAGGGGAAGATCATAATAGTTGGAGGATAGGATAATCTGCATATTATTCCAACACTCACTTGTAACTTCACGACCAATAGACTTGATCAAGACATGCCAGTCAGCCTTAGGTTTCATCCACGGATCACCCGCCAAAACAGAAGCCATAGCAATGATGGCTAAAGGAACCCCGTCACATTTCTTCAAGATATCACTAGATGCTTGTTTGAATTCGTGAGGACAACTACTCACAGAACCAAATATTCTAGTATCATACAAGAGTTTCTTGGAGTCATCATGGGACGAGAGCACAATTAGGGCGAATGGAAGGGGCGACGCGGGCGACACGGGTGACACCCGTGACGGCCACTTCGGGCCGGCCGCCGGCGACCATCTCCGGTGTGGGGCGCGCCGGTGGTAGGTTTTGGGCTCTCGCGGAGTCTGAAACAGAGGACGATGATGAGGACAACGCCGGAGGTTCGCCGGAAGTCTACTCGCCGACGCCGTCGTCGGTGATTTGCGAGGCTTTTGACCCTGGCTACTCGGAAGACGATGTGGCTGCCATAGTCGATGGCATTGTGCCAGTTGATGATCCTGCGCGGCAAGGTTTGGGACGTAAGGACAAGATCGAGATCGTGCGTCGGATGGTTCATCGGCGGACGGCAGCAGCGGCGATCCGGCCATGGAAGGGGCCGATCCCAAAGGTAAGTCTCCCTAAACCAACCTTGTCCGATTTCATTACTGAGGAGTCGTGGATAGTAGTGAAGAGGAAGAAGTCGCGGCGAGCATCGGCGGCGCAGGCGCCGGCGCCGGCGTTCGTCAGAACCAGCGACATCCGTGCCGATCGGATCTCGCGTTTAAATTTTTTGCTTAACGTTGATGGGCTGCAATCGAAAGAAGGTTCGGAGGGCCCAATCGATGTTGCGCCTTTGGGCCAAACGTTTTTTACCAAGGTCGGGCCGGGACTAGCTGGGTTACAGACCCAGGCAAAACCAGTCGACCTCGACGTGCTGGAGATCGCATCGGATCGAGGGCAATCCCATGCAGGATCATTGCCCATCGACAGATACGTTTGCGCTAGGGTTCGCTGCCGCGGGCACGTTGGTTTTCCGCCGGCTGTGGTGCGTAGGCTGAAGCGGGTACCTGCGGTTGCTGCCGTCTTCATGCTGCCCAAGGGCCCGCCGCCGGCAAAGGGGCAGCCCTGCGAGGGCTGCGCTGGGGGGTCCGGCTGCCAATGTGCCTGCCGCGGCTAAGGCTGCGACACCGGCACCGGCTGCGCCGGCCGTAGCCAGGGCGGCGGCGCCATCACCGCATGGGGCCACACAGCCACCGCCGCAGCGACCTTGGCCTAGGCAAATGGCTGCCGGCCGGGGAGGCGCTGCCAATGGTGTAGCCGGCCAGGATGGTGCCGCCAATGGTGTAGCCGGCCGTGGGTCGGGTGCGTTCTCGGGAGACAGCCGCAATCCTCCCCGTGGTCAGTGGGGAGATGATGGCTACGACGCCTATGGTCAGGGTTTGCACCGAGGTTCGTCGTCCACCGGTGGTGGCCGAGGCTACGCTTGGACGGAACATGGTCATGCTGGCAGGGGCTTTCAAGGACCACCGGGGAACTTTGTTGAGGGCGCGGTTGGCCCGAGCCGCTTCCGAGGACGCTTCCGTGGTGGGCGCGGTTTTCGGCGCCCTCCGCGTACTTTGCCCGGTGCCGCAGCCTCGGAAACTTCTGAGATGGCCACTGATGAGGCGGGTCTAACCCAGGCAGTGGTGGAGACGGTCAAGGCTCTCGCTGATGTGGCTGTACCGATGATAGCACAATCGGATGATGCGGAGTCTGATAAAGGTTCGGACAAGGCCGGAGGTGACAAGCTGTCCAAGTGGGCGGCTAAGAAGAAAAAATTAGTCTGTTTCCGCTGCGGGGAGACGGGTCACTTCATGGTTGACTGCTCTGCTGAGTTATGTGATATTTGTCGGAAACCTAAGCATGTTGCGGCTGAGTGTCCGCTTCTTCTCGGACCCAAACCGACACTTAATATCTACGGGCTCTGTTGCTCTGAGTTGATGTTCTTCGAGTCACCAAGTGTGGCTTCGGTGGTTCCTGTCGTTGAAACCTCCTTCCTCGGGGTGGTTAAAGTGGTCACCGGACCGCTCACTGAAGCCCAAATTATTCAGCAGTTGCGGGAATTGGCTCCAGGGAATTTCAAATGGTCCTTGTTGAAACTATCTGATAAGTCTTATAAAGTGGATTTTCCTTCTAAAGAGGATCAGAAGAGGATTATCAAGTTTGGCATGAGTCGAGTTACTGGAACTAGCTTTGTGTTGCAGTTTGATGAGTGGAAAAAGAAGGAACCGCAGGGCACACCACTGACTCAGATCTGGGTTCGCTTTTCGGGGGCACCTTCCGAGCCCTTGGATGATTTCTTTGTCACGTGGGGCTTGGGGTCCTTGCTCGGTAAGACGGAGCAGGTGGATATGCCTTTCACTCGTGCTCACGGTGTAGCTCGTTTGTTGATTAGCGTGGCTAACATTCAGTTCTTGCCGGATGTGGTCAGATGGTGTTATGAGGGTATTGCTTACATGTTGAATGTCGAGTATGAGGACCCGGACTTGTTTCAGGATTTTGAGGAGCTGCTACCTATGGATACCTCTGAGGGGGGAGGTGCTTCTGGGAACCGTGGAGAGGACGCACCCGGTGATGGTGACAGGGGTTCCAGGTCTGTGGATTCGTCTAAGCCAGCAGAGTCTGCTCAGGGGAAAACACCGGTTTTGGCACCGTCCAACATGCTTCAGCTTGGCTCTGTTGGGGCTTTCTCTGCGCCTCCTCGTCTTTGGAGTGATCGTGTGGAGTTGGATGATCCGTCTGAGCATGTGCCACCGGTGATTCNGGAACTAGCTTTGTGTTGCAGTTTGATGAGTGGAAAAAGAAGGAACCGCAGGGCACACCACTGACTCAGATCTGGGTTCGCTTTTCGGGGGCACCTTCCGAGCCCTTGGATGATTTCTTTGTCACGTGGGGCTTGGGGTCCTTGCTCGGTAAGACGGAGCAGGTGGATATGCCTTTCACTCGTGCTCACGGTGTAGCTCGTTTGTTGATTAGCGTGGCTAACATTCAGTTCTTGCCGGATGTGGTCAGATGGTGTTATGAGGGTATTGCTTACATGTTGAATGTCGAGTATGAGGACCCGGACTTGTTTCAGGATTTTGAGGAGCTGCTACCTATGGATACCTCTGAGGGGGGAGGTGCTTCTGGGAACCGTGGAGAGGACGCACCCGGTGATGGTGACAGGGGTTCCAGGTCTGTGGATTCGTCTAAGCCAGCAGAGTCTGCTCAGGGGAAAACACCGGTTTTGGCACCGTCCAACATGCTTCAGCTTGGCTCTGTTGGGGCTTTCTCTGCGCCTCCTCGTCTTTGGAGTGATCGTGTGGAGTTGGATGATCCGTCTGAGCATGTGCCACCGGTGATTCCGGAGGTCTTGAGGGCTAAGGAGGACAGACTTGCTGCTCAGGAGGTTGTTTCTCCTCCTTCATCCCCGGCACCGCGGCTGGACATGACGACTCTTGTGGACGACTCGGCGGAGCTGGCCGGGAGTACGGTCAGGTCATGCGCTGCTGTGCAGGTGATCGGTTCGTTGGGGCTCAGGGCCAGCGCAGTAGTTATGACCACTCCGGAGGATCGGCGGGCATCGGATGGGTCTAGCGGGCAGGAGGCCCGCGTACCGCGCTCTCCTTCATTGCCGGCATCGGAGGCGGCTACTGATCTTCTGGGAGGGTCGGCTATTGGCCGCAGACCGGTATCTTCACCGGCCAGTCCGGCCTCCCTGGCTAGGGAGGCATCTTCACCACTTCACGCCGCCGTTTGTGCGCCAGGGCAGGGGGTAGTCGCCTCACCGGCCCCCACTGTGTTGGGTGGGCTGGGTGGAGCCACTGCAGCTACTGCCTCGGTGCGCGGCGTGTGGGCTGCCCCGGAGCCAGCTGCTGGTGGGTCGCCCGTTGACGGGCTGCAGGCGGCGCCGCCGATTTCTTCTCCTGCGCTGGTGACGGCGACACGGGGCGTCGCTGTGGGGGGAGGGGCAGGCGGTCTCTCCCCTTGCAGGGCTTCCCGCGAGGAGGCCATCGCTTTTGGTGGTATCCCGGACCCTGTCTCCCATGGGAGGCGGATCAGCGGGAGGTTGCAGGAGCAGCAGGACGTCGATGACATTCAACTGCTGTGCGCTTTGAGAGCTGCCAAGTTGCAGGACGTCGAGACCACCACTGGTATGTCTGTTATTAAGTCAAATTCCATTTTGCATTTCACTGATAATGAGATCATCCATAATGCAAATCAACTAGGAATTTCACTTGGTAATAATGATCTTCAAATTGCTAAATCAGTTAACGACATTCTTGAATTGGAAGCTGAGCGTGCGGTAGATATGATTCGTCACATAGCTGCAGTTAAACCTATGAATGATTTGGAGATTGATGCGCTTGGGGTTAGGGTTCTAGATGGTATGTGTGCCGATCTTGACCCTGTTTGTCTCGAGGCGGAGGAGGACTCACAGCCTGAGACGTCTCTTCATGTAGATGAGCCTTTAGTGCTGGAAGTTGAGGATGAGGGCCATATTCAGGTTGATGGTCAAGTGAAGCCTAAGCGGACATGGAAAAGAAAGGTTTATCCAGTTTCCGCTGTGCGTAGGAGTGCTAGGATCCGTACTGCCAAAAAATTTCATGATGACTTATGAGAGGCATTTTCTGGAATAGAAGAGGTCTTAGAGACTTGGCTAAAAGGAGGTTTCTGGCGGACGCTTCTCTTGAACATCATCTGGATTTTATTGCTTTGTCCGAGACTGGAAGAAGCAATTTCACTAATCAATTCCTTGCCACTTTGTCTGGGGGGGTAGATTTTGATTGGCACTGCCTCCCACCTCGGGGAAGATCCGGCGGGGTTTTACATGGGGTTAAGTGTGAAACGTTGGAGGTTCGGAGTGTAGTTATGGGCGAGTTCGCTGTCAAGTTTCGGGTTAGATCTAAGGCAGATGGGTTTGATTGGGCTTTGGTGGCAGTCTACGGAGCTGCACAACCAGAACTCAAACCAGATTTCTTGGCAGATTTGGTGCGCATCTGTGCTAATGAACAGTTACCTCTCTTAGTGGGAGGGGATTTCAACATAATCCGAAGAAAAGAGGACAAGAATAATGCCAATTTTGACGGCCGTTGGCCCTTTATGTTCAACACTATCATTGAAAGTTTGGATCTCAGAGAGATCGAACTCTCGGGTAGGAAATTCACTTGGGCTAATTCGTTAACGGTCCCGACCTTTGAGAAACTTGACCGTGTGCTAGCTAGTGTCGAGTGGGAACAGAAGTTTCCCCTGGTAACGGTGCAGGCTTTGACTCGAGGTGTCTCGGATCATACACCGTTACTAGTCGATTCCGGAGTTCAAAATTTCATGGGTAACAAGAACATTTTCTCGTTTGAACTTGCCTGGTTTGAAAGAGAAGGGTTCCTCGAGTTGCTAGCTAGAGAGTGGGCTATGGACTCGGGAGGTAGGACGCCTATCGACAGATGGCAATCCAAGATTCGTCATCTCCGTCGTTTCCTTCGTGGCTGGGCTAAGCACACGCATGGGATTTATAAGGTGGAGAAGGACAGACTTCTTCTAATCATTCAAAATTTCGAAGCTAAAGCAGAAACCTCTATCTTGGATTCCAATGAGTTGGCAACAAAGATAGATGCAGAGATGCAGCTTAAAAAGCTTCTCCGTGAGGAGGAATTGAAGTGGGCATTGCGGGCTAAGGTTCGCAAAATCGTAGAAGGCGAGGATAACACTCAATTCTTTCACATGATTGCGAATGGGAAGCATCGTAAGAAGAGAATTTT
>LR880968.1:4632094-4650440 GCA_904067115.1 Aegilops sharonensis | reverse complement strand
AACACATACATTCCACAATTCAGGAGCCCGCTCCACATGTACTGGTCTAGACTCGCACATGCATAGAGTAGTTGGCACAGTTTTGCTCCACATGCACGGGAGTAATTAGGAAATGGCTGGTTGATGCGAAATATATTGTATAGGAGCACTCGGCGCCGACGCTTGTCGGAATCCTGATCATGCATCTGTCTTGGGGTCCGCACACACTAAAGTAGCCCCAATGCATTCATTACTTTTTCAGATCATATGAGCTTTCCACCACGCGGTTCTATCTCAGAAGAGCAAAGTGTCTGTCCTTACCACAGAGATTGAAGTCAACTACCAACGCCCAACCACCTATTTCATGTAATGCATGCACCGGCTTCTTCCACCTATTTCATGTTACCGAAGACAGGAAGTTCCACCGCATCATCGTCGGTCTGCTGGCACTGAATCTCCTTGTTGTACCATACGTCCGCGTCGAGCTCACTTTAAATCATCGTCTTCAAGGAAACTGCACTTGCGAGATCTAGTCGGCACACCCAGGCCATGTTACCACATCAGTAATCCAAAATAATTTTACCCTGTCGCAAGGTTAAATCTAGATTGATTTGTATTTAATCACAGGTATGAACTGGTTGTTTCTACGTGTTGGATTTGTATTCACACGAACAAAACATTCCGTAAAAGGTGGCGCTGATCCCGAGCTAGTAAGTAGGTGAGCGGCGGTGATTCCAGAGTGCTACGTCGGGGAGCTCTTAGAGCATGGTTAATAATATAGCCAGCTGCTGGCTATATGATGTTGTCATGTCACATATAGTCAAGCTTATAGCTAACAAGTACAATAGCTAGATATAAATATGTACTACTTTGTTGATACATGGCCCACCTCACTCTCTCACAAAGTACCTAGGAGCACGTGCTGCAGCCGGCTGTTAACTAGTAGCCCGCTTCTCTTCTCTCTCCTCTTCTCTCTCTTCCAAGTAAGCAAGAATATAATATTTAATATCTTACAGCCCGCCTACATCACCTTATTGTACTTGCTCTTAGTCCACTTCCCTGGTTGATGGCGTTTGCTATGCATCTGGACCGAGGGAGATACGATGGCTGGTTGATGACAGTTGGGCCTTGAAGATAGCTTGGGTCCCACCATGGTGCATAAATCTGGAATGAATCTCAGAATACTCCCTCCACTTCCATCTTCCTGCTGCTCCACTCAAGACAGACCCTGGACGATCTGTGCATGACTAGACAATACAGCGGCCATTGCTCGGCCGTGGACAAGATTCCACCACTGGATTTAATCGTCTAAATATTGTCGTCAGCGTAGCACTCCTTAACATAAAACCTCATTGAGTATTTTGAAACCGAGGGAGTACAATTGAAGGGTAAAATATACATGTGGGAAAGGCACATATCCTTAGGCTGGTCACAATGGGCAGAAACTTAAGAGTAATATCACACACTCTAATATAAATATGCTTATGTGGCACATATTTAATGAAGAAAGAGGTGCTTGTGGTAACTAGCTAAGGCCCCTTCCAATGCTCCACCTTGTACAGGTGCTAAGCCTTCCACGTAGACAAACAATCTGATGAGGCAAGTTATTTAAGAGGAGAGAGATGAGTATGGTGACCCCAGGAAGAACCAATGCTAAGCGCGTGAACCTAGGTAAAACATTTAAAGTAAGAAAGCCCACCAATACATGAAGAGCTTTAGTTGCTAAATCATTAAATGAAGCAAGCTTAGCAACCATAAGCTAAGCACATATGCATTGGAGAGTATAGTTGCTAAGCTATTTAATGTGCTTAGCACCTCATCTAAGCACCCATGCATTGGCACCAGCCTAAGTTACCGGAACATCACATACTCCAAGAAACAATGAGTCTATATCCTAATAAATACATCGCTGCATGACACTACATACATGTTCCTACCCACTATGAAAATAGTAACATAGTCTAGAAAACTGTGTAGGTTACTAGCTTATGTTCCTGCCCATTGTGACCAGCCTTTATGACATTTTGTATTTACCTTGGCTATGCATGCTAAATAAATGCCAACGCCATGGATGCTCTCTTTCAGCTATTTACTCTCCTTTGCGGCACACCTACTCCTCTACTCAACAACTTATATGTCTCACATTTAGTAGTAGTACAGCACGAGTCAGAGAGTTAACGTATGTATTTCGTCTTACTTAATGCGATACCAAGCAGGACCCCACGATCTGGATCCACCCAGTGCCAGTGGGCACTAAGAGAGCATCTACAACCGGACCTTTCAAACCCGTCTCAAACGTCTAGACGGGCCGCCCGGTTAATGTCCGGTCACGTTTTTTCGACTCAGACGAACGCCTCAAACAGGCCTCAAACACACGGACTGACCCGCACCCTCATATCCAACCCAAATATAGGGCGGATATGGGGTGGCCCGGGCACGTCCGCCTGATAAGCCCGGCCCACCACCGACCCCACGGATGTCCCACAGAAAACTCATTGGGCTCATCGCTCGAAAACCCTAGCTCACTCACTCTCCTCTCTCGCTCCGTCCTCTCCACTTCCCTCACCGATTCTGATCGAATCTGGCGCAATGTCCAGCTCTGGCAGCCGCTCCGACGAGGTGGATCCAGAGTATGAGCTTGACCTTCGCATCGCCTTGGAGCGGTCCAAGGTGGAGACCATGGGCAGCTCCGGATCTACAACCTCGCCGCAACCGCAACTTCCCCGTCGCCGCATCTCGGACGCCGGCGCTGACCCCTCCCGGCCCATGGGCAGCTCCGACATGCGGCCAGCGTAATTCACGCCTCCCCTATGTCGTCCCCTTGCCCCGCCGGCTGCTGCTCCCCCTCATGGGCAGCGGTGGGTGCTTGTGCTCGCCCCGCCAGCCCATACACGCATGCCAGAGTCGGAGACGGGCGCCACCTGCCGCGAGAGGCAGCAGGCAAGGGAAAGGGAGGCTGTGGAGAGCTCTGTCCGCCACCGGCGTGGGTTATCGATGGAGCTCGACGAGGACGAGCGGCTCCTCGCGTGGGTCTACCGCCGGTCGCTTAAGACGGCGGAGATGGACGCTCTGCGGCTCCGCCGGAAGAACACGAAGGCTCTCCGGCTTGCTATCGGGCAGTCCGAGCAGGGGGCGTTGGAGAAGGCGACGGATGTGGCTCGGCTGGCCAAGCTAAGGCGCCAATAGGACCAGGCCGTCCAGCGCCTCAAAGGCCTCATCATCGACCCCTCCTCTGACGACCATGACTCCTCCTCTGGCTAATCGGACGATCCTCCACCAGCCGCTGACGGCTATAACTATGCCGGCGACCAGAAGGGGAAAGGGCCGGCCCGAAAGTGGTGAAGTTTATTTTAATTTCAAGTTTTAGATGTACTAGTATAAAATTGTTCGTCGTTTATGTGAACTTTGGTGGATCTTTTAGTGAACTATTGTGGTATTTCTATGTTCGGTCAGCTGATCTACGTAGTTTGATCGACATTGCATAATATAGTATGGATATAAGGGTTCGGATATGAGAGACACGGATATGGACATCACAATTTGAGATCAGTGTCCGCGGAAGCATCCGGGCGCGTCCGCGGGCGTTTGATGGACCGGATTTGCCATGTCCAGCTGTAGATGCTCTAAACTCTAGCTTCAATAAACACGATACAATTTGAGAGGGACCTTGGCTCCCACACAATACTCCGTCAAGCCGTATATATATTGCACCCATAGAGCAGAGAGCCATTGCAATTTACAATCGACAGGCCACTCATGGAAGCAGCAGCTGACGTAGCCACTCCGTCAAGCCGCCCGCTCTCTGTCCGCGTGTCGGCGGAGACGGAATGCGCTGACAATTCCATGGCCGAAGAACCAATGAGCCCTACTGGAAGAGGCATGGAAGAGATGGGTATCTGCATCGTCCTTGTGATGGGGCTCGGCACGCCCGTGAACCTGCCCGTCTTCCGCGCCGGCATTGAAACAGAACTAATTGCCCGTTTGCCACGCTTGCGCAGNATCGGACGATCCTCCACCAGCCGCTGACGGCTACAACTATGCCGGCGACCAGACGGGGAAAGGGCCGGCCCGAAAGTGGTGAAGTTTATTTTAATTTCAAGTTTTAGATGTACTAGTATAAAATTGTTCGTCGTTTATGTGAACTTTGGTGGATCTTTTAGTGAACTATTGTGGTATTTCTATGTTCGTTCAGCTGATCTACGTAGTTTGATCGACATTGCATAATATAGTATGGATATAAGGGTTCGGATATAAGAGACACGGATATGGACATCACAATTTGAGATCAGTGTCCGCGGAAGCATCCGGGCGCGTCCGCGGGCGTTTGATGGACCGGATTTGCCATGTCCAGCTGTAGATGCTCTAAACTCTAGTCTCAATAAACACGATGCAATTTCACATGGACCTTGGCTCCCACACAATACTCCGTCAAGCCGTATATATATTGCACCCATAGAGCAGAGAACCATTGCAATTTACAATCGACAGGCCACTCATGGAAGCAGCAGCTGACGTAGCCACTCCGTCAAGCCGCCCGCTCTCTGTCCGCGTGTCGGCGGAGACGGAATGCGCTGACAATTCCATGGCCGAAGAACCAATGAGCCCTACTGGAAGAGGCATGGAAGAGATGGGTATCTGCATCGTCCTTGTGATGGGGCTCGGCACGCCCGTGAACCTGCCCGTCTTCCGCGCCGGCATTGAAACAGAACTAATTGCCCGTTTGCCACGCTTGCGCAGTATTCTAGTAAGTTCCAACACTTCACTTGCTTGCATAATTGCTAAAACTTTATTTGTTTATATGATATTTCTGTAGGACACGTAAAATGTTAGTTGACTTTTATATAAATTAACACAAATGTATCCATATTATATTACTACAACAATAGACCACTCTTACCTCTGAGCATTAACCTAAAGTATCCGTGGCAATACAAAATAGAACATTCGTATCTATGGCATTATAACCAAAGTATAGTTATATTCTGTGCACCTCATTCTTACCTCTGAGCATCCGATTCTGCATGTACAGGTAACGGACGAGTCCACCAACGGCGGAAAGTCGCGATGGGTGCAAACGGCTGTAAATGTGGACGACCACATCGTCGTCCCAACGCTGGATCCTGCTGCCGTGGCATCCGACCCAGAAAAGGCAGTGGAGGACTACGTGGCGTCGCTGTCCCTGCTCCGGATGGACAGACGCCGCCCGCTCTGGGAGTTCCACTTCCTCAACTTTCCAACCTCTGAGGCGGCCTCCACGGTGGTGCTCCGCCTGCACCACTCCATTGCTGACGGCATGTGCATTACTACGCTCCTTGTAGCGTCGTCGCTCAGTGCAGCTGACCCGGCGAGGGTGCCAGCGATGCCGCCAGCACCCAAGCGAACAGGTCCAATCTACCAGGTGCCACCACGGCCTCCGCTGTCTTCCGGCGATTACCTCGCGCTGCTCGCATGGGTTTGGTCGTATTTTGTACTGGCG
This sequence comes from Aegilops sharonensis, assembly GCA_904067115.1. Classification (NCBI taxonomy): domain Eukaryota; kingdom Viridiplantae; phylum Streptophyta; class Magnoliopsida; order Poales; family Poaceae; genus Aegilops; species Aegilops sharonensis. The sequence continues at coordinate 4,644,985 of LR880968.1, read as the reverse complement.
TGGCACACACTGGTGGACATGGCGTTGATTATTGCGACGGTAATGTTCTGGAGTGATCCACACACGTTGTTCATGCGTGCGCCAGACGCTAATGAGTCTCATCGCCGCAAGCGTTTCGTGCATCGGAGCCTTAGCTTTGACGATGTCAAACTCATCAAGACTGCCATGAACTGCGTACGTAAAGCTACTCAACCTTTATCATGAATTTACGTACTAATTCAAGTCACCTGCACCAGATCTACATGTTTGATATATTTGCAGATATATGAAAAAACCTATTGACAGAAGGTGAAACTAACATATAAAAATAATTATTACGACATATGATAAGTAAAACACAATATTAGTAGAACAGTCCAATTATGACCCAATTAAATTTGAATTATAGGATTTACAAAAACCAAAATAAAAATATGGAATGTGTGTGCAATGATGTCATGAATTGTGTTTGTGTAAAGGCATTTAATATTTATAAGTAGTGTTCACATATATTATATAAATCACGTGGCAGGGGTGATCCTACTGGTCTAAAATTATAAGAACTATAAATCACCTGCAAAAAGTCTACATGGTAGCTTGTTAGTTTTCTTGACAACCTTTTGACGAAAATTGTAAGTAGAAAATTATTAATGGACATTGTAGTAGCGTAAATAGAACAAAAATTAGTTATATATTTTAAAGTCTCCAAACAGCATATGAAAGAAACTTAAAATATTGTAATTGCAATCTTTTTATCCAAAAGTAAGTTAACCACACAAAGCATAGGGTTCATGACTTGTTATTAGATTGCCATGGCCGTCTAGTAAAGCCTGATTTAAAAAGGGTTAATTGGATAAATGCCACTCGAATTCTGGCGATTCCAAAAAAGGCCACTGCAATTTGCAAATTTTGAAAAATGCCATTGCAAATTTTGCATTCTTTGAAAAACGCCACTACAAACATTGAAAAATGCCTGGAAATGGCATTTTTCGAAGTTTGGAAAATGCAGTTGCGTTTCTCAGAATCACCAGAATTTGAGTGGCATTTATCAAATTAACCCATTAAAAATGTGTCTCACTTGCTGAATCGTGCCTCTTGATTTGACTCATATCCTTTTTTTTCACAGACTATTAACGACGTGCTAGCCGGTGTGACTTCAGCAGCCCTTTCACGATACTACTTTAGGAAGTCTGGTACGTGATCTTGATAACGATGGATGTTTATTCCATAGTCATGCAATTTTCACACTTTGCTTTCTGATACTCAATACTAGGTGACAGTAACCCTAAGAGAATCTGTTTGCGATCATTCGTCCTAGTTGACACAAGGCCAGTCTCCACCCGACAAGTAAGAACTTAAACTTTTCTCATACTAGATAAGTAACTAAAACTAATTACGTGCCACATAAACATAGTAGTATGCCCTCATCACAGTTTTGTATAATTAATATTTTAAATGGCATTAACTTCCTTCTTACAACTATGGACAGACATATGTTACCAGGGTAGAGACAGGCAATCGACTCAGTAGCCTCATCTGTCCATTTAATATAGCCTTGCAAGATGATCCCCTTCGGTATGTTCGCGAGGCAAGAAGGTTAATGCATAGGAAAAAGAGCTCTTTAGAAGTACTGTTCACACAAGTGGTCGGAGAGTTTTTGGTGAAAAACTTTGGTGCCAAGGTATATTTTGTGCTCCTTGTATATGTTCTTCCCAGTTAAACATTCACAAACTTGGAACGAACATTATGTCTATGTATTAAGGTTTCTGTTTAATTGCAACGACTTTTTAATGAAAGCAGACAGGAGCTTTTATCTTCCGCCGCTTTCTCAAACATACAACCATCATACTTTCAAATGCTCTTGGACCCGTTGAACATATGACGTTATGTGGGCACCCAGTTGCCTTCATGGCACCTAGCATCTATGGCCAACCACAAGTAAGTCATCCATGTTCTTACACCCAAAACATATGCATTCTTAGGTGGCTGAGAAAAAATAGCATTTTGCATTTATAAATTTTATTCCATTTTGCCTCTAATTATCTTGATTTTCTCATGTAGGCTTTAACCGTGCACTACCATAATTATGGTAGTGATATCAAGGTAGTTCTGGCAGTTGATGAAGCACATTTTCCAGATTGTCATCGACTTTTGGATGATTTTTCCGAGTCCACTAGGATCATTAAGAATGCGGCAGCCCTCAAGACGTTGAAAACATCGATCCATAATAGCAAGACCGAGTAACAAAAGATTGGATTGGTGCACATATACCCGATTAATTAATACATAAAAATTGCATATGAAACTATGTATAATACTAGTATGTTGTGTGTATTTGTATCGCAAACATTTCTTGTGTGTTCTTTAATACATTGTGATTATGGCAACCATTGTACACTTTGGATTCAAACTGTTTTTACTACCACAGCCAGTCAAAATTTAGATTGTGAAGCTCCATATTTATGCAAAGAAAAGCTTGATTGTGATGAGTTAATCTACAATCCACCTTGCGCGGGTGGTTTTATCCATTATTTGGAGACAGTGTCTTTTCTTCATGGTAGAAAGAATCTATGATGCTTCCAACTGAGTTGGTGTTGGGGATCAATAGTGGATCGTTTCAATAAACTAGCACAATGCCCGTGTGTTGCTACAAAATTATAAAAAATGAGGAGTTCGGTCACTAGCTTAGGAAGTCATCAAAATATTGTGCCATGCAGCCTTTACGCGCAGTTCACGATTAAAAAGAACAAAAATATAATTAAAAAGTATATGGCGGGCAATGGAGATTCTTAAGCAATCATTCCAAGACATAATAACACGTCATAAAATTTGAGGTTGTTTACAGATATGCAATTCGGTGCTCGGACTCATCTGCACCTGGTGAATAGTTAATTAAAAAATAAAGTAAAAAATTTCAGAAACTTCTAACAAAAAACAGGTGGAAGATGTTCTAGTGTGTGATGTTCCTAGCAAATTTCCGCCTATTTGGACATCCGAGGAGCTCATGGCAAAAATGAAAAAATCAGCCAAAACATTACATGAACAGTAAACTTTCTTACAACACCAAAAATTGTCTTTTTTTGCTGAGGGCTACTGAAATGTTGAAACTCCATGAAATTTGGCACAGACTTCACGCACATGACCGTCTAGCATCACACAAAAATCAGATTTTTCTGATTTTTTTAGTATTTTAAATGATTTACTGCTCATCCTCATGTGCAGATGCACCCGAGAGCGAAAACACCGCGTCCAGTTGTTTTTCCATATACAGAAATCTTTTTGAAAATATGTCAACACCTTCAAGTTATAAGAGCATTTTTATGAAGTACACGAACACTTTTAAATTATGCAAACACTTCTATAATTTGGTGATCACTTCTTCCAACGCAGGATTTTTCTCATAAAAATCTTTGAATGTATTTTAAATTTAAACATATATTTTCGTAAATGTGTGAAATATTTTTAAAAAATAGAAGAACTTAATCACACAATTGCATGGACAAGAAAGGACAAAGTAGTCAACCTTGAGTTAGGTGGTAGCTTGGGAAGCATGCATAGTGTTGTGGATAACATGATGAATTTTGTTGTGCTTTAGGTTGGACGGACTGCATGGTGCGTAGACCGTATGATTCATATATTTAATATGAAAACAACATGCTTTTGCGCCATGCTGAAAAGCAAACACTCTTAAACTTCTTTGTTGCAACAGAACCCACCTGGTGATGAACCAACTATTCTTTCGATCATAGGTGGTCGCACAGTCGGGAATAAAACGTTGGTTTCTCACATGTGGAACGATGAGACGGTGCGATCGCATGTCTCTTCAGTTTTGCACTTGAGCTGAGAAAGCCTTTCGAAAATTCTTGAGCATGAAAGTACCATTTTATGGGAAATGTTAATAGTTGTTGAGTTTTCTACCAACGTAGGTGACAACGACTCGAGAACATTCCACTCAATTGTCAAAAGGTTGGCTAGAGGTACTAAGGTGATTATCATAATTAAACTTCAAAGGCCAACCAGATTTGTATCAGTGAAGCCAATTTTTCTCAACTATCTGTCTTATAAGGAATCCTCTTACCTCTTCAACACACTGGCATTCGGAAGTGCTGACCCGAAAGAACATCCACGACTAGTACCAGTAGCACAAGAATATGCCAAGGTGCTGCACATATGGAAGAGTCACTTCTCATCGTAAATACCAATAGCACAAGAATAATGGACAACATTGCACCACAACCACAACATCACGACTTGGACAAAATATCATATGAGTTGAACGTTTCTAGCTTTGGTTGGGTGGAGGAACTAGGATACATATATTGAGAGCCAAAATGGGGTTTGGACATTGTAGCAGAAANGTCTCTTCAGTTTTGCACTTGAGCTGAGAAAGCCTTTCGAAAATTCTTGAGCATGAAAGTACCATTTTATGGGAAATGTTAATAGTTGTTGAGTTTTCTACCAACGTAGGTGACAACGACTCGAGAACATTCCACTCAATTGTCAAAAGGTTGGCTAGAGGTACTAAGGTGATTATCATAATTAAACTTCAAAGGCCAACCAGATTTGTATCAGTGAAGCCAATTTTTCTCAACTATCTGTCTTATAAGGAATCCTCTTACCTCTTCAACACACTGGCATTCGGAAGTGCTGACCCGAAAGAACATCCACGACTAGTACCAGTAGCACAAGAATATGCCAAGGTGCTGCACATATGGAAGAGTCACTTCTCATCGTAAATACCAATAGCACAAGAATAATGGACAACATTGCACCACAACCACAACATCACGACTTGGGCAAAATATCATATGAGTTGAACGTTTCTAGCTTTGGTTGGGTGGAGGAACTAGGATACATATATTGAGAGCCAAAATGGGGTTTGGACATTGTAGCAGAAACAAAATTATTAAGGTGAACCTAAAGAAAATCTCCTATCCATGGTAAAATGAACACGTTACCAGGGGGATTGATGAGCCAAGTAATGCCTTCTACGCCATCGGTTTCATCTTCAAACATGGAGAGAGAAAATATCGCCAAAAATATTAGCATGACCTCGAGATGTTTGAGACTTGGCCATGGCTACCAAATTTAACTTTCAACAAATTTAGCAGTCATCAATCTAAAAAAGAGGTTAGTAGTCTGCAGATGATGACCTTTATGGCAACATAAATCTTGATATTTCACAGTTTACTAGTTGGTACCAGATGAAGTCGCTCATCCTTTGTTTGAACCGCCAAAAGTCCTTGTGCTCATTATTGCTTGCCTAATAGAAAGGTCGACCATGGCTGCCTAGCGCGTGTCGCCGCTTGATTGGATTATCCTAGGTACGCATATCAAACATATGACATCAGATATTCATATTTCACAACAGTGTGCAGTTGAACAACACTTAGACATAAGGTGTACAAGAAATTGATAGTACTTACCTTGGACATGTAGTACTGCCCCTTTTTTCGGGGGGAGAGGGTTGTATATTAATTAAGCTGGACCAATAGGTAGTACTACATCTGAATTCGATAGGGTAAACATGGCTCCTTGACCGAGGCGAGCGACTCCCCCCAACTCCCGCTGAAGCTCGGTCGGCGGCGGCGCTGACGGTGGGGGAGACGATGACTTCGAAGGCAGGCACAGCTAGGGAGTGCGACGGGGGCCTTAGACGGCGAACCCTCGGTACCTCTGCTCCCCATCCCGTTCATCTGCTTCTGCCCCACTGCTGCGATGCGACCTAGGCCGGGGAGATGGGACCGCACTTGGCCGGAGTAGCGAGCCACACGGTCGATCTGCCCCGTGATGCCCGCGGCCGGACGGCAGCAGAACGGCCGCGCAAGGAAGAGGGGTAGGAATTGATGGAGACTCAGGTTGCAGCCAGCAACCTGAAAACTAAAGGAGGAGCGCCAAAGGTCACACGACGCTAGCATTGATACATCTCGGGTTGCAGCAACCTGAAAACTGAAGGACGTCGAGCAATGTTTAGAGTTCAGGGAAAATATCCTATGGAGCTTAGGCTCATGGACACCCCCATATCTAGCCATTCAATTCTGCATCGCGATTCGTGCAAGTACTTTTCTCTTTTTCGTTTCTCTCATATAGTTTGACATATGAACTTCATACTTTTTCAGCACAACAGAACATTCTTACTAAAATGTGGGAAAAATACTTTCAGATTTTTTCACGCATCATAAATAATAGAAATAAGATTTTTTAATTAAAAAAATCGCATTCACTAGAAGAAATATGTCAACTAGTGACCTTCTGTCAGTGACCCTGAAAGAATTGGTCATAGATCTATGACCATTTCAGACCAATTGGTCAAAAGTTGTTCGGGGGGCTCTAAACCCTAAACCATTGCGACCATTTTGGTCAGAAAAGTCGTAATTTCCTTACACGAAATGGTCACAAAGCAAACAGTGCTAGTCCGCTGCCTTATTTCTAGTTTTTAATGACCAATATAGATGGTCATAGCCTTGTAGATTGTGGTGGGTTATGATGACTAGGCGCCATCTCATCAGTTTTGCCTATGTGTCATGTCCATGTGGCAGTTTTTGCCCTAGGTTGTGAAGCAACCTATATTTCTGTTATTCCCAAAATTCCCAAAAAAATCTCATAAATGTTTTGGATCATATCTTCATCAAATATGTCAAAAACATTCCTTGCCTAGTTCAAAAATAATTCGAAAATATTCATTTTCCTATTCTGTTCAGAGCAGCACTTTGTGAAGGAAGTACCACTTTGGCATGTCCAAATAGTATCCATTTTCTACAGTGCTTTCCTATGCCCAAATAATCATCCTCCACCAAATGCCAGCTCAATCCATTCATTATTTTGAGCCGAGCTTCAACATTCGTATTTATGTCCAGTGTGGTACTTTGAAAAGCAAGTACCAACTAGGCTCCTCCTTTTGAGGTGAAAATTTGTGAAGACGGTCTTTTTAGTAACCGATCATCCTCAGCCAAAATTCACGCGCATTAGCCATGTGCATTTCCCGTGCCGCAAATCAAACACTTGGCTGCTTATTCATGTTTGAGCATCGATCGGTCTCCTCGTGAGAATCTTATGTTGTGATTTTCTTCCTAGCACCTACCTGGGGAGTGCCCAACCCACTAGACATACCTAGGCCGCCCAGAACACATGGCAACGCCACGGTCACGCGGTGACCACGTGGCGGGCATGCGAGTTTACGCGCTCTAGAGTAAGGGCCCTCGGCCACCGCCCAAACCTCGACATATCGCCATCAAACCATGTATTTATGATTAAATAGGTACTTATGTAACTAGAAATGATTTTGGAAAAAATAAATAGCAAACTATGAGGCAGCTGCAGTTCAAATTTGACCCGCTTCCAGCTGAATCGGCGGAAATTTGTCTTTTTCACGAGAGGTGGATCAAAACTTTTTGCAGCCAACCATTTTGTAAATTGTGCATTAAATATGTCCTAGTATTTTAGAAAATTGATTTGGTCCAATTTTGCAACAATTATTTGGGAGGTCCTTCATAAAAAAACCTCCTTTTGGGCACTCGGAAAATGAAAAATGGTTTTTTCCTCCAAAGAAAATGAAAACTTACTTAAGCAACATTGTTTGCCATTCCAATATGCACCCTTCTGCACAATATGAGATCATTTGAACAAACTATGCCACGAATGTGGCCATAAGATTGATCATTTGGCTTGAAAGCCATGAATCTTCAGAGATGATAGCTCATTTCTGAGAACACTTTTTTAAATAATTGCCGTATTACAAGTTTGTAATTTTTCCTGGGAACTTGGCCACATATAATGACACAATGCGAAGGTTTCCCAATTTTTTGATTTTTTTTTGAATTTTTTATGCCCGTTTCGAAATGCGGTCAAAACGGCGGGAATGACCGTTCCTAGCTAGTTGTTGAATCTTGGAATTTTTTTGGTGTTTCTCTGATTAAATAGATACTTATGTACCTAGAAATGATTTTTGGAAAAAATAAAGAGCAAACTATGAGGCAGCTGCAGTTCAAATTTGACCCGCTCCCAACTGAATCGACAACAATTTGTCTTTTTCACTAGAGGTGGATCAAAACTTTTTTCACTCAACCATTTTGTCAATTGTGCATTATATATGGCCTAGTATTTTATAAAATTGATTTGGTCAATTTTTGTAAAAATTATTTGGTAGGTCCTTCACAAAAAAACCTCCTGTTGGGCACTCGGAAAATGAAAAATGAATTTTTCGTGCAAAGAAAATGAAAACTTCCTTAGGCAACATTGTTTGGAATTCCAAGATGTACTCTTGTGCACAATATGATATCATTTGAACAAACTATGGCATGAATGTGGCCATAAGAGTAATCATTTGGCTTGAAAGCCATGAATCTTCACGCATGGTAGCTCATTTCTGAGAACACTTTTTTAAAATAATTACCGTATTACAAGTTTATTATTTTTCCTGGAAACTTGGTCACATATGATGACACAATGCGAAGGTTTTATAATTTTTTGATTTTTTTTTGAATTTTTTATGCCCGTTTCAAAATGCGGTCAAAACGGCAGGCTCGACCATTCCTAGCTAGTGGTTGAATCTTGGAATTTTTTTGGTTTTTTTATGATTAAATATATACTTATGTACCTAGAAATGATTTTTGGAAAAAATAAAGAGCAAACTATGAGGCAGCCACAGTTCAAATTTGACCCATTTCCAACTGAATCAACGACAATTTGTCTTTTTCACCAGAGGTGGATCAAAACTTTTTTCACCCAACCATTTTGTCAATTGTGCATTATATATGGCCTAGAATTTTATAAAATTGATTTGGTCCAATTTTGCAACAAATATATGGTAGGTACTTCACAAGAAAACCTCATTTCGGACACCCGAAAAATGGAAAATGAATTTTTCGTGCAAAGAATGAAAACTCCCTTAGGCAACATTGTTTGGAATTCCAAGATTCAACCTTGTTCACAATATGAGATCATTTGAACAAACTATGCCATGAATGCTTGATAGGCATGAATCTTCACGCATGGTAGCTCATTTCTGAGAACACTTTTTTTAAAAGAATTGTCGTATTACAAGTTTATTATTTTTCCAGGAAACTTGGTCAAATATAATGACACAATGCGAAGGTTTTCCAATTTTTTGATTTTTTTGAATTTTTTATGCCCGTTTCAAAATGCGGTCAAAACGGTGGGCTTGACTGTTCCTAGCTAGTCGTTGAATCTTGGAAATTTTTTGATGTTTCTCTTATTAAATAGATACTTATCTACCTAGAAATGATTTTTGGGAAAAATAAAGAGCAAACTATGAGGCAGCTGCAGTTCAAATTTGACCCGCTTCCAGCTGAATCGACGAAAATTTGCCTTTTTCACCGGAGGTGGATAAAAACTATTTACACCCAACCATTTGGTTAATTGTGCATTAAATATGGCCTAGTATTTTAGAAAAATGATTTGGTACAATTTTGCAACAATTATTTGGTAGGTCCTTCACAAAAAAACTCATTTTGGGCACTCGGAAAATGGAAAATGATTTTTTCGTCCAAAGAAAATGAAAATTTTCTTAGGAATCATTGTTTGCCATTCCAATATGCACCCTTGTGCACAATATGAGATCATTTGAACAAATTCTCGTTCAAAATTTCCCCGCTTCCCACTGAATGGGTGAAATTTGTTTTCTTATAAGAGGTGGATCAAAAGCTTTTGACATGTAACTATTTGGTCAATTTTACATAAAATATGGTCTAATATTTTTGAAAAATGGATTTGTGCTATTTTGGAACAAATATTTGGTCGCTTCTTCACAGAAAAAACCATTTTATGCACTCGAAAAATGGAAAATCATCTTTTTGTGCAAATAAAATGAAAGCCGTTGAGCTATGGCATCGTTTGCCATTCTAAGATGCACACTTATGAAAAAAACGAGATCATTTTGACAAACTATGACATTGTTATGTTTACAAAAGTTCAAAGTTTGGGGTCCAAAATTTTAAGATTCAAGTGCGAAATAGCCGGCCAATGAGACGCGAGGAACTGCTTTCACGCGGATCTCCAAATTGGACGCAATCTGAGCCATCCATCACGCATCCATTCAACGGTGGAGCTACTCCCGAGAATCAAAAACCCTAATCCACCCACCCACCCTTCCCTCAATCCCCAGATCCTCACCTGCCGCCACCCCCACTCACCCACTCCCTCGCTCCCAGATCCATCCTCTCCTCTCTCGCAACCCCAAACCCGGCCACGCCACCGATCGCCACTCCCCCAAACCGAGCCCCAGCCCCGCCGGCGACCTCCTCCCCCACTCCTCGACTGCCCAGCGACATCCGTCGACCGACCAACCAACCTTCTCCTCCTCCTCCTCGTCTCCCCACGATTCGATTTGGATCCCCCTCCGGTGAACCAGCCGCCGGCGACCGCCTCCGCTCCGCTGCCGGCGCCACCTCCCCTCCCTTCACTGGCTGGAGATCCACTTGAGCTCCCCTCCTCCAATCCCGCCGCCGTCGCCGTCGCCGACCCCCAACCCCACCCCCACCGGCGACCGTCTCCACCAACCCCATCACCACCGGCGACCTCCGTCCCTCCCCAGATGGATGGATGGATGGATGGACGGGGACGACGGCAGCGGCACCGGATCCGCATCCACCATCTCTCTGTGGGGGCCATGGATTACTCGGCGAGCAGCAAGCCGGCGCTGGAGTGGGCCGTCCGGAACCTGCTCCGCCGGGGCGACACCGTCGTCGTCCTCCACGTCCAGCGCCACGGTGGGGAGGATGCCAAGCACGCCGTCTGGGCAAAGTCCGGATCCCATAAGTGCTCCGACACACCCACCCCTCTGTTCGCTTTGATCTCAAGCTAACGCGTGCTCGATCGGCTCCCCCGCAGCGCTCATCCCTCTGTCCGAGTACCGGGTGCCGGAGGTGATGAAGAACTACGGCGTGACCTGTGACGCCGAGGTGCTCGACACCGCCGCGCGCCAGCTCGAGGTATGTTGCTTTTTTGTATATGCGTGGGAGGTGTTCCGATCCTCTGATGTGATCGATCGAGCATGGAGGAAGATGGACTGACTGGCTCTCCGGCCTGATTGTCAGCTGAAGGTGATGGCGAAGGTGTACTGGGGCGACGCCAGGGAGAAGCTCTGCGACGTGGTGGAGGAGCAGAAGATCGACACCATCGTCATGGGCAGCCGCGGCCTCGGCACCATCCAGAGGTACGATACTACTCTTGTCAAAATGTTGCTCCAGACATGTGCGATTCTTGGTCATAGTTTCCCAGAGCACGAAATCGGCGGTTCCTGCTTGCATAAAGTAGTATAGTATTCTTGTTCAGATAGGCAATCCTCACGTCACCGGGGTTAATATAGTACTACTATCAGACATTGCTTGATTCAAGATGCATGGGAAGTCAAATGTCCGTGAAGCAATAGTTCAAATAAATTGGTCCGATTACTACTTGTGGCAGGTGATTTAGACAATAGTATCATTATTTTGTGTCTGATTACTACTTCAGGAACCTGGTCTTGTTTCTGTTTGACCGAATTTGTGTTGGCTGGCGTTACATGTCTTCAGAAACATGTCCTTGTTCCTTTTACCCCCCAAAAAGGACCATGTCAATGTGCTAATTCCTGGTTCATATTTGTCTGGATGAAGATTTGTAGGTTGCATGGTGACAGTTTCACCATGAGAATCGTCCGTCCGTCCGCGGGTGCTGATTGGCAGGGAGAAGGTGGTGCTGGGGATCTTGAAGACGGTGAAGAACCCGCGCAGCGCTGTGCTCAAGACCTCTGTGATGGCGTGCACTGCTCTGTGTCCATTCATGCTTCGCAAAGGTAACTCCTTCCCTGGTTATTCCTTGTCGATCTCATGGCACATACTTATCCCTCCATGGTAGCTGACCAAAGAACCATCTGATTTCTGAACCTGTTCTAGGGGGAGCTAGATGTATGATGTACGGCAACGGGAATGGTGAGCTGGGACAACCAGATCAAGTCCCTTCTCTACATGTTGGTTTTGCTCCTTGCACATTTTCAAAACGTACGATGCAACAAAATTTGTGTGCTACCCTTTGTTTGTTGGTTGTTATTTTGTGATACACCTTTGCTCAAATACCGATCTGTACTGCCCTGTTATTATGCCCCACCATATGTGCATTTATGCTTGTTCGCCCCAGCCTAGTTGATGAACTATTCACCATATAGCTCAACTAAAATACAGCATGTTGTTTGATTCTTGTAGTGTACCATCGAATGATCAGTTCACCAACATTTACTTTTGTACCTGTGCTCTCTAGAGATGTTCATGTCTGCAATCCCGCATTGATGATCTTGCCCTCTTCTGAGTTGGTTTGATGATTTGACCTGAACTGAGTTGTTTGGTTAATGATCTTAATGCCTCTGCAAACATGATACTATATATTTGCATGTCATAGTCAACAGTTAGCGTGTGACAATGAAGTGAACCATCAGCTCTGTTATATCTGTAGCTCGGCTCCACACATGTTTTTGGTTTGTTCTCAGTCTGATTGTGGTGTGCCTTTCTGAATTAATCCAGTAGATGCTTTTAATTTTTTTCCTAGAATGCTGTAATTGTATTTAAGGTAAACTTCTGACCTTGGGGTTGTATAAACTGGACTATGGTAAAACTGCACATTCAGTTAAACTTCTTGAATTTGAATTGGATGTTGAATGCCATTTTTTTTCCATAGTGTAAACTACAAGCAGTTTGCCATGGAATTCTATTTCTTTTTCACTTTTAAGAAACAATCACTGACCAGCAGTAGTAATATTTATGCAAAATTATGCAAAGTTCACTGAAATTTTGAGCATCTACAGTTTACTGAAATTTTGTGTGACTTGTCCATGATTATGCAGCAAATTAAACTTGTGTTTACTTAAACTTGTCCATGATCATGCAACAACTTAAACTTGTGTTTACTAAAATGGATGCTTTT
>LR880968.1:4609950-4624878 GCA_904067115.1 Aegilops sharonensis | reverse complement strand
TGTGTGTGTGTGTGTGTTTGTGTGTGTGTGTTTGAGGAATGCTTCTGTGTATATTTAACCAAGGAAAGGAGAATGCATGCCAAATAAAAATTTCAGTCAAAATGACTAAGGAAAAGCATGTAGAGCAGAATGCATTCCAAACTCAGGGATCAGATACTCTACTACAATAATGATCTCAGATTCAAGGGAGGAAAACAAATAAAATTGCTTGTGTGTGTGTGTGTGTGTTTGTGTGTGTGTGTTTGAGGAATGCTTTGGTGTATATTTAACCAAGGAAAGGAGAATGCATGCCAAATAAAGATTTCGGTCAAAATGACTAAGGTAAAGCATGTAGAGCAGAATGCAGTCCAAACTGAGGGATCAGGTACTCTACATGATTTCAGATTCAAGGGAGGAAAACAAACAAATTGCTGGACCAGAACCATGTAGTGATATATTTAGGGTGAATTCGATATTATGAACTGCAAACTTTGCGCATTTGAAAAATGCCCACTAGAGAAAAACTTTTGAAAATTCTACTACAGGTGAAAAATATCGTTATGAACTGCGAACTTTCTGCCTTCTTGGCATCTTTCTATCTATGATACTGATAGAGATATCCTTGAAAAAAAAATTCCACTACAAAAGAACTTATGAAAAATGCCACTGCCAACACTTGGATGTTTGATAAATGCAATTGTGGCAGTGAGCCGGTGACATATGTCAAACTATTTTCTGCAGTGCATTTTGCGCAAGTGGTTTTTTTCTTTTTTTGCAGTGCCATTTTTCCGGATACGCTAAGTTGGCAATGGCAGGTATCGAATACCCTCAGAGGCTCAGAGTTTGGTGCTCCGCCCTGAGAAAGAACACGGGAGCCGGCTCTCAACACTTTGACTGATGTGCTGTTCCACTGTACCCTTTTGATTTATCATTTGGCGGAAGTTGGAACTGGAAAAAATATTCACGCACTTTTGTTGTTATTACAAATTGCAATGCAATTTGTTTGTCATACACCTCTAATGCATGCGTAAAATAAACTTGTATCCGCTTTCCTTCATGAAGGCGCAGCTGAGGGCCCAATCTACCCACCCCGATCCCCGGCCGGGTGAAAACCTTCAAATCCTTTTCGGATCTGGCGGCAGGGGCGCTTTTTGCGTCGTGACCTTCCTGGAGGTGTCGTCAGGGGCACTGGGGCTCGGTTGGGAGTGCAGAGGATCTACAAGTGGAGGGGATAGGACCAGTGGTAACGGGTGGTGTTCGCGAAGGAGGAGCGGCGTTGTATCTGACACGTCGACAATGGCGGGTCTCAACAACATGGAGCAGCGGGGTCTCGCTGCTGGGCGTGTGTTGATGGACGAGCGCAGGATGGTGGCGTTGTCTGACGTCGTGGTGGCATCGTCGGCAGCTAGACCGGGCAAGGTAGATACAACAGTACATCTCTGAAGATGGATTGGTGGCAGGTGGCTGCGGCGGCCTCATACCCGGCAGGCGTCCTGTTTGAGGAGTGCGCCGGACCGGTGGGTGACCCATACCCGGCAGGCGTCCTGGATGGGAACTCAGGTCTTAGATGTTAGGTATGGCTGCGAGGTTTGTTTGCTATTAGGCCCAGACTATCAGCATCCCTTCATCAAATGGATAGGAGTAGCGACAGATGTTGCCTAGACGGTGGTTTCATACTTACTGTTGTATTTCTTTGCAAGGTCTTTTGAGAATAATTAATAAAGTGGCTGTAAGCATCGCCCAGATGCAGAGGCCGGGGGTCTTCCTCCTTTTCTAATTTTTTTTTTGTAATTAAACTAGTGTAGTTACACAATGAAAGCAATTATTCTGAATTTATTAATGTAAACATGCAATTTATATGCTGTTGGTGTTGAATCTCATGCCATAAAAAGAAAATACTGACTAGTGAAAGGTTGGTAAGGGATGCGGGTACCTCTTGTTCTTAAGGATTTCCCCAAGTTCTTCTATGAGCTTCGTTTCATTTAGTGTGCAAGTACTGCTGTAACTGTTGTTCACGGTGAGCTGTGAGATGATGTCCATCAAAACCCTCTTCTTGTTAGGGTCCCTACCAGCTACAACAAAGGCCTTACAGTCGAAACCCCCTCCAATCTTGGCATATACTGCTTTGACAAGTGTGGTTTTGCCCAGTCCTCCAAATCCAACGACAGAGACTATCTTCAAGTTTTTGTTGGACGGCTTGTCCCCATCTGACAGTAACTTAATGAGCTCCTGATCTTTATCCCCATGAATGCCAACAAGATCTTTCACCTCTGGGTACAGATCTTGCAAGGCTGCAGGGCTCTCAACAGAACCAATCTCGAACATTTGACTTAATTCGACAAAGATTTGGACTTGACCCTTGAGAATCTTGATTTCGCTGGCGAAGATATGATGGGGCTTCTTGCCTTTCTTGAGGAAACGACCCATCTTCTCCATGAACCCCTTAGAGCGTTCCAAGATGACAATGAGCAGGAATTTGTCGGAGAAAATCTCCAAGTCGTAGGAAAACTTCCTGACCATGTGCTTGAACTGCTGCTCTTGCTGCTCACTCCGCACGAGCAGTGTCTTGTCCACTAAGAGAGCCCCCGCCTTAAACAACTCGTTGCTGATAAGAATGGCATCATCACGGATGGTCTTCGACTGCAGGTACATCTCGTTGGACAGATGGACTAGCTTGTCCAATAGGGAGTCAAAGACGCGTATTTCCAGATCCATGGCTCCCTTCCTCTGCATTGCCATCAGAAAACCAAGTCAAGCTAACTAACTGGCCAGCAGAGAAGTTTGTCGCCGTCCAGCAGTGGACGGCGGCGAGGTTGCGTGTGGCTGGGTATGTAGTGTAGGTGCTACGATTTCTGCGAGAAAATGATGTGTTTAGGGACTCAAGAGATGTGGATCAAGAAGGAGGTGGCGGCGCTTTAGGCGGAAGAGAGGAGAGGGGACACTCAAGACGCGGTCTCCCGTTACACAGCACAGGAAGGAGGATTCCCTTCCCTAAACCCTAAGGCTTCCGGCGTTATCACAAGATTATTAGTGCATGTACAATGGTTGATAAGACAGCCTTATCTTAAGTCTTACATGTAGTTTAGAGTGTAAATTGGGTTGGAAGCATTGAACCCTTTGTCTCGGGCCGCATGTTTATATATACTGGCTGTTAGAATAAATCCGAGGCAAGCCGTTGATCATCCAAGGACCAAGCAATCACACAAGCACGACCCCGATATTTGTTAACGAGGTTCACCGATATGGCTACATCCCCGGGGCATGACTACGGGCGCTCCTTCCCGTGACACCGTCACAATACCGCACATCGGCCACCCGGACGCCGGCACACGCCGCCGGCTCCCCTTGCGTGTCTGTGCTATTATGTTGGCATAGGTTACATGGTGTGTCTACCCCCGCTATATAAGAGAGGCCTAGGATACAAGTGTCCTACTAGGACACGACTCCACATCCTATATAAACACGATACAACTACAAGTCCAACTGTAACCTACCTTGTACACTATATTCGACACAACTCTAACAAACTCCACCTTGGCGAATATTCTCCACCACCTTGAGTTCGTCCATGCGTCAAACTTCCATGTACATTGGACTTGAGTTTATCCCATGAGCACCGCTGCTACTCCAAAGACTCCATGTGACTCCACCTGCAACTTGTAGTCCCTTCTTTTCTTAACCAGAGCCAACATTCGAGCAAAATTAAGTTCTTTGTTACTCTAGTTTGTGCTCCCAACTTCCAGAGTATCCGTCCAACGCAATCACACACTGATCACTGACCTGCGTGAAAAATGAACAACTCACATATTGGGTGTCACACATAAGAGTTACCTGAACTCAACATCACCGCTCCTTTCTTGACCGTCTGTCTGAAACTTGAAGGAATTTCACCATTGCTTGTAGTCATCCCGAGTCAAATTCACAGTTGTCTCACCACATGTATGACCACCAGAGCCCTGGCCCGTCTCCATGTCCCGTGCATACCGCACACCTCGCCGCTATTAACGCATCGAGCCTCCGCTGTCCCGGTCGAGTCTCCAGGTTCGCAAAACCACACCACTCAACCCCCACTGCAGAGTACCACCGATCATCACCGACCGATGACGAGTTTCACGCTTCCATCAGACCATTGGGCTCCAGTCCAAACTACGTGTCACTCGCTTTTCCCGCTGAATAGGCTTCGACTCTCTGTCGACTTACGCCGTAGCCCCTCAATTCAGTTCCACCTTCAACACGACTCCATGGTAGATGATCAATCCACCCCCGCGCCTCATTGACTTCAAGCTCCGTGTATACACCACCTTGAATCAATCCCGCGCCATAGTCTTGTCGAAGCCACACAAGCCCTCAGGCCTGCGCCACGTGTTTCCACGCCCAGAAGTCGGTCACCATCAGCATCATGCACCTATGTCGTCGTCGCCGATTCCACCACCGTCTTCTGTACCAACCGACTCACATCGATCCGTCAGACTATCTAGTCCGACCCAGCCGAACTTCTCCGACTGCATGACACGCTCGAGGCTCCCAAATCGTCTTCCGTGAATTTTCATCCATCACATGATAATTCCATCTTAACTGAATTGACTTCCTGCAACGCCTTCAAGCATCCCTGTTGTGCCAACAAATCTTTCACCCGTGTCTGCCATAACCCAAGGTTTTCAGTTCCATGAACTTCTCCACCTCAAACCTGGTCCCGTTGGCGCCATAGTTCTTTGTACAGCATACCCTGTGAAAAATTATCTAAGCTCCACACAATGCCCCAAGTACACAAGCAAAACCTGACCTGGTACACCCTCATGTACTAATAGCAATTCCAACCAAAAGAAAATCTTCTAGTAATCACGTGATGGCTCCCTTGCACAACCCCAATGCATGCTAATTGCTAGCTTCTGCTTTCCAACGGATTATCCCTTGCGATTTTTTTTTCTATTCACCAGTTGATTTGCCTGCCTATCCCAATGTCACTTGAAGACCCGGTCTCCTTTTGGTCCAAAACAAATCCCGCGTACCCTTCCTGTAGTCTCCAGCATGTTCACGTCCCTTGGACTGCCTTCACGCGCGTACGCTTCCTGGCTGCAGACCCGCCTGTGTCCGCCTCAGCCCGCATGTGAGGCCGCTTCCGCTCCTGCGGCCACGCCCGCATACGGACTCGCCAGATCAATTTCGATACGATCTGCCATCACGGGGACCTTCACGAACACGCCTGTTGCTACACATTGCTTTATGCGCGGTGATCTCCGATCGCTGACGCACGTCGCCGTGCCTCCACAGCCGCCGGTCTTCATCGCTCTCCTCTAAATCAACATCCACGGCCTCTTAAAACAACCTAGCTCATAATACCACTTGTTAGAATAAATCCGAGGCAAGCCGTTGATCATCCAAGGATCAAGCAATCACACAAGCACGACACCGATATTTGTTAACGAGGTTCACCGATATGGCTACATCCCCAGGGCATGACTACGGGCGCTCCTTCCCGTGACACCGTCACAATACCGCACATCGGCCACCCGGGCGCCGGCACACGCCGCCGGCTCCCCCTTGCGCGTCTGTGCTATTATGTTGGCATAGGTTACATGGTGTGTCTACCCCCGCTATATAAGAGAGGCCTAGGATACAAGTGTCCTACTAGGACACGACTCCACATCCTAAGTAAACACGATACAACTACAAGTCCAACTGTAACCTACCTTGTACACTATATTCGACACAACTCTAACACTGGCAAAGCCTTGGAGTACAAGAAGAGATCAGGAGATTGATCTCAGGTTAGTTCGGTTTCGGTACAAGAGTTTGAGGAGGAGAAGAAAGAAGAGAAGATAGAGATAGATTACACTTGAATGAAACTATCCTATACATATTCTAACACTCCCCCTCAATCTAAACCTTATGAACTTCGACCAAGATTGAGATTGTACTTGAACTTATCTAACCTCCTCGTGGTGAGAGGCTCTGTGAATCCATCAGCCAGTTGATCTCCAGTAGGAATGAACTGAATCTCGAGTAGCTTTCTAGCTACTCTTTCTCTGACAAAGTGGAAATCAACTTCAATATGCTTTGTGCGTGCATGAAAAACAGGATTAGCTGACAGATAGGTTGCACCAATGTTATCACACCATAGTCTGGCAGCTTTTGGAGTTTTAATCCCAAGTTCATACAGTAATGTCTGTATCCACATTACTTCAGCTGTGGCATTTGCCAAAGCTTTGTATTCAGCCTCAGTACTTGATCTAGAAACTGTAGCCTGCTTTCTTGCACTCCATGACACAAGATTGGATCCCAGAAATACAACAAATCCACCAGTTGACCTTCTATCATCAATACATCCTGCCCAGTCTGCATCAGAGTAGGCAGTAACAAGCATAGAAGAAGACTTGGTAATTTGAAGTCCAAGTCCCTCTGAAAACTTAAGGTACCTCAAAATTCACTTAACTGCAGTCCAATGAGTAGTGCTAGGAGCATGCAAGTACTGACATACCTTGTTGACAGCATAAGAAATATCAGGTCATGTAAGTGTCAAATATTGCAAGGCATCCACAACACTTCTGTAATTTGTTGCATCTTCTGATCCAAGTGGCTCTCCACTTTCAACAGAAAGTTTTTCAGAAGTTGAGATAGGTGTACTCACAGGTTTACATTTTTCCAAACCTACTCTTCTGAGTATGTCAGCTGTGTATTTTTCCTGTGTCAAGAGTATACCATCTCTTATCTGTTTGACCTCAATGCCAAGAAAGTAATGAAGATCTCCCAAGTCCTTGAGGGCAAATTCCAACTTAAGATCTTTAAGAAAACAAGTAGTGGCACTTGAACTCGAACTAGCAACAATAATATCATCAACATAAACTAGCACAAAGATAGTATCATTTCCTTTATTGTAAAAGAACAAGGAAGTATCTGCCTTGGACGGTACAAATCCAAGTTGTTGTAGTTGCATGCTCAATCGTGAATACCAAGCTCTTGGGGCTTGTTTTAAACCATATATAGCTTTATCCAACTTACAGACATAATGTGGTGTACCTTTGTTTTCATAACCTGGTGGCTGCTGCATGAACACTTCTTCCTCAAGAACACCATGAAGAAACGCGTTCCGAACATCTAGCTGTCTTAAGCTCCAACCTCTCGAAACAGTAATAGACAAGACAAGTCGAATGGTGGCTGATTTGACAACTGGACTAAAAGTATCCTCATAATCAATCCCGAACCTTTGCTTAATGCCCTTAGCAACTAATCTGGCCTTGTACCTTTCTATACTTCCATCTGACTTTCGTTTTATCTTGTACACCCATTTACAATCAATGACATTCATTCCACTTTTTGATGGTACTAGATGCCATGTTTTATTTTTCATAAGTGCATCATACTCACTATCCATGGCCTCTTTCAAATTTTTGTGAGCAAGAGCATCAACCAGATTAACTGGTTCTCCAGCAGTAGTGAGAAAAGCACGTTTTTTTATCATACCTAATGGTGCCATCTTTGTATTCCTTTTCTTTAGTAATACCTGATTGTGATCGTGTGTGGCGCCGAGGAATAGTTTGTGCAGCAGAGGAGATAGCCACAGAAGATCCAGCGTCCTGAACGCACCCAGCCGCCACGGGATCGCGCGCCGGATCCTCTGCAGACGAGATCCGCCTCGGGATCGTTCCACCAGCTGAAACAGGCCGCGTGTCGCATGAGGATTCCACACGGGTGGACGTGCGCAGCGGGGCCCGTGGGCTGGGCCTAGTCGTTGTCACCCGGTCGGCCACCTTTGCAGGTTGCAGACTTGTGGCCCGCGGAGATTCGCCCCCAGCCCCGCCTGAGCTGGTGGGCTCCGCGCGGTCGCTGTCGACCACCAGGCGCGCTGCCTCTGCATGCAGCTGGACAGGATCCGCCTCGGATCGGGCGCCAATGATTGTGCTGGCGCTGGCGCCAGGATCCTCCTCGCGATCAGCAACGACTGCATTGGCTGTTTCTGGCCACATAAAATCATGAACTGCATCTGTACAAATATTATTAGAGCTGCAATTTTCTGCGGATTTGTTCACATGGTCAGCATTAGATAATTCACCCCCGTGATCAGATAGTGTGTCAAGATCCGGAAGAAGTGCTATTTCGGCACGGAGAAGAGCACCTGCGTTGGGATGAAGCTTGGCAAAGGGAAAAAGAGTTTCATCAAAGACTACATCTCGAGAGATATATATACGTCCGGTGGAAATTTCTAGGAACTTGTATCCTTTGTGTAGATTACTATACCCAAGAAAAACACATTGAGTGGAACGAAAATCAAGTTTGTGATGATTATACGGACGTAAGTTGGGGTAGCAAGCACACCCACAAGTTTTGAGAGAGTTGTAGTCTGGTTTTTGATGATAAAGTCGTTCCAAAGGTGTAGAGTTGCCAATAACTTTACTTGGGAGGCGATTAATGAGATATGTTGCTGTAAGAAATGCTTCATCCCAATACTTTAGGGGCATAGACGCATGAGCAAGTAGGGAGAGGCCAACTTCAACGATGTGACGGTGTTTGTGCTCGGCAGAACCGTTTTGTTGATGAGCATGGGGGTAAGACACATGGTGTTGAATGCCTATGCTATGAAAGAAAGAGTTGAGTTTTTCGTACTCCCCTCCCGAGTCACTTTGGACTGTTAGAATATTTCTGTTAAAGTGCCTCTCAACAAGTTTCTGAAATTCTTGGAAGATAGAGAAAACCTCAGATTTATATTTGAGTAAATAAATCCAAGTGAACTTGCTATAATCATCAATAAACTAACATAGTATTTATTTCTTCCAAAAGAATCTCTGGCATGACCCCATACATCACTGAAAATAAGCTCTAAAGGAGCATGAGACACACTATTTGACTTGGGATAAGGAAGTTGGTGGCTCTTGGCACACTGGCAAGCTTCACAAACTGACTCACTATTTTGACTATGTGACAAAGAAAGTTTGTCTTTATTGACTACTTTCTTAACTATGATTGATGATGGGTGTCCTAATCTTTGATGCCACCTCTCCAAGGAGGGTTTAGTGGCAGAATAAACTTGACGACGATTGCGACTGAGTGCTCCGGATGTGATGGGGTAGAGCCCTCCAACGCATCTACCATGATGAAGGAGTTCCCTCGTTGCTCGGTCCTTTATAAAAAAGTAACGAGGGTGAGTTTCAAAGAAGACATTATTATCAGTGGCTAGGCGAGACATTGATGCAAGGTTTTTATCAGCTTGTAGGACATGAAGAACGTCTTTGAGAACTAAATCACGTTTAAGGTTGGGGGAATTAATATAAGCTTGGCCAATGTGAAAAATATCCATACCTCCACCACTAGCCGCGGTGTGAATCTGGTCGCCGCCGTGATATCTCTCACGAAGCGCAAGTTGCTCTAACTCGCTGGTGATGTGATCTGTTGCACCCGAGTCCACGTACCAGACGCCGTCTCCTCCTCCTCCTTCACGTATGGCTGCAGCAACGTGACGAGAGTCGGGGACGAAATCTTCATCATACTTGTGCCAACAGCCCATGACCTCATGGCCTGACTTTTTGCACAGCTGGCAGCGAGGGCGGCGATTAGAGGAGGCGCGGCGGCTGTTGTTGTTGTTGAAGCCGCCACCTCCCTTGTTGTTGTTGAAGCCGCCGCCTCCGGAGTAGTTGCCACCACCAGAACGAGCACCCTCGCCCTGGTAGTTGCCTCGGCCACGTCCGCCGCTGCTGGTGTTGCGGTTCTGCCCCTGGTGACCACGCCCACGGCTGCGCCCGCGAGCCGCTGAGTTGACGGAGGACTGCCTGATGTTGGTGCCGTGGAGGAGGGTGAGGCGAGCGTCAAAGCTCAAGAGCTGGCTGTACAGCTCCTGAACCGAGACCGGCTCAACCCTAGCAGACAGGGCGGACACAACTGGATTGTAGTCCAGATCAAGCTCCGCCATGATCTTGGAAACTATCTCTGGATCAGGAAGCAGAACTCCGGTGCAGCATGCAACTTCATCTGTAAGGGTTTTAATTTTACCAAGATACTCTGCCATGGACATGTTACCTTTCTTCAAATTTGTGAGTTCGATGTGGGTGTTGATGGCCTAACTCTGGCTCTGGGCGGCGAACATGGCGTTGATGGCGCTCCAGACCTCCGTTGGGGTCTGAAGGGCAGCGACTTAAGTGAGGATCTCATGGGAGAGAGATCCCATCAGGTACCCCTGGAGTTGCTGCTGCTGCGTGTACCAGAGAGTTCGGGCGAAGTTGACGATCTGTTCGTCTTTTCCTTCTTTGGTGATGGTGAGGGTGGCCGGCGGTTCCTGGCTCTTCCCGTCAAGATGGTGCTCCATCTGTGCGCCTCGTATTTGCGGGAGCACGACGGCCTTCCATAAGAGGAAATTTCCCCTTGTTAGCTTCTCCTATGGGGGCGGTCCGAGAGGGATAGAGCTGCTGCTAGATGAGGATGCGAAGGTGGAGGCCATGGAGGTGGAAAGCGCGCTTGTGGTGGACGATAGGGCTGCGGAGGAAGACATGATCTCGGCCGCGGGAAGGTAGCTAGATGCGATCTTCGATCTAAGAGGAAGATGCTCTGATTACCATGTAAATTGGGTTGGAAGCGTTGAACCCTTTGTCTCGGGCCGCATGTTTATATATACTGGCAAAGCCTTGGAGTACAAGAAGAGATCAGGAGATTGATCTCAGGTTAGTTCAGTTCGGTACAGGAGTTTGAGGAGGAGAAGAAAGAAGAGAAGATATAGATAGATTACACTTGAATGAAACTATCCTATACATATTCTAACATAGAGATGACAAAAAAGTATGTCTACAATGAATTATATCTTAGCTTTATCTTCAATAACTAGTCATTCCTTAAAACGTGGTGAAACAAATTATGCTAAGAGATCATCTCTTGTTTTATCTTAAATAAGAGAAGACAAGCTTTTTATTATGAGTTCTCTCTCCTCCTCCTCATCATTTATCCTACGTGGCACTTCTAAGATAGCACCATTGTACATGCCCTTACTGGCCTGGGATGCACTAGACTGTTACCTAATCACGGCCCAGCCAAAACAAACCGCGCGCAACTGTCCAAATTTAAGCTCGACAAACCTGCTCTGCCTGCATGCATATGCTAGCCACCTCCTTAATATCATCCCTAAAAAAAAAGTTATCTCCTAAATCACTAAGCTCCTTAGGGTTGGATTTTGGGGTGCAACAACAACCATAGTATTCTAACATTGATAATCACAAAGTATAAAAAAGAGAGCCCTTGGTGGCCTTTCCCTATTGTCAACGAACCAAGTTCCCTGGTCTTTGCATATTTTTTATTTCATTCTTTTGCAGTTAACAGACATATATTTTATTAAATGTAAACCTAGTTTAAGTCATCGGGCATCAGACAGTCATATAAACAAAAAGAAAATACAACCCCAACCGGTTAGATCCAAGATTACGTAGCTCATTCACATAATCTACGAGTAGCTCGCGAACCAAACAATTCACATAATCTACGAGTGGCTCATAATTTTTGTTTATATGACTATCTGATGCTCGCAAACCAAACCGGTTGAATAAATCCTGCACAACCATTTCTAGCCGGTTGCACCAAAAGGCTATAAGCATTCGTGTGTCACGTGTTGCAGTGATGACCACATATGGATTGAAGTTGTAACCCTGTAGATAACCTGCAAGAAATTAGGAGTAGATGATATATTAAAAATGCAGTCATTCCGGTAATTTCATATGGCCATTAGAATGACATAAACTTCCACGCGGATTTGACGGCAGGCATAGAAAATATTTTTTACACTCATCAAACATTTCGAGAAATGGGAGTTGCCTGGGCTCTGGTTATCTCCGGCCAATCCCGGTCCTTATTTTTTAATCTCCACATCCACTTATATAAGAACTAATGGTCTTAACCTCTAAATTAGTAATCCCAATTCTCCTTAATCTCTAGGGAGACAGAAGTCCAACAGGTTAACTACATGATAATTTCTCACCCCATATTTCTCTTGTCAAACCATACAAGGATGGAAAAAAAATACATTCTCTTACCTACACCTTTAGGTATTCTCAAAAAAGGAAAGCTAGTTGCTATGAACATTACACATGCAAGTTTCAGCTAGAGTTGGCCTGCCACCCATTGAAAGCAAGTCCCATTTCCTGGTAGTTGCTTTCATCTCGATCTTTTCCTTTGTTGGCGAGGCTTCTTCTTCGAATTTGTCTTCTGGGTTCTGATCTTTCTTGATTTCGTCCATCTGGACATAGTCGACGGAGTTCCACTAGTAGAAAAGGGGGCATTAGTCCCGGTTCGTAAGGGCCTTTAGTCCCGTTTCTTGAACCGGGACTAAAGGGTCGTGACTAATGCCTCCCCACTTTAGTCCCGGTTCTAACGCGAACTGGGACAGATGTGCCTCCACGTGGCCGGTGCGCCGAGCCCAGGCAGGAGGGCCTTTGGTCCCGGTTGGTGTCACCAACCGGGACCAAAAGGCATCCACGCGTCAGCATTTCAGTGGCCGTGGTTTTTTTTTTGAAAGGGGGGGGGGGTTTGGGGGTTTTGGGGGGTTAATTTAGGTGTTTAATATATTGTGTTAGCTAGCTAATTAATAGAGAGAAGTGTCCTCTCTTATGTCCGTGCTTGGTGGACGCTACGTACTGTACATAGAGAGGCCCTCGACACGCTAACTAGTAAGAAAATGAAGGGAACCATTAAGTACAGAAGTTCGTCATGCATACCGAGAGAAGTGATCGATCGACCTCTCCTTCTCCGAGAGATTGATCGAACAACAAGTTTTCCTATTATCTATTCGACGCTACTGGCTACATACATATGCAATATGTAAAATCTCTTACAATCCCCTAGCAATTGAAATCAATTTCCACATGATATTCTTCGGCTTTATTGATGACGTGGTCAAGAAAGAATCCCGCCAATTCCTCTTGAATTGCTTTCATGCGATCTTGTTCTAGGAGTTCATCCCGCATCTGCCACGTCTAATTTGAAGAAGGGGGTTAATACATATATGAATGAAACTCAACAGAAATGATGGTGTAATAAATTGAAATTGTGAATATTATTGCTTACGCACTTCATATTGTCTTTTAGAGTAGCCCCGCTTATGTTTCAAAGTCGCGTTGTAGATGAACTCGCACACGTAGTATTCACAGAAATCATTCCCTTGTTCCTGCAACAAGCACTTTACGAGAAATAGAGGTCAATCAAACTGATAATGAAGCATTATAAATGGCATTGATGAAAGTACAGCTATAGAATCAACGGGAGATGCGCGCAACTAGCTAGCTAGTAGTACTTACTTTCGGATATGTATATCGCAGCTCCTTCGGCAGTCTCGGAACTTCTGCGGTGAACTGTTTCCAAACCCTGTAAGACAAAGAAAATAAATATTATTACTTGAGATATAAGGAAATGAACAAAAAGTTGCCGATATGGTGCGATAAATGATCGATTGAACTTACTTGTTGAGTATTTTAGTCATGTCCGCATAGGTTTGGGGATCTTTTCTTCTCGAGTCTAAGACGTTTACTACTCCCCGCTCAAGCTTAATCTCCAGAAGAACATAGTGGAATCTGCGCACACATGCATAACTCATCAATTACATTACGAACGTCCCTTGCTGCGCTGCACGGATATACTGCCGAAGCCTTGTGACTGGTGTTTTCAGTTGCTCGTCCGTCCAACGGCACTCCCCTGTTACTGGGTCCAAGGTTCCGCTAGCCCCGAAGAACCAAGTTCGGCAACGGTCTGGCCATCTCATTGTCTCTGGTTCGATCCCTTTATCAAGTAGATCATTCTCAGCCTTGGACCACTTAGGCCGGGCTTGCAGGTAGCCACCTGACCCCGTGCGATGGTGAAACTTCTTCTTCACAACATTTTGCTTGTTTGTCGCCGACATCTTCTTACTCTTTTCCGATGTCTTGTAGGCCACAAATGCGGGCCAGTGATCTCTGATCTTCTCATATTTGCCGATATATTCTGGTGTCTCTTCTTTAGCGACAAACATTTTCAGCTCTTTCCTCCACCTCCTGAATAGGCCTGCCATCTTCTTAAGAGCACAAGACTTGATTAATTGCTCTTTAACTGGCTTCTCCGGATCCTCCTCTGGCGGTAGGGTGAAATTTGCCTTCAGCTCAGTCCAAAGATCATCTTTCTGCATATCATTGACATAAGACACCTGAGGGTCTTCCTCCTTAGGCTTATAACATTGGTGGATGCTGATCGGGATCTTGTCCCTAACAAGAACCCCTCACTGAGCAACAAATGTGTTCTTTGTCCGGATGGGTTCAATCGGTTCGCCGTCGCGCGCGATTGCTGTGATCTCAAACTTTTCATCCGAGCTCAACTTTTTCTTTGGGCCTCGTCTCCTTACCGAAGTTGTGCTCGATCCGGAGGGCTAGAAAAAGGAAGAAAGACGAGAGTTAATTAATATGTGTACATATACCAAAACAATGAATGCATCAATTAACTAGTCAGCACGGGCTTAACTAATATATATATACCTGGCCGGACTCGGTTCGGTCAGCGGAGCAGTCAGCACGGTCTCCTTCTTGTACCTCCATTGGGTCATCACCGGAGCCATCATGAACATAGCCCTCTTCTTGTACCGGCATTAATGGGCCGGAGCCATCATGAACATAGCCCTCTTCTTCACCCAGTCCTTCCTGACCAACGACGTCGATGAAAAATGACGCAACGACATCAGTTCCTTCTGCGATTATCTCCCCTAACATCGCTTCTGTTGCTTCGTCTCGGTAGTGCTCCATAGTTTCTGCAAATATTTACAACATGTCAATTAATATTCAAACATGCATGGTACAGATGGATATATATTAGTGGCAAACGTAGAACTAGCTAGCTAATCACAATAAGGAATCATGTTAATTAGTGGCCTCGACGCTGCTTCTCTAGGGTTTGGGGTGGCCTAGACAACGCTTCAAGGGTTTGGGGTGGCCTCGACGACAACGCTCTTTTAACTTGGTAAAT
>LR880968.1:4593898-4607856 GCA_904067115.1 Aegilops sharonensis | reverse complement strand
AAAAAAATGCTATGAACATTATATTCATACATAGATAGCCACATCCATTCATCATATAGCTACCACATACATATATACATTATATATATGAAAAAAATGCATATATACACATATATACACATATACACAAAAAAATACACATATATACACATACAAACACGTATATACACATATATACACATATACACAAAAAATGCATCTATACACATATACAAAAAAATGCAGGGCAGGGGCGGCGGCGCGGCGGCCGTGCAGGTGCTCAGGACGGGAGGGGCGCGGGACTGCTCACAGGGGACGGCGGTGACGGCGAAGGCGAGCAGCCTGACGATGTCGGTGGCGGCGGCGACGGCAAGGTGGAGCAGGGGCGTCGGGCGGCGACGGCGACAGCGACGAGGAGGAGCAGGGGGCGTCGGGGGAGAAGTGGGGGATTCGGTCGAAAACTGCTAAGTGCTTTATATATATCAAGAGCATTGGTCCCGGTTCGTGGCACCAACCGGGACTAATACACCCTTTAGTCCCGGTTCGTGCCACCAACCGGGACCAAAGGCCTCTTTTCAGCAGCCCAAAGGGCGGGAAGTGGCGGCCTTTGGTCCCGGTTGGTGCCACCAACCGGGACTAAAGGGTGGGCATTGGTACCGGTTGGTGCCACGAACCGGTACCAATGCCCCCCTTTAGTCCCGGTTGGTGGCACCAACCGGGACCAAAGGTCGTGTGCTGGCACGGTGCGGCACAAAAGTTTAGTCCCACCTCGCTAGCTGAGAGGGGCGCGCAGTGGTTTATAAGCCCCACTGCCGCACCCCTCTCGAGCTCATCTCCACTTCAGGCTTATGGGCCTACTTACTACTGCTTTGCCTGATGGGTTTACTGGGCCTCCTGCGGGCGTGAATCCTGGCCCATGGTGGGTTTCTAGTCGTATTCAGGCCGTGGGGGCCCAGTAGGAGGCACTTTTTTTTCTTTACTTATTGTTGCTATTTTTATTTTTTCCAAGTTTTTTATTTTGTTTTCTGCATTATTTATTTTCTTTTATTTTTTTGCTTTATTTTTTAATTCTTTTTGCTTTTAGTTTTAGAAAAAGTATAAACTTTCTGTTAGTGCCATTAGTTCTCAAATTTGAAAACACTTTTTTTGTTTTTTTTGTTTTGTTTCTTACTTTATTTATTTTATTTTGTTTCTACTTACAACAAAATACTTATTGTTGCTATTTTTATTTTTATTTTCCAGTTTTTTTGATATGCTTTCTGCAATATTTATTTTCTTTTGTTTTTTGCTTTATTTTTTAATTCTTTTTTGCTTTTAGTTTTAGAAAAGGAGCGAACCGGGATTAATGGTATTACGAGGGCCGAACCATAAGGCATTAAAGCATTTCAAATGAACTCTGAAAAAGTTGAAAGTTGAAAGTTGGCATGGTATCATAATTTCGTTTGTTACAAAGTTGGCATGGTATCATCATAATAGTTGCGGGAGAAAGTCTTCACTTTTTCTTCGCTTTTGTCATTTGCTTATTACGCCGTAACCATGGATAATCTTCATCGTTTATCAGGATGATGGGGTCAGCCTTGACTTTGAAGGGAGGAATTTCATGAAACTTTTCATAATCTTCAGACATGTCTGTCTTGCCCTCCACTCCCACGATGTCCCTTTTTCCTGAAAGAACTATGTGACGCTTTGGCTCATCGTGTGATGTATTCGCTTCTTTATCATATCTTTTTCTCAGTCTGGTAGACATGTCCTTCACATAGATAACCTGTGCCACAACATTGGCTAGGACGAACGGTTCGTCAGTGTACCCAAGATTTTTCAGATCCTCTGTTGTCATTCCGTACTGTAGGTCTACCTGTACCCCGCCTCCTGACAGATTGACCCATTTGCACTTAAACAAAAGAACCTTAAAATCATGTCTGTAGTCAAGTTCCCATATGTCCACTATGTAACCATAATACATGTCCTTTCCCCTCTAGGTTGTTGCATCAAAGCAGACACCGCTGTTTTGGTTGGTGCTCTTTTTATCTTGGTCAATCGTGTAAAATCTATTCCATTTATCTCGTATCCTTTCCAAATCATAACAGTCGAAGATGGTCCCCTGGACAACAAGTACAGCTCATCACAAACAGTGTTGTCACCTCTGAGACGTGTTTCCAACCAACTGCTGAAAGTCCTGATGTGTTCACATGTAATCCAGTCGTCGCACTGCTCCGGGTGTTTGGAGCGCAGACTGTTCTTGTGTTCATCGACATACGGGGTCACCAAGGTAGAGTTCCGTAGAACTGTGTAGCGTGCTTGAGACCAAGAATATCCGTCCCCGCATATTATTGAGTCCCTTCCAAGCGTGCCTTTTCCAGTCAGTCTCCCCTCATACCGCGATTTAGGGAGGCCTATCTTCTTAAGGCCAGGAATGAAGTCAACACAAAACCCCGACGACATCCTCTGTTTGATGGCCCATGGAGATGCTTCCTTCAGGCCTAGCATGGTTACAGACATATTTCTTTAGGACTCCCATGAACCTCTCAAAGGGGTACATATTGTGTAGAAATACGGGGCCCAGAATGACAATCTCGTCGACTAGATGAACTAGGACGTGCGTCATGATATTGAAGAAGGATGGTGGGAACACCAGCTCGAAACTGACAAGACATTGCACCACATCACTCCTTAGCCTTGGTATGTTTTCTGGATCGATCACCTTCTGAGAGATTGCACTGAGGAATGCACATAGCTTCACAACGGCTAATCGGACGTTTTCCGGTAGAAGCCCCCTCAATGCAACCGGAAGCAGTTGCGTCATAATCACGTGGCAGTCATGAGACTTTAGGTTCTGGAACTTTTTCTCTGCCATATTTATTATTCGCTTTATATTCGACGAGAAGCCAGTCGGGACCTTCATACTAAGCAGGCATTCAAAGAAGATTTCCTTCTCTTCTTTGGTAAGAGCATAGCTGGAAGGACCTTCATACTGCTTTGGAGGCATGCCGTCTTTTTCGTGCAAACGTTGCAGGTCCTCCCATGCCTCAGATGTATCTTTTGTCATTCCATACACGCCGAAGAAGCCTAGCAGGTTCACGCAAAGGTTCTTCGTCACGTGCATCACGTCAATTGAAGAGCGGACCTCTAGGTCTTTCAAGTAGGGTAGGTCCCAAAATATAGATTTCTTCTTCCACATGGGTGCGTGTCCCCCAGCGTCATTCGGAACAGCTAGTGCGCCGGGACCCTTTCCAAAGATTACGTGTAAATCATTGACCATAGCAAGTACGTGGTCACCGGTACGCATGGCGGGCTTCTTCCGGTGATCTGCCTCGCCTTTGAAATGCTTGCCTTTCTTTCGACATTGATGGTTGGTCGGAAGAAATCGACGATGGCCCAGGTACACATTCTTCCTGCAGCTTCCCAGGTATATACTTTCCGTGTCAAGTAAACAGTGCGTGCATGCGTGGTATCCCTTGTTTGTTTGTCCTGAAAGGTTACTGAGAGCGGGCCAATCGTTGATGGTCACGAATAGCAATGCCTTTAGGTCAAATTCCTCCTGTTTGTGCTCATCCCACGTACGTACACCGTTTCCATTCCACAGCTGTAAAAGTTCTTCAACTAATGGCCTTAGATACACATCAATGTCGTTGCCGGGTTGCTTAGGGCCTTGGATGAGAATTGGCATCATAATGAACTTCCGCTTCATGCACATCCAAGGAGGAAGGTTATACATACATAGAGTCACGGGCCAGGTGCTGTGATTGCTGCTTTGCTCCCCGAAAGGATTAATGCCATCCGCGCTTAAAGCAAACCATACGTTTCTTGGGTCACGTGCAAACTCAACCCAGTACTTTCTCTCGATTTTTCTCCACTGCGACCCGTCAGCGGGTGCTCTCAACTTCCCGTCTTTCTTACGGTCCTCACTGTGCCATCGCATCAACTTGGCATGCTCTCCGTTTCTGAACAGACGTTTCAACCGTGGTATTATAGGAGCATACCACATCACCTTCGCAGGAACCCTCTTCCTGGGGGGGGGGGGGGGGGCCCCCCCCCCCCGCCCGGGCGGGGGGGGGGGGCCCCCCCCCCCCGCCCGGGCGGGGGGGGGGGGCCCCCCCCCCCCGCCCGGGCGGGGGGGGGGGGCCCCCCCCCCCCGCCCGGGCGGGGGGGGGGGGCCCCCCCCCCCCGCCCGGGCGGGGGGGGGGGGCCCCCCCCCCCCGCCCGGGCGGGGGGGGGGGGCCCCCCCCCCCCGCCCGGGCGGGGGGGGGGGGCCCCCCCCCCCCGCCCGGGCGGGGGGGGGGGGCCCCCCCCCCCCGCCCGGGCGGGGGGGGGGGGCCCCCCCCCCCCGCCCGGGCGGGGGGGGGGGGCCCCCCCCCCCCGCCCGGGCGGGGGGGGGGGGCCCCCCCCCCCCGCCCGGGCGGGGGGGGGGGGCCCCCCCCCCCCGCCCGGGCGGGGGGGGGGGGCCCCCCCCCCCCGCCCGGGCGGGGGGGGGGGGCCCCCCCCCCCCGCCCGGGCGGGGGGGGGGGGCCCCCCCCCCCCGCCCGGGCGGGGGGGGGGGGCCCCCCCCCCCACGCCGTCAACATCACCAGGGTCATCTCGTCTGATCTTATACCGTAATGCACCGCATACCGGGCATGCGTTCAGATCCTTGTACGCACCACGGTAGAGGATGCAGTCATTAGGGCATGCATGTATCTTCTGCACCTCCAATCCTAGAGGCCATACGACCTTCTTTGTTGCGTATGTACTGTCGGGCAATTCGTTATCCTTTGGAAGCTTCTTCTTCAATATTTTCAGTAGCTTCTCAAATCCTTTGTCTGGCACAACATTCTCTGCCTTCCACTGCAGCAATTCCAGTACGATACCGAGCTTTGTGTTGCCATCTTCGCAATTGGGGTACAACCCTTTTTTGTGATCCTCTAATATGCGATCGAACTTCAGCTTCTCCTTTTGACTTTCGCATTGCGTCCTTGCATCGACAATGACCCGGCGGAGATCATCATCATCGGGCAAATTGTCTGGTTCCTCTTGATCTTCAGCAGCTTCGCCCGTTGCAGCATCATCGTGCACATCGTCTGGTTCCTCTTGATGTTCAGTAGCATCACCGTATTCAGGGGGGACATAGTTGTCACCCTACTCTTCTTCTTTGCCGTCTTCCATCATAACCCCTATTTCTCCATGCCTCGTCCAAACATTATAGTGTGGCATGAAACCCTTGTAAAGCAGGTGGGTGTGAAGGATTTTTCGGTCAGAGTAAGACTTCGTATTCCCACATATAGGGCATGGACAACACATAAAACCATTCTTCTTGTTTGCCTCAGCCACTTCGAGAAAATCATGCACGCCCTTAATGTACTCGGAGGTGCGTCTGTTACCGTACATCCATTGCCGGTTCATCTGCGTGCATTATATATAATTAAGTGTGTCAAAAATCATTACAGAACATCATGAATAGATAACTAAGTGACCAAATTAATAGAAGTTCATCATCACATTAAAACCAAAGTACATACATAGTTCTCATCTTCAAGCGAAAATCATTACAGAACAACATAAAGCTCTGCAGAGCATCTAAATTAATTAAACCATACATTGAAACTATGTAAAACATTTCAATGCGAAAACAAATGCGATCATAATCGCAACCAAGGTAACAACTGATCCAACGGCATAATGATACCAAGCCTCGGTATGAATGGCAATTTTCTAATCTTTCTAATCTTCAAGCGCATTGCATCCATCTTGATCTTGTGATCATCGACGACATCCGCAACATGCAACTCCAATATCATCTTCTCCTCCTCAATTTTTCTTATTTTTTCCTTCAAGAAATTGTTTTCTTCTTCAACTAAATTTAACCTCTCGACAATAGGGTCGGTTGGAATTTCCGGTTCAACAACCTCCTAGATAAATAAAATCTATGTCATGTTGGTCGGCATAATTTTCATAAACAATAAATGAACCAATAATTATAAAAAGATAATATATACCACATCCGAATCATAGACAGGAAGAGGGCCGACGGGGGCGGATACCAAAACCATCGCACTATATAAGATGCAATAATAAAAGTAAGAAAATAATACAAGTATCTATCTAAACATACAAGTAAGAATATTTTTCCTTTCAGAAAGAAGATAAGAACAAGAGGCTCACCACGGTGGTGCCGGCGATGAGATCGGCGCGGGTGATCGACGGCGGTGAAGACGGGTACGAGGCGTGACGGACCACTAAACCTAGACAAATATTGAGAAAAATGGAGCTTGGAGGTCGAGCTTGGAGAGGAGAAAGCTTAAGTAGTGTGGCTCGGGCATTCCATTGAACACCTTGTGTGCATAGGAGGTGAGCTAGAGCACCACCAAGCCCTCTCCCCCTCGCGGCTGCCAGAAAAAACAGAGCAGTGTGCTCTGCTCTTACGCGAGGGGGTATATATAGGCACGTCATTGGTCCCGGTTCGTGGCACCAACCGGGACTAAAGGGCAGCCTTTGGTCCCGGTTCGTGGCACCAACCGTGACCAATGGTGGTGGGCCAGGAGCGAGGCCCATTGGTCCCGGTTCGTCCCACCAACCGGGACCAAAAGGTCCAGACGAACCGGGACCAATGGCCCACGTGGCCCGGCCGGCCCCCGGGACTCACGAACCGGGTCCAATGCCACCATTGGTCCCGGTTCTGGATTGAACCGGGACTAATGGGCTGACCCGGCCTGGACCAATGCCCCCTTTTCTACTAGTGTTCCGGCGTAGATTCCTGCCGTCACCTTGAGGTAGCATCTCGTCATTTGTGCACGACGGCAAGATTTGGTGTCAGTTGATTCAAATATATTCAAGGGTCCAACGTGACGATTGCAGCTTCATGGCGCTAGTCCTTAGGGGCATGTGCATGGAGACTCCCGTCTGTCATCGACAAGATGAGGTCGGCTTCGGTAGGGGAGTATTTAGACTGGCGCGTCGGAGGCTCCTTCTGACAACGATAGTGATCATTTGATAGTCTAGCAATCTTGATGCAATTTTTATTATATTTAAGATGCTTTGTAGTTCTGATGAATTTTTTTTCAGAAAAACTCTTGATGTGTCAGAGTCGCGGCCGAGCACGAGGATCTTGTAGACGACAACCTCCACGTGAGAGGACAGCCTCTTTACCATGAGCCTGACATGGGGGCTGTTATTCTACTATATGATCACTGATCTAGGCGTGAACGCACATGGCATAACGTGCATATGACTCCGGTAATCACGTAGATTCGGGCTGAACGGGTTGTCCTCTCTCTGCAACACTTGTATATTAATTAATGCAAGAGATTAACACTTGGTTAAGCCTACTAATCAAGTTTTAACTAAAAAACTACCCAGTTGATTTGCTGTTACGGGAAAACACCATGCTGCTATTGCTAACTTTTCGAGGCATTTTAAAGTGCCTCTACCATCGGTGCTCCACATGATCGAAGACACCCTGAGAGAGACTGAAATTGTGCGACTCGAGGTCCAGACAAGGAGTTCGTAATACACAGTTAATTTTGACTGAGTTTGCGTCGGAAATCCAGAATTTCTATAGTACTAGTTTCGAGATCGAGACAGACTTTGTAAGGGCATCTTCAACGGCAACCCAAAAAAATCTCTCGCATCCGTCCGTGGACAGGGAACGAGTCCACGGACAAGGATGCGGAGGACGCAAACCAACGTTTGTCGCATACATTTTAACACGCATTTTAATAAATCAAACAAAATTCATGCAAACTGAACGATATTCATCAAGTTCGGATAGAAAATATTACAAATCATCCACACATAGCTTGTAAATTAGGTCTAGTACAACAAGGTCTCAAATTCGACTAGATCCCGGATGTCCAACAAGTTTTTCATGAAAGGATCATGTCCTCCCACACATACATCCCCTTCAGTTTCATCAAACAGTATTGTGTGCAGGCAAACGGCCAACACTTTACCTGTGGTACACCAAGGCGGCGCGCGCGGGCTATATATAATGTGTAGACCAACAACGAGTGAATGAATCAATCAACAAGCTGAGTAAGAAGAAGTAAAACTTATCATCTCCTCCATGTCCGCGTGCAATGGCCACCTTACCTCGAGCTAACTAACCAAGTTGCAGAACTAAATGACGCTTACCGAGATACCTTGCCAGTGTTACGACAGCGACATCATGTTCCGTAGTCGCATGGTGTCACTAGAGGCTGGGGCCCCACCTGGTGGCACCACACAAGGCGGACCTGTGCGCAGTTGTGTTATCTCGACACATTCGGTTGTTGTGTTTGGTTCTTAATCTCACTCATGTAGTCAATATGGGTGTATGCTATAACATAAGGATCTCTTGCTCTCTTGGATGTATCCACATAAATTATTCATTACAACCATTACTTGATGGATCAATACGAAAGAAAATGTGAATAAGCTTACAACAGAATCAATTCAGTGTGTATGAATGATAGGTTTGCTCTACCATGTACGTTCAAAACAGAGAGACGAAAAAGGGAGATAGAGCTGCCATTAGATGGAAATCTATATAAGAAAGATAGGGAAGGAGGAAGAGGAGTGGGAGCAATGAAGCTGAGCGTACCTGGTTGCTGCTTGCGGTAGACTGGGGAGAGGTGAAGACCTAGCAGCGGGCCAGGTGTTGCTTCCTACTACCTCCGTCTTGGTTTATAGGTCCCTTTTGTAGTTTGTGCCAAATTTTGACTAAAGATTTAACTAACAAAATGTTAATGCATGTCAAGAAAAATTATCTCATTGGATTTGTATTTGAACATAGTTTTCAAAAAATATAATCTTTGGTGACATGCGTGAACATTTTGTTTATGATCAAAATTTGGCATAAAATACAATGGGGACCAATAAACCTGGACAGAGGTAGTACCGTCGAGCTGCTACTGCTTCTTGTCGTTCTCATTCGACTCTACATCTCCTCACTCCACACCATCTTGTCAGTGACCCTGACCTTTTTAGAAAAGAGATATATAGGAATTGAGATGAAAATCCACTTGGCCTAAAATGTTCAGCAATACAAACTGTTAGTGACATTTTTCAGAAAAGAGATGTAGATCAAAGTAAGCAGATCTCCCAGAGCCCCATGAGCAAAAAAACCAGCCAATCACACAGAAACTGGGTAGGGTTATGTAGCAATCTCCTAAGAAATTCTGCTCATCAAATATTGAGGAGATAACCTGCCCAGAAGAATCTAGCGGCTAATTCAGTAATGATAGGAGGACCTGGATTGGAATTAGGTAGTTGCTACGCGCGGGGTCTTGGCGCACTCCTCGTTGTCGGAGCCGAACCAATCTCTCGCCTCCTCTTCCTTCTTGTCCCCATACCTGCGGCAGGCCTGACGGGCACGACGTCGAACGAGTTCTACTCCCCACCGTCCCCGTCGTCGGCGCCGTCCTTGTCCCTGCCGCCGCCGGCCACTATTAGAAAACAGGGCATTGGTTGAGGCCTGGGTAAGGGCATTAATTCCGGTTCACTCACGAACCAGGACCAAAGGGGGCATTAGTTCTGGTTCGTGAGGCCAGGGGGCCGGCCGGGCCTCGGGGGCCATTGGTCCCGGTTCGTATCACCCCTTTGGTCCCGGTTTCAGATACGAACCGGGACTAATGGGCCTTGCTCCTGGCCCACAATCTTTAGTCCCGGTTTGTGGCTGGAACCGGGACCAAATGTGGTCCTTTAGTCCCGGTTTTAGAAAACAACCGGGACTAAAGAGAGGCCTATATATACGCCCCTGCCCGCGAGTAGAGCAGTGCACTGCTCTGTTTTTTGGCCGGCCATGGGAGAGCTTTGTGGTGCTCTAGCTCACCTCCTATGCACATGAGGTGTTCGATGAAATGCCCAAGCCACACTTAAGCTTTCTTCTCTCAAAGTTCCTTGTCCAAACTCCATTTTCCTCGAGATTTGTCTAGGTTTGGAGGTCTGTCTTGTCCCGTCCCTGTCCTCACTACCGTCGATCGCATGCGCCTATCTTGTCGCCGAGACCATCATGGTGAGCCTCTTGTTCTTATCTTCATTCTAAAAGAAAAAAGAATCTTACTTGTATGATTTAGATTGATACTTGTATAATTTTCTTACTTTTATTATTGTTTGTTATTATATAGTGCGATGGTTTTTGGTATCCGCCCCCGCCGGCCCTCGTCTTGTCTTTGATTCGGATGTGGTATATATTATATTTTATAACTATTTGTTTCATTTAGTGTTTATGACAATTATGCCGACCAACATGACATAGATGTTTTCTATAGGAGGTATGTGAACCGAAAATTCCAACTAACCCTCTTGTCGAGAGTTTAAATTTAGTTGAAAAAGAAAACAATTACTTGAAGAAAAAATTGAAAAGAATTGAGGAGGAGAAGATGGCATTGGAGTTGTATTGCGGACATCGTCGATGATCACAAGATCAAGATGGATAAAATGCTTGAAGATTAGAAAGATTAAAAAATATGTCATTCACACTGAGGCTTGGTATCATTATGCCGTTGGATCAATTGTTACCTTAGTTGCGATTATGATCACATATGTTGTTGCATTGAAATGTTTTACATAGTTTCAATGTACGGTTTAATTAGATGCTCTAGAGAGCTATATGTTGTTCAATGAGAACTATGTATGAACTTTATGTATTTATTTTTTCAGTAATAACATTTGATCACTACTCTACTTTGGTTTTAATATGATGATGAACTTCTATTAATTTGGTCACTTCTCTATTCATAATGTTCTGTAATGGTTTTTGCCACACTTAATTATATATAATGCATGCAGATGAATCTGCAATGGATGTACGGTGACATACGCACCTCCGAGTACATTAAGGGTGTGCATTATTTTCTCGAAGTGGTTGAGGCAAACAAGCAGAATGGTTTTATGTGTTGTCCATGCCCTATCTGTGGGAATACGAAGTCTTACTCTGACGCGAAAACCCTTCACACCCAGCTGGTTGAGAAAGGTTTCATGCCACACTATAATGTTTGGACCAAGCGCGGAGAAAGAAGGGTTATGATGGAAGACAACAAAGAAGAAGAGGATGATGAAAACTATGCCCCCTGAATACGATGATGCTGTAACGGAGGAAGCTGAAGATCAAGAGGAACCAGACGATGTGCCCGATGATGATCTTCGCCGGGTCATTGTTGATGCAAAGAGACAATGCGAAAGTGAAAAGGAGAAGTTGAAATTCGATAGCATGTTAGAGGATCACAAAAAAGGGTTGTACCCAATTGCGAAGATGGCAACACAAAGCTCGGTACCACACTGGAATTGCTGCAATGGAAGGCAGACAATGGTGTATCTGACAACGGATTTGAAAAGCTACTGAATATATTGAAGAAGAAGCTTCCAAAGGATAACGAATTTCCCGACAGTAAGTACAGAGCAAAGAAGGTTCTACGCCCTCTAGGATTGGAGGTGCACAAGATACATGCATGCCCTAATGACTTCATCCTCTACCGTGGTGCGTACGAGGATTTGAATGCATGCCCGATATGCGGTGCATTGCGGTATAAGATCAGACGAGATGACCCTGGTGATGTTGGCGGCGAGCGCCCCAGGAAGAGGGTTCCTGCCAAGGTGATGTGGTATGCTCCTATAATACCACAGTTGAAACATCTGTTCAGAAACAAAGAGCATGCCAAGTTGATGCGATGGCACAAATAGGACCGTAAGAAAGACATGAAGTTGAGAGCACCCGCTGACAAGTTGCAGTGGAGAAAATTCGAGAGAAAGTGGGGGGACTTTGCAGGTGACGCAAGGAACGTATGGTTTTGTTTAAGGATAGTGGGGTTGCGGTGGCGGCTAGTTTTGACAGTATTGTAACGCTGGTGCGTGCGCGTGAGGAGGCGCAAGTTGCGTTGGCCGCGGCTATTGCGAGATGCGTTGCGGTGAGCACGATGACCACGAGTCCAGGGGGTAGGTGGTGGTATCTAGGTGATACGTCTCCAACGTATCTCTAATTTTTGATTGTTCCATGCTATTATATTACCCCTTTTGGATGTTTATGGGCTTTATTTTACATATTTATATCATTTTTGGGACTAACCTACTAACCGGAGGCCCAACCCGTATTGCTGTTTTTTTACCTATTTCAGTATTTTGAAGAAAAGGAATACCAAACGGAGTCCAAACGGAATGAAACCTTCGGGAGCGTGAATTCTGGAACGAACGTGATCCGGAGAACTTGGAGTGCAAGTCAAGAAGCAAACGAGGTGGCCAGGAGATAGGAGGGCGCGCCCCCGGTCTCCTGGGCCCCACGAGCGGACACCGACGTACTTCTTCCTCCTATATATACCTACGTACCACGAAAACATCCAGGGAGCCAACGAAAAACAATTTCAACCGCCGTAACCTTCTGTATCCGCTAGATCCCATCTTGGAGCTTTCGTCGGCGCTCAGCCGGAGGGGGAATCGACCACGGAGGGCTTCTACATCAACACCATAGCCCCTCGATGAGTTGTGAGTAGTTTACCATAGACCTTCGGGTCCATAGTTATTAGCTAGATGGCTTCTTCTCTCTTTTTGGATCTCAATACAATGTTCTCCCCATCTTTTGTGGAGATCTATTCGATGTAAAATCTTTTTGCGGTGTGTTTGTCGAGATCCGATGAATTGTGGGTTTATGATCAAGTTTATCTATGAGAAATATTTGAATCTTCTCTGAATTCTTTTATGTACGATTGAGTTATCTTTGCAAGTCTCTTCAAATTATCAGTTTGGTTGGGCATACTAGATTGATCTTTCTTGCCATGGGAGAAGTGCCTAGCTTTGGGTTCAATCTTGCGGTGTCCTTACCCAGTGAAAGAAAGGGTTGCAAGGCATGTATTGTATTGTTGTCATCGAGGATAAAAAGATGGGGTTTATATCATATTGCATGAATTTATCCCTCTACATCATGTCATCTTTATTAATGCGTTACTCTGTTCTTATGAACTTAATACTCTAGATGCATGTTGGATAGCGGTCGATGTGTGGAGTAATAGTTGTAGATGCAGGCAGGAGTCGGTCTACTTGTCGCGGACGTGATGCCTATATACATGATCATGCCTAGATAATCTCATAATTATTCGTTTTTCTATCAATTGCTCGACAGTAATTTGTTCACTCACCGTAATACTTATGCTATCTTGAGAGAGGCCCAGCTCATATTGCTGTTTCTTTGCCTATTTCAGTATTTCGAAGAAAAGGAATATCAAACAGAGTCCAAACGGAATGAAACCTTTAGAAGCGTGATTTTTGGAACGAACTTGACCCGGAGAACTTGGACTGCAAGTCAAGAGGCAAACAAGGCGGCCAGGAGATAGGAGGGCGCGCCCACCCCTCCTAGGCGCGCCCCCTGTCTCCTGGGCCCCACGAGCGGCCACCGGAGTACTTCTTCCTCCTATATATACCTACGTACCCCGAAAACATCCGGGAGCCAACGAAAAACAATTTCCACCGCCGTAACCTTCTGTATCCGCGAGATCCCATCTTGGAGCCTTCGTCGGCGCTTAGCCGGAGGGGGCATCGACCACAGAGGGCTTCTACATCAACACCATAGCCCCTCCGATGAGTTGTGAGTAGTGTACCACAGACCTCCGGGTCCATAGTTATTAGCTAGATGGCTTCTTCTCTCTTTTATGATCTCAATACAATGTTCTCCCCCTCTCTTGTGGAGATCTATTCGATTTAAACACTTTTTGCAGTGTGTTTGTCGAGATCCGATGAATTGTGGGTTTATGATCAAGTTTATCGATGAGAAATATTTGAATCTTCTCTGAATTCTTTTATGTATGATTGAGTTATCTTTGCAAGTCTCTTCGAATTATCAGTTTGGTTTGGCCTACTAGATTGATCTTTCTTGCCATGGAAGAAGTGCTTAGCTTTGTTGCCATCGAGGATAAAAAGATAGGGTTTATATCATATTGCATGAGTTTATCCCTCTACATCATGTCATCTTTCTTAATGCATTACTCTGTTCTTATGAACTTAATACTCTAGATGCATGCTGGATAGCGGTCCATGTGTGTAGT
>LR880968.1:4548097-4560207 GCA_904067115.1 Aegilops sharonensis | reverse complement strand
TGAAGGAAATATGCCCTAGAGGCAATAATAAAGTTATTATTTATTTCCTTATTTCATGATAAATGTTTATTATTCATGCTAGAATTGTATTAACTGGAAACATAATACATGTGTGAATACATAGACAAACATAGTGTCAATAGTATGCCTCTACTTGACTAGCTCGTTAATAAAAGATGGTTAAGTTTCCTAACCATAGACATGAGTTGTCATTTGATTAATAGGATCACATCATTAGGAGAATGATGTGATTGACTTGACCCATTCCGTTGGCTTAGAACTTGATCGTTTAGTATGTTGCTCCCTTTCTTCATGACTTATACGTGTTCGTATGACTATGAGATTATGTAACTCCCGCTAACCGGAGGAACACTTTGTGTGCTACCAAACGTCACAACGTAACTGGATGATTATAAAGGTGCTCTACAGGTGTCTCTGAAGGTACTTGTTGATTTGACGTATTTCGAGATTAGGATTCACTACTAGGGAAAACCCTAGCAGTAGCGCTGGTTTTGTGCTCATTAGTAGCGCGGGTAGGCGCGCTACTAATAAGGCGTTATAGCTATTGCTTAGCAGTAACGCGTGCGCGCACGCGCTACTGCTAGGACAAATAGCTGCAGCGATTGTTCACTCCCATGCTACTGCTAATGTAACTACTGGCAGCGTGTTTTCTCTCCATCGCTACTAGTATTCTTTTTTTTAGTGTATTTATGCACCATCGTACAAATATTGGTACTATACCAGTCATGAGGTTTACATCATTATGTCCATAACTGTGTGTCAAATGAAGGTGTATTAGGTTCAAGTGGAGGCAATATGTGGTGCATGTCAAAAGTATACTAGTAATCCAAACTTGATCTAGTTTGGACTAATAGTACTTTCGATGTGCACCACATGTTGCCTCCACTTGAATCTAATCCACCAGCACAAGCTATTTAATCATCATCATAGTCATTACCACCAACAATATTTATTTAATCACCACACTAGCTAATAATAATCACCATAGTCATTACCACCAACACTAGGTATTTTATCATCATAGTAATAGTGTAGCACATCATCATCCTCAAACTCATTTCTAGCTAGCTAATCACTCCTGCTATTCTCCCATAGGTAAAATAACATAAAACATGTGTAGCTCTCCTCCTTGATCAAGTTGGAGCATGCAGATGAACCTGTCTCCTAATCGTGGGTAGCACATGTGTTTGATGCCCCCTAGTACTTCTCTGCGCTCCCCCATCACATATTTGGTCCAGTCTTGCACTATTAAGCATCCGTCGCTAATCTTGAATGCACTAAAGTAATCTGTAGGATATCTTGGCCGTAAGAATACTCATGGTACCTTCAGTCTCAATCCCATAAGGCACAACATTCATCGGGAGTCCATGTTGAAGAACATCGTATGGTAACATACTTAGCAATGAAGTTTAGCTTCAAAAATAATGTATGGAAAAGATGCACTGAGGATAAATAGTAAAAATCTTACCATCCTTCCTAAATAGATGTGACCATAGTTCATTACGAACACTATTGGTCGCACGTTTTCAGTACTAACATTTCGAAATGGAGGAAGAAAATTTGTCTTGACAGTATCAAGATCCGCAAGCCATGAAACATAATGACTTAGCTC
This sequence comes from Aegilops sharonensis, assembly GCA_904067115.1. Lineage (NCBI taxonomy): Eukaryota > Viridiplantae > Streptophyta > Magnoliopsida > Poales > Poaceae > Aegilops > Aegilops sharonensis. The sequence goes on along the minus strand of LR880968.1, from coordinate 4,558,574 downwards.
CTCGCAGTTGAGTTCAACCCCGGGACAGTAGTAGGTCCTGTCTACCAAGCGCTGGACATGTTTGCTTGCACCGAAATAAGCTGACAATACAAATTAGTTGTCAACTATTTTTGAATAAACAATAGCAAAGACATAAATATGGTTGAGAAACTTACATAATGGTATAACTAGAGGCGTCTGCACATCGACCCAGATGTTGGTATTACCTTCAATATCATCTTCCGGACGAATATCAAAGGTGATAATCATATCAGGCTCAAATGCAAAAGTCTTGCATAGTGCTCGCCATGTTTTGCATCCAAAATAGGTGTAGTCGTCTGAATTGTATAATTTTGCGTGGAAAATATAACCATGCTCGGTCTTCAAGTAAACTTTCTTTACCTCCCTAGTATGACTGAAACCTATCTTATCCAATATAGAAACTCTTGCATGGCAGGGGATACGCTAGTAGAATAGTAAAAAAACTATAAGTTGAAGCAAATGAAGCAGATGTCATGCTTAATTACGAAAAAAGACTTGTCGTTGTGACTTACTGTATCCACTTCAAAGTTCTCGTCCAGCTTGATGCTGAAACGCCTATCATCATCTAGGAAGATTCCGTCGCACAGGCCGCGCTCGTCTTCGCAGTATTTGCAAATACCGAAATCCTTTTCGTTGTCAGACATTTCCTATGTTCATAGTTAAAACATTAATTGAAAAGATCGAAGACAACTACCAGGATACTCGACACACAAATCCGGAGCACTCGATATTTCCTACATATTCTGGCATAAGTCATGCCAAAATTCACGGAAAAATCTGGCATGACCTTTGCAAAAATAGGACATATCGAGCGCCTGAAATTTGCCGGAACGAAAATGAATCAACACTCCGGCAAAACATAGGCCACTCGGAGGTGTAACCTGCAAACATGACCGACCACTTGGATATTGAGCAACACAAGATATACATTTCAAAATATCTTATAGGACTCAAATTAGCATGCATTCAATAAGCAAAAGTAAATCATCTCATGCGTCCATACATCGTCGAATATTATCACTAATACATCCCAAATAGTATCATACATATAACATCACTAATACAACTAAAGCCCTAGCACACGACGGGTATCGACGCGGGCGGTGGACACCCACAGAGAAGGAACCATCACGGGATCATAGCTCCAGTGAGATCCCTGGAGAACCTGCCAGGTATTGGAGAACCTGTGCTCCAACGCAAACAAGTAGCGACGGACGTGCGTGTCCTCCTCACTGACACGGTGAAGCACCACCTCTGCGGAGTCCTCGAGCCTCTGGACCGTCACTAGCCCACGCGACCGCCACCAAAGAAGGTTCGGGTCAACGACAGGCTGGCTCCTCACCAACCTGCGCCCCCCGGTAGGTAGCGCCTCCCAGTACCACCCCGGCGGAGCCCAGTCCCGGACACGGCCCATCTGGTCAAGCAGGTGTTGTCCTCCGCTGACTCGACGACGAGGATGCGGGATAGGCATCGTCCACGTCGATGCGAGAAACATTGCTTTAACTAAAAAAATAGCAACAAGTTCTTACTAACTAGTTCTATTAATTCAACTAGTTCCTACTAAAAATAAACTTAATATAAATAAAAATATACTAGTACCTAATTAGTACCTAGTTCTTACTAACTAATTAGTACCTAGGAACTACTGCCCTAATTACCATATAAGTAATTAACTAACTAGCACTAAAAATAGCCTAGGGTTCATACTAACTAGCTAGGGTTCATACTAAGCAGAGAAGAGGGATCAGAAGGGGAGAGTGCTTACAGAGGGCGGGGAGAGAGATGGGGTCGGGGGAGGCGGCGGCACCGAGGCACGGCGAGGCGGGGTCGGGGGAGACGGCGTCGAGGCGGGTCGAGGGAGACGGCGGCGAGGCGGGGTCAGGGGAGACGGCGGCGACGCGGGGTCGGGGGAGAGGGCGGCGAGGCGGGGTCGGGGGAGACAGCGGCGAGGCGGGGTCGGGGGAGACGGCGGCGAGGCGGGGTCGGGGGAGACAGCGGCGAGGCGGGGTCGGGGGAGACGGCGTCGAGGCGGGTCGAGGGAGACGGCGGCGAGGCGGGGTCAGGGGAGACGGCGGCGAGGCGGGGTCGGGGGAGACAGCGGCGAGGCGGGGTCGGGGGAGACGGCGTCGAGGCGGGTCGAGGGAGACGGCGGCGAGGCGGGGTCAGGGGAGACGGCGGCGAGGCGGGGTCGGGGGAGACAGCGGCGAGGCGGGGTCGGGGGAGACGGCGTCGAGGCGGGTCGAGGGAGACGGCGGCGAGGCGGGGTCAGGGGAGACGGCGGCGAGGCGGGGTCGGGGGAGACAGCGGCGAGGCGGGGTCGGGGGAGACGGCGTCGAGGCGGGTCGAGGGAGACGGCGGCGAGGCGGGGTCAGGGGAGACGGCGGCGAGGCGGGGTCGGGGGAGACAGCGGCGAGGCGGGGTCGGGGGAGACGGCGTCGAGGCGGGTCGAGGGAGACGGCGGCGAGGCGGGGTCAGGGGAGACGGCGGCGAGGCGGGGTCGGGGGAGACAGCGGCGAGGCGGGGTCGGGGGAGACGGCGTCGAGGCGGGTCGAGGGAGACGGCGGCGAGGCGGGGTCAGGGGAGACGGCGGCGAGGCGGGGTCGGGGGAGACAGCGGCGAGGCGGGGTCGGGGGAGACGGCGTCGAGGCGGGTCGAGGGAGACGGCGGCGAGGCGGGGTCAGGGGAGACGGCGGCGACGCGGGGTCGGGGGAGAGGGCGGCGAGGCGGGGTCGGGGGAGACAGCGGCGAGGCGGGGTCGGGGGAGACGGCGGCGAGGCGGGGTTGGGGGAGACGGCGGTGAGGCGGAGGCGACGAGGAATAGTAGAGGAGAATTGGGGGAGGAAGCAGAGGAGAGGGCATCAGGCCGCGCGGGGGGCTAGGTGAAAATAGCTTTAACAGTAGCGTGGGGAGGCAAAACGCGCTGCTGCTAAAATCCGTATTAGTAGCGATGTTCGTAGAAGGGAGCTACTACTATACCTAGCACGTCGGGAACGGGGTGGCAATTATAGTAGTAGCGCGTTCTGTTCCTGCCGCGCTACTACTAAGCGGGTAACAGTAGCGCGGTTCTGGCAGACGCGCTACTGCTAAGTAGCAGTAGCGCCTCATTTTAACAAGCGCTACTGGTAACATTCTGTGTATAAGGTTTTCCCTAGTAGTGATTTGTCACTCCGATTGTCGGAGAGGTATCTCTAGGCCCTCTCGGTAATGCACATCAATATAAGCCTTGCAAGCAATGTAGCTAATGAGTTAGTTACGGGATGATGCATTACATAACAAGTAAAGAGACTTGTCGGTAACGAGATTGAACTAGGTATTGAGATACCGACGATCGAATCTCAGGCAATTAACATACCGATGACAATGGGAACAACGTATGTTGTTATGCGGTTTGACCGATAAAGATCTTCGTAGAATATGTGGGAGCCAATACGAGCATCCAGGTTCAGCTATTGGTTATTGACCGGAGACGTGTCTCAGTCATGTCTACATAGTTCTCGAACCCGTAGGGTCCGCATGCTTAAAGTTCGGCGACGATCGGTATTATCAGTTTTTGTGTTTTGATGTACCAAAGGTAGTTCGGAGTCCCGCATATGATCACGGACATGACGAGGAGTCTCAAAATGGTCGAGACGTAAAGATCGATATATTGGATGACTATGTTCGGACACCGGAAGTGTTTTGGGAGGTTTCAGACATATACCGGAGTACCGGCGGGTTACCGGAACCCCCCGGGGGGGTTTAGTGGGCCTAATGGGCCCTAGAGGAGAAGAGGAGGGGCGGCCAGGGCAGGCCGCGCTCCCCACTCTAGTCCGAATAGGACAAGGAGGGGGGCGGCGCACCCCCTTTCCTTCCTCTCCTCTCTCCCTTCCTTCCTCCCTCCTACTCCAACTAGGAAAAGAGGGAGTGCTACTCCCGGTGGGAGTATGACTCCTCCCTGGTGCGCCTCCTCCTGGCCGGCCGCCCCCTCCCCCTTGATCCTTTATATACGGGGCAGGGGCACCTCTAGACACAACAATTGATCTCTTGATCTCTTAGCCGTGTGCAGTGCCCCCCTCCATCAAATTCCACCTCAGTTATATCGTAGCGGTCCTTAGGCGAAGCCCTGCATCGGTAGCATCATCAACACCGTCATCACGCCGTCGTGCTGATGGAACACTCCCGCAAAGCTCTTCTAGATCGGAGTTCGTGGGACGTCATCGAGCTGAGCGTGTGCTGAACTCGGAGGTGTCGTACGTTCGGTACTTGATCGGTCGGATCGTGAAGACGTACGGCTACATCAATCGCGTTGTGCTAACGCTTCCGCTTTCGGTCTACGAGGGTACTGAAGGAAATATGCCCTAGAGGCAATAATAAAGTTATTATTTATTTCCTCATATCATGATAAATGTTTATTATTCATGCTAGAATTGTATTAAATGGAAACATAATACATGTGTGAATACATAGACGAACTTAATGTCACTAGTATGCCTGTACTTGACTAGCTCATTAATCAAAGATGGTTATGTTTCCTAACCATAGACATGTGTTGTCATTTGATTAACGGGATCACATCATTAGGAGAATGATGTGATTGACTTGACCCATCCCGTTAGCTTAGCACTTGATCGTTTAGTATGTTGCTACTGCTTTCTTCATGACTTATACAAGTTCCTATAACTATGAGATTATGCAACTCCCGTTTACCGGAGGAACACTTTGTGTGCTACCAAACGTCACAACGTAACTGGGTGATTATAAAGGAGCTCTACAGGTGTCTCCAAAGGTACATGTTGAGTTGGCATATTTCGAGATTAGGTTGTGTCACTCCGATTGTCGGAGAGGTATCTTTGGGCCCTCTCGGTAATGCACATCACTACAAGCCTTGCAAACAATGTAGCTAATGATTTAGTTACGGAATGATGCATTACGTAACGAGTAAAGAGACTTGCCGGTAACGAGATTGAACTAGGTATTGGATACCGACGATCGAATCTCGGGCAAGTAACATACCGATGACAAAGGGAACAACGTATGTTGTTATGCGGTTTGACCGATAAAGATCTTCGTAAAATATGTAGGAGTCAATATGAGCATCCAGGTACCTCTATTGGTTATTGAATGGAAACGAGTCTTGGTCATGTCTACATAGTTCTCGAACCCGTAGGGTCCGCACGCTTAAGGTTTCAATGACAGTTATATTATGAATTTATGAGTTTTGATGTACCTAAGTTTGTTCGGAGTCCCGGATGATAGGAGTCTCGAAATGGTCGAGACATGAAGATTGATATATTGGAAGCCTATATTTGGATGTCGGAAGTGTTCCGGGTGAAATCGGGATTTTACCGGAGTACCGGGAGGTTACCGGAACCCCCCGGGGGCTTAATGGGCCTACATGGGCCTTAGTGGAGAAGAGGAGAGGAGGCAAGGGCTGGGCCGCGCGCCCCTCCACCCTAGTCCGAATAGGACAAGGAGAGGGGGGCGCCCCCCCCCCCCCTTTCCTTCCTCTCTCCCTCCTCCTTCCCCCTTCTCCTAGTCAAACAAGGAAAGGAGGGAGCCCCTTGGCGCGCACCCTCCTAGGCCGGCCGCCCCCTCCCCCTGGCTCCTTTATATACGGGGGGCAGGGGGCACCTCTAGACACAATTGATCTCTTGATCTCTTAGCCGTGTGCGGTGCCCCCCTCCACCATAGTCCTCCTCGATAATATTGTAGCGGTGCTTAGGCGAAGCCCTGCGACGGTAGAACATCAAGATCGTCACCACGCCGTCGTGCTGAAGGAACTCATCCCCGACATTCTGCTGGATCGGAGTACGGGGATCGTCATCGAGCTGAACGTGTGCTAGAACTTGAAGGTGTCGTAGTTTCGGTGCTTGATCGGTTGGCCCGTGAAGACGTACGACTATATCAACCGCATTGTTCTAACGCTTCCACTTTCGGTCTATGAGGGTACGTGTACAACACTCTCCCCTCTCGTTGCTATGCATCACCATGATCTTGCATGTGCGTAGGAATTTTTTTGAAATTACCACGTTCCCCAATAGTGGTATCAGAGCCAGGTTTTATGCGTAGATGTTATTTGCATGAGTAGAACACAAGTGAGTTATGGGCGATACAAGTCATTCTGCTTACCAGCATGTCATACTTTGGTTCGGCGGTATTGTTGGATGAAGCGTCCCGGACCGACATTACGCATACACTTATGCGAGACTGGTTCTACCGACGTGCTTTGCACACAGGTGGCTGGCGGGTGTCTGTTTCTCCAACTTTAGTTGAACCGAGTGTGGCTACGCCCGATCCTTGCGAAGGTTAAAACAACACTAACTTGACGAACTATCGTTGTGGTTTTGATGCGTAGGTAAGAACGGTTCTTGCTCAGCCCGTAGCAGCCACGTAAAATTTGCAACAACAAAGTAGAGGACATCTAACTTGTTTTTGCAGGGCATGTTGTGATGTGATATGGTCAAGACGTGATGCTATATTTTATTGTATGAGATGATCATGTTTTGTAACCGAAGTTATCGGCAACTGGCAGGAGCCATATGGTTGTCTCTTTATTGTATGAAATGCAAACGCCCTGTAATTGCTTTACTTTATCACTAAGCGGTAGCGATAGTCGTAGAAGCAATAGATGGCGTAAACGACAACGATGCTACGATGGAGATCAAGGTGTCGCGCCGGTGACGATGGTGATCATGATGATGCTTCGGAGATGGAGATCACAAGCACAAGATGATGATGGCCATATCATATCACTTATATTGATTGCATGTGATGTTTATCCTTTATGCATCGTATCTTGCTTTGATTGACGGTAGCATTTTAAGATGATCTCTCACTAATTATCAAGAAGTGTTCTCCCTGAGTATGCACCATTGCGAAAGTTCTTCGTGCTGAGACACCACGTGATGATCGGGTGTGATAGGCTCTACGTTCAAATACAACGGGTGCAAAACAGTTGCACACACGGAATACTCAGGTTAAACTTGACGAGCCTAGCATATATAGATATGGCCTCGGAACACGTAGACCGAAAGGTCGAAGGTGAATCATATAGTAGATATGATCAACATAGTGATGTTCACCATTGAAAACTACTCCATCTCACGTGATGATCGGACATGGTTTAGTTGATTTGGATCACGTGATCACTTAGATGACTAGAGAGATGTCTGTCTAAGTGGGAGTTCTTTAGTAATATGATTAATTGAACTTAAATTTATCATGAACTTAGTACCTGATAGTATTTTGCTTGTCTATGTTTGTTGTAGATAGATGGCTCGTGCTGTTGTTCCGTTGAATTTTAATGCGTTCCTTGAGAAAGCTAAGTTGAAAGATGATGGTAGCAATTACACGGACTGGGTCCGTAACTTGAGGATCCTCATTGCTGCACATAAGAATTACGTCCTGGAAGCACCGCTGGGTGCCAGGCCTGCTGCAGATGCAACTGACGACGTTAAGAACGTCTGGCAGAGTAAAGCTGATGACTACTCGATAGTTCATTGTGCCATGCTTTACGGCTTAGAACTGGGGCTTCAACGATGTTTTGAACGTCATGGAGCATATGAGATGTTCCAGGAGTTGAAGTTAATATTTCAAGCAAATGCCCGGATTGAGAGATATGAAGTCTCCAATAAGTTCTATAGCTGCAAGATGGAGGAGAATAGTTCCGTCAGTGAACATATACTCAAAATGTCTGGGTATAATAATCACTTGATTCAACTAGGAGTTAATCTTCCTGATGATAGTGTCATTGACAGAATTCTTCAATCACTGCCACCAAGCTACAAGAGCTTCGTGATGAACTATAATATGCAAGGGATGGACAAGACTATTCCCGAGCTCTTCGCAATGCTAAAGGCTGCGGAGGTAGAAATCAAGAAGGAGCATCAAGTGTTGATGGTCAATAAGACCACCAGTTTCAAAAAAAGGGTAAAGGGAAGAAGAAGGGGAACTTCAAGAAGAACAGCAAGCAAGTTGCTGCTCAAGAGAAGAAACCCAAATCTGGACCTAAGCCTAAGACTGAGTGCTTCTACTACGAGCAGACTGGACACTGGAAGCGGAACTGCCCCAAGTATTTGGCGGATAAGAAGGATGGCAAGGTGAACAAAGGTATATGTGATATACATGTTATTGATGTGTACCTTACTAATGCTCGCGGTAGCACCTGGGTATTTGATACTTGTTCTGTTGCTAATATTTGCAACTCGAAACAGGGACTACGGATTAAGCGAAGATTGGCTAAGGACGAGGTGACGATGCGCGTGGGAAATGGTTCCAAAGTCGATGTGATCGCGGTCGGCACGCTACCTCTACATCTACCATCGGTGTCGTGGAATTGTCACGGCAGATGTCCTCGTGAAAGGACTTAGTCGCAGGGCCATCGTACGGGTTAACTTAGAGGGGTTAAAGCGGACACAAAGACACGGGAGTTATACTAGTTCGGCCCCTTCGATGAAGGTAAAAGCCTACGTCTAGTTTGTGATGGGATTGATGTGATTTCGGCGACTAGGGAGCAATAGCTTCGCCTCAGCCTCGAATTCTCTGTCCTTAACCCGCCGCCGGGTCGTCCCCTTATATACACGGGTTGACGCCCGGCCAGTCTACATAGTCCCGATCCGGCTCATACAAGTGTCCGGCTCGGTCTCTTCTTTCTTATCTTACAGCACAAGTTTACATGACTAAGGCGGTTTACACTTATGGATCCTAATCCGCCTCTGGGCTCTGGGCCTCGTGCCTTCGTGGGCCCTGATCACGGACGAGGGTAACCCGGCCCCTTCAGGGCGGTTTATATCCAGTAGTTATATCCCCAACAATCGGGATTAGTTTTAGACCTGAATAATTGTTATTTGGTGCCAGTGTTGAGCATGAACATTATATCTGGATCTTGTTTGATGCAAGACGGTTATTCATTAAAATCAGAGAAAAATGGTTGTTCTATTTATATGAGCAATATCTTTTATGGTCATGCACCCTTGAAGAGTGGTCTATTTTTGTTAAATCTCGATAGTAGTGATACACATATTCATAATGTTGAAGCCAAAAGATGCAGAGTTGATGATGATGTTGGGGAACGTAGTAATTTCAAAAAAAGTACACGCAAGATCATGGTGATGCATAGAAACAAAAGGGGAGAGTGTTGTCCACATACCCTCGTAGACCGAAAGCGGAAGCGTTAGAACAACGCGGTTGATGTAGTCGTACGTCTTCACGGCCCGACCGACCAAGCACCGAAACTACGGCACCTCCGAGTTCTAGCACACGATTATGATCCCCGGACTCCGATCAAGCAGAATGTTGAGGAAGAGTTCTGTCAACACGACGGCGTGGTGACGATCTTGATGTTCTACCGTCGCAGGGCTTCGCCTAAGCACCGCTACAATATTATCGAGGACTATGGGGGAGGGGGGCACCACACACGGCTAAGAGATCAAGAGATCAATTGTTGTGTCTATGGGGTGCCCCCCTCCCCCGTATATAAAGGAGTGGAGGAGAGGGGGCCGGCCAAGGGGGTGGCGCGCCCTAGTGGGGGAGTCCAAACCCAACCGGGAGTAGGACCCCCCCCCCCTTCCCTATTAGGAGTAGGATAGGGAAGGAAGAGGGGGGAGGGAAGAAGGAAAGGGGGGGCCGGCCCCCCTCCCAATTTGGATTGGGCTTGGGGGGGGGGGCTCCTTTGCTCCTTCTCCCTCCTTTCCACTAAAGCCCAATAAGGCCCATATACCTACCGGGGGGTTCCGATAACCTCCCGGAGCTCTGGTATAGTCCCAATCTCACACGGAACATTTCCGGTATCCAAATATAGTCGTCCAATATATCGATCTTTATGTCTCGACCATTTCGAGACTCCTCGTCATGTCCGTGATCACATCCGGGACTCGGAACAACCTTCGGTATATCAAAACTCATAAACTCATAATAAAACTGTCAACGAAACCTTAAGCGTGCGGACCCTACGGGTTCGAGAACTATGTAGACATGACCTAGAACTGTTTTCGGTCAATAACCAATAGCGGAACCTGGATGCTCATATTGGATCCTACATATTCTACGAAGATCTTTATCGGTCAAACCGCATAACAACATACAGTGTTCCCTTTGTCGTCGGTATGTTACTTGCCCGCGATTCGATCGTCGGTATCCAATACCTACTTCAATCTCGTTAACGGCAAGTCTCTTTACTCGTTACGTAATGCATCATTGTAACTAACTCATTAGCTACATTGCTTGCAAGGCTTATAGTGATGTGCATTACCGAGAGGGCCCAGAGATACCTCGCCGACAATCGGAGTGACAAAACCTAATCTCGAAATACGCCAACTCAACATGTACCTTTGGAGACACCTGTAGAGCTCCTTTATAATCACCTAGTTACATTGTGACGTTTGGTAGCACACAAAGTGTTCCTCCGATAAACGGGAGTTGCATAATCTCATAGTTATAGGAACTTGTATAAGTCATGAAGAAAGCAATAGCAACATAC
>LR880968.1:4503274-4519383 GCA_904067115.1 Aegilops sharonensis | reverse complement strand
AATGATAGTAGTGAGATCCAGGGTAGCGGTCATCTTGCCTGAAGTCCCGCAAGGAAGAAGAACGAGTCCATGAAGAAGACGAACGGATGAAGCCGAACCAAGCGTAGACGAACGAATCCTCACGATCGCAACGAAACAGGAACTAACAAGAAGAAGCACACAACATAGTAAACACACCACACATGAACAAGACATGATGCACAACAAGCATGATGCATGACAAGACTACATGAAGCTACTCATGGCAAGAGATGATGCAAACAAGAGCAACACATCAAAGCAAGTTTAAATGAGGCCGGAAACAACATATAACAATTCCGGTAAGTCCTCATATGCAAATTTCGAAATTGGTCCAGATCTGAATAAACCTGATGTTCAAGTTGTTAAACAGCAAGTTAATATGCACCACGATGATCTACACGAAATTCTAGTCAAGTTACATATAAAGTTCATTAGATTCGGAGCTACGGTCTAGAAGATATGAGCAAAACAAGATAAGCATGGCATTGATGCAAAACGCACCCAAACATCAAGCAAACACCTCAAAACAAGGATGCAACATGATAATATGAAACTACATGCAAAATCAAGCAAGTTTCATATAGAGCACACTCAAAACGGAGCAACGGTTCAACACATACGCACAATACAAGTTATGACAACAATCTGTCCAAAACAGCAACTAGGCATATTGCAAGCATCAAAACAACAAGCTACATGACCTCAACAAGAAAACAAAAGGCATGGGCATGATGTACAGGTAAAGCATTACAAAACATGAACACTGAGCTATCTCCAGAAACAATTAGAACATGCTCAAAATGACATGGCAAGATTGCAAATAATAACAGTTTCAGGCATTGGCAGAAATAACATCAGGTTGCAATGTTTAGAGCTATCAAACAACATGTTACAGGAACTTATCAAGGCAAACAAAGGCATGGCATGAATCTACTCAAAGCATATAACAAATGTCCTTTACTGACCATGAGCCAAAAAGGATCAGAAAATATGATGGCACCCATGTAAACATGGCAAGTTATATTACAGATTCAAACATGGCAGGAACAACGATAAGTTGGCATGTTGGTGAACTTGAACCACTCACCACAGAGCAATAAATGGCATGGCAAGGCAACTCACAGTAAGAAGACATGGCATAGAATCTATACATGGCAAGAACAACATCATAGCATACATGGATCGACTACAACAACCTTGGCAAAATTGAATAACGTGTAAACAACCTGCCAGGAAACATTTTGTAGCAAAAGTAGAGCTCGATTGACTCAAGCTAAGGCACTCCATTATTGCAAACAAGGGCATGGATCGATAGAGCAAGACATGTAGAACAAAACATCCTTACTGAAGTATCTCAAAATATGCATGGATCTCTCTGTAGCATCAAGTTAACATGGCATAAAAATATCAGCAAAACAGGGCTGAAATCAGCAACATCAGGAAGCCTACTTTGCATGCTTGTGCTAGTCACCACAGAGTTCACAAAAATACATGGCATACACCCATGTAAAGATGGCATGGCATATTACAAAACACATGTAGGACTCAAGTTCATAGGATGCACACATCAATCATGGCAAAAATGACAAAAGTGCATGTTCTGATAAGATTCAGAAACTAACATCACATAGCACTCTTCCAACAGCATTTCGGGCATCAAGATGAGCTCAAATGAAAATGATGCAATGAGATGAAATGATCTGCTCATCGAGGCGAACAATTTGACATATTACACGCACGAAACGGAGCTACCGATGCAAAGTTATGACACGATGAAAATGCATGAAAAATTACACAAATTCGGGACAGTCATTTTCAGGAAAAAATCATATGAGCGCAAAATAACTATATCTCGCACGGGCGGGGGAAAAGGCGGGCGCTCACCATGCGGGCCGTGGCCCAAGACGGGGAGGGGCGAGGCAGGCGGGCCGGGGCAGAGATGGGCTGGGCCTTGCTGGAGATGGCCTTGGGGAGGCCGGGCCCATGAGGGGGGGGAGCGCGGCCCACGTGGGCGTCTGAGGGCGGTCGGTTGGGTCGAGCGGCTCCTCCGCTCGACCTCAACCAGGACGGCGGCGGCTGGCTCCGGCAGGGGCCGGCGAGGGTGGAGGAGGCCATGGGGGCGGCTTCTCCGGCCGGATCCGGGCGGATCTGGACGCGGCGGCTCCGTTCCCGGCGACGGCGAGGCCAGCCGGCGACGGGCGGATCTCCAAGGGCGGCAGGGACCTGCGGGGAAAGGAGAGAGAGGGAGCTCGGGATGAGAGAGAGAGCAAGGGAAACGAGAGGAGGAGAGGGAGCGGGACCGTCCTGGGGGTTGCCGGTGGGGACGGCCGCACCACTCCGGCGAGGCTGCCGGCGGGCGGGACGGCAGGAGGCGAGCGGGCAACTCGGGCACGGGGGCGAGGGCGCCCCGGGCTGGCTGCGGCCCTCGAGGCCCAGATCGGGGCCCGGGCGGGCCTAGCACGGGCCTGGCGGCGCAGGGAGGCAGGGGGAACAGGTGGCGCGCGGCGGTAGGGCGAGGGCAGCTGCGCGGCGGCGGCTGGCCAATGGGGCGCTGCCAAGTGGCGGAGAAGAGGTGGCCGGCGCCGGATCTGGAGGGGGGAGGCGGCGGCGCGGCCCCCGAGGTGGGAGGAGGCGCTGAAAAAGAGGAGGGGAGAGATTAGGGGGGTTAGGGTTGTCCAAATTAGGAAGGAGGGGTGTTTATATAGGGTAAGTGCTAGGGTTAGGGGGCTTTGAGGGGTTTTTGGAGCCCTCCGGTTTCGATCGAACGACACCGGACGCAAGGAGGGGTAGGTTGGTCCTAGTGGGTTGTGCTAGAAAAGGCCAGGGGCTGAAGCAGAGAAGAGAAATGCAGCCCGGTGGCAGTTTCGGAGACCGAAACGTCCGACGAAGTTACCAGCAACGGTACCGCTATGTTTAACGGTTGGGCAGTCAAACGGACTCTGAATGCAACGAAACTTGACAGGCGGGCTGTCTACACTATAATAAGACCGCATGACAAGTTGCAACCCATTCCGAGAACATTTTTGTGCCACTTATAAAATAATATTTCGGAGGTGCCGCGGGCGCGTGCGAGTGTGTCTGGCTCAGAACTGATAACGGAGAGAACCGGCGGAACCTGAACGGATGCAAGTTTTGAAAAACATGCAGATGAAATGCAGATGATGACATGGCAAAGTGCAACACGCAAGCAAATGACATGGCAACGAGGGCGAATAACTGGCGGACACCTGGCGCATCGAATCTGGGGCGTTACACTTTCGCAACGGTGCATACTCAGGGAGAACACTTCTTGATAATTTAGTGAGAGATCATCTTAAAATGCTACCGTCAATCAAAGAAAGATAAGATGCAAAAAGGATAAACATCACATGCAATCAATATAAGTGATATGATATGGCCATCATCATCTTGTGCTTGTGATCTCCTTCTCCGAAGCACCGTCGTGATCACCATCGTCACCGGCGCGACACCTTGATCTCCATCGTAGCATCATTGTCGTTACGCCATCTATTGCTTCTACGACTATCGCTACCGCTTAGTGATAAAGTAAAGCAATTACAGGGCGTTTGCATTTCATACAATAAAGCGACAACCATATGGCTACTGCCAGCTGCCGATAACTCGGTTACAAAACATGATCATCTCATACAATAAAATATAGCATCATGTCTTGAACATATCACATCACAACATGCCCTGCAAAAACAAGTTAGACGTCCTCTACTTTGTTGTTGCAAATTTTACATGGCTGCTACGGGCTGAGCAAGAACCGCTCTTACCTACGCATCAAAACCACAACGATAGTTTGTAAAGTTAGTGTTGTCTTAACCTTCGCAAGGACCGGGCGTAGCCACACTTGGTTCAACTAAACTGAGAGAGACAGACACCCGCCGGTCTCCTTTAAGCAACGAGTGCTCGTAACGGTGAAACCAATCTCGCGTAAGCGTACGCGTAATGTTGGTCTGGGCCGCTTCATCTCACAATGCCGCTGAACCAAAGTATGACATGCTGGTAAGCAGTATGACTTATATCGCCCACAACCCACTTGTGTTCTACTCGTGCATATGACTACAAGGATCCGGGTCTATTGCAACAAAATTGTTCGTTGCAATAAATGTCGATTTGTGGTGATATGTACCTATTGCCACAAAACAACATTCGTTGGCAGCCGTTGCGACTGGACACATGGTAATAGGTTATTTCCACAAAAAAGCAATTGTGGCAATAAAGTGTGCTATTGCAACAGCCATGTGGGAAGTCGCCACATGTTCTCCCGTGGAAACACTCATCTGATGCCACATTTGCTTTGTGGAGATAGCTTTAATGCAACATGTCACAGGTCATGGGGACTGATAGCTCGTGGTGATAGACATTTGTGGCAACAACCTATGCCCATGACACTCGTTTCGTGGTGCATACTTTTCCGTGGCAACAGTCAATTGTGGTAATAAACTATGGCAACAATCCTTGTTTTCGTGGCATTAGGCATTTTGCTACGAACCGCTACACTTGTGCATTAAGTTATGGCAACAAATATTCCAGTCATCGTAACAGTAAATTGCAACATACTAGTATTGGTGGTAATAAATAGGTATCGCAACAGGTGAAATATTTGTAGCAAGAAACTATTGCGACAATTTAAATTTTCGTGGTGCTAACATGTGGCAACCAAAAGTGGGTTGTGGCAACCAAAAGTGGGTTGTGGCAATAGCCTATTGCAACCTAAAAAAAAACAGGCATTCAATTACAATATTCAAAAACATACGTATAATATGTAGATTCATAAAATTCATAATTCTCATAGCAAATATCCATCAAATGAAACTCAAATGTAATCTAGCCATCCTATTTAAGTTCTAAGACTAAATTGTCCGTGATCTAGAGTCCAGTCGAGCTAGTTCTTTGGATCCTGCAATCAAGAAATCAACTGGAGTAATACTGTGTTAGCAAGCATGTAACTGAGGGATCATAACCGTTTTACAAGTATAAATGTCTAAAGCATAAGCACAAGTACATGTTCTAAAATCTTCCACTATTGATTTAAGTTGTGGCTCGATCTATAGTTTCTGTTAAGTTCATGTCCCTAGCTAGCACATATTCATTTTTTTAAGTTGTGACTCGATGCAGCAACAATGCATGGTGAAAGAGAAGAAGCAGCTAGCTAATTATGAAGGCCAATGACATGCATACTTAAAGGTCGACCATGAGTTTCAGTTTGTTTGTTTTCAACATCTTAGACGTTCTTTGTCCAAAAAACAGAAAGAATAATTATAGATGCAGCATCAATATTTATAAAAGATTAAACAAGAATAACACGATCCCACGCATGAATAATCCCAGCTGATGTAGGAGCATGTTGAATGCACATCGTTGAATAACTATATAATAACCGAAGGTCAGTGCACTCACGTAAACATCCTGGGACTCTATGTTAGACCATGTTCCATTCTTCGTGTGGGTGACTTCCTAGAGAGCAATACAATCTGGCACTTCTCCAGTTTCCAAGTTTCTCTGCAAGAAATATAGCAAAGAGATGCTTGAAATATGAAACCATAGTTAGCAGTGAGGCATCATATTTAGTTAAGACTCATACCTTCTCAAACTTAGTCACAAGTAAGATTTTGATCCAATTCTGAGTTTTGTCTTCTATTACTTACGACAATCGGTGTTCTTTTGGCTACGTTCCTATCAAGTCATTGGAACCAAATATAACCAGATAGAAAAGCAATTTCATCTTAACACATGGTAGACAAAGAGTGATCTTAGAGATAACCTGAAACTATGAATAAGTGCCAAAGTACTCAATCATACATTTCCACTCTTCTGGTTGTAAATCTTCCGGCAGATTAGCCAATCTAGCTGCATCTGTTTTGTATGCCTTGTAAGTGGAGCTTAGACTTGATTGCCAGCCTCTATATCGATCTTCCGCAATTTTGAGAACCTTTTCTTCTGTTCCCGGTGTATCTTCCAGGTCCCATTTGTCCTGTAAAACATACAACAAATGAATATACATAAGCAGTGCATTATCCATGGTAAAATAATATAACACATGTGAAAAAAGGTTGTATGCACTATGATATCAGCAACAATGAGTCGATGGATGGTAGGGTGAATGTCCGATCACGTCCTCACTCCAATGAGCAGTCTTGAAGGTTTAGCAATTTAACCCATACCGGGATTTTATGCATTATAACAAATGCTAGAGACAGGTTAAATGACATGAACAATTTACCAAATCTAGGTTGTCCACGTTGGTTTGTGTATGTTGTTATACTTTCCATCCTTGTTAAGACAACATAGCCTTTCCTTCCTGCACACAAAATCAATCAAGGGACTTAGCATTAACAAAGCCTTGATGTTGTGCACCATTAATATAGGTGATTATGAAGTATGGTTGTTGTGTACCATGAGCATCCTCCCTAGAATTCATCACTGTTCCCTGGTGTAGGTAATATCAGAATTTGAGTCAATTTAAGAAGAAACGCAATACGCAAAGCCGGCATAAAATCAAATCAGTTTAACAAAAAATTAAAAAAAGGAAAAAAAACTACGTTGGGAACCTGCAACGAAATAACTACAAGGCCCCGTCTCACGCACGTCTCCTCGTCTCTTCTCTGAGTTCTCTTTCTCTTCTGGAGCAGATCCATTTATCTCCCCATGATCCAATCGCACTACCAAAGGTCCTAATTGTACCACACTGGGTTAATTCCTTTTCACTTCTCTCAAGTTTCTCACATCTCTCCTCTGCTTCTTTGAGTCCAATTGTTTTGGGTGAACAATTCTTCAGTTAACCTCCACAATACACAGCTTGTTTCTATGGACAGCGAGGCAATAATTAATACTCCATTAAGATGAATATATACAGAACGGAATCATACAGACACATGTTAACGAAAAATACATCTATGGAGTACATGGAACCATAGTAGCCTAGATCGCGGGTCGAGGGTGCGATCCCTGACCTGGGGTCAATTGATCCAGATCGAGGATCTGGGACGAAGTCGGGTCGAGGAGGGTCGATGGAGGGATCGAGACCGTGATCGATGGTGCTGACCCAAATAGGTATGCAAGATGCCAAGGTATCTCAAGAGGATGGAGGCTTACCAGGGCACCACGCAACCGTGCTCCACCGCCAGATCACCGGAGTCCGCCCGATTCGCCACTCGCCAGCCGGTTGCCAGCCGTCGAGCTGTTCGCTATCGTATGCAGCCATACATCGTAAGCAGCGAGAGGTTGCGAATCCGACGCAGGAGGGAGGAGAACCTTGGAGGGTTGGACTTTGATGATGGATCCATGGAGGGCTGATCCAGTTTTGCACAGGACGATGGTGAAGATGGATTTAGGAATTGGGATACTTCCCGGATCTCAGAACGCTTGGTGTGAAAGGAAAACCGGCAGCTGAGAAAATCACGCCGCACTCATCAGCGTACATGTGGCCCCATTTCTTTTAATCATTTTTATTACTTATTTGCTGAGATAAATGAAAAATTAATTTGAAATTTTGTAGCTGGAATATTCGGAAATATATCAACAATTTTAATGTTTAGAATAGAAATAAATTGGAAAAATAATATTTCAAAGCAATATGAGATATATATGCTTCTAAATCGTCTCACGGCCGTCATCTTCCCTCCGAACTAGATCGGGAGATTTCCGATGAAATCATCTCACGTCCGTCATCTTCCCTAAGTCCGGCGGTGGGCGGCGTGGGGGAAGCTCGCATCCATGGCCGGTGGAGAGGCTCGAGCTCGCGGGCGAAGGTCGGGAAGAGGGACAACGGGACTGCTTGGTCAGCACCGAGGATAGAGGAAGCGGGCGACAGGAGCCATGACCGACCAGGAGCGGCGTGCAAGATCAGAGGGGCAGCTCGCCGGCCGTGGCTTGCCGCCGGGTTTAGGACGACATGAGTTGCAGCCTGATAGGGGTGGCCGTCGCGCAGAAGTAGGGGTCACGACCGGTGCTAGCGCGTTGTTGCCGGACGATACGGTTGTAGGTACAACCAAGTTTACACTATAATTTCGAAAATCATTACAGAAAGAAGCAAAAACTTAGCCAGTTTTGAACTACAACTCAAAGAAACGTCATGTGGCCCTCACGTTAAAACTACTAGGTTATACTCGCCTTGAAACACAAGTATCAGACAGTCTGTAAAGGGTTCCTCCATGCCAGAGTAGGTCCAACATAATCATGCCATTTTTGTTTCAACGAAAACCATAAAGATTCAACTGTGTAAATTAACAACCAAACGAATTTTGTTTTGAGATATTGTGTTAGGAACGTATTGTTTCATCATGGATCTACAATTCTGTATCTTTGTTTACTCCCTAGTTACCATGACAAAATTGAAACTTCGGATGTATGTCAAATATTTATGCCCTCGCCTGTCAGATCCATCCTGCATCGGAGCCACGCACGAGGGGGGCGAAGGAGCCCTGTTGCTGCTGCCGCTGGCCAGGCTTCACCTGTCACGCCCTCTGGTAGCGACAGGGGAGGGGAGGAGGGGACGGCAGGGTTCCTTCATGGTTTAGTTGTTGTATCCGGTTCTACCGGTATAATTGATGCTAGTGTTGTAGTTTAATTTAAAAAATCATCAAATTTGAAAACAGTTCTTCGAATTTGAAAAAGTTCATTCATTTTGAAAAAAGTTCATCAAATTTGGAAAAAAGTTCATTGTTTTTTTTAAGTTCACAAACTAGAAAAAAATCATCAATTCTGAAAAGAGGTTCATGAACTTGAGTAAAAGTTCATGGATTTCGACCTGGCCATCCAGCGGCAGACGCCGAAGATGCGGCTGCGGCTGCGCAGCTCCGACGCTCTGGGCGGGGAGTACCACACGGAGGGAAGCTGCTGCCCGCCAAGGTCATCTCAAGTTTATCTAGCTAGTTTTATCTAGTTTGTGTGTACGTTTGTATTGCAGAGATAAATACACGAGCCCCACATGTGATCTCAAGTTTATCTAGCTAGTTTTATCTAGTTTGTGTGTACGTTTGTATGCAGAGATAAATACACGGGTCCCACATGTCAGTGACAGAAGAAAGAGCACATGTCAATAATAGAAGAAAGAAAGAAATTTTAATAAAAAAAGGGAGGATGGGGGATCGAACCATAGATCTCCCGGTGTCAACTCTCAAGCGATAACAACCAAGGCCGACGCCTAGTTCGATTCATTTTGAGACCCATAACATTATTATACAACGGACCGTATACGTTTCCTATTCCTCGGATGCAAACTCGCACAGATACAAGCCATTTCAGGCCGTGCTATTCTTCGACTGTTTTTTTCTTTTCTTTTTACTTATTTTGTCTTTCGTTTTTTTGCTTTCTTGTTTTTCTCATTTTTCCTATTTTAAATAATTTTTGAAATTCGACGACTTTCTTTAGGTTCACGATCATTTTTAAAATTCGTGAATATGTTTTCACGAATAATGTTTGAATTTCGCTATTATTTTTTGAATTTGTGTGCAATGCGTGTACATGTCTTCCTGGTTTGAAATTTGGGAATATTTAAGTTGGCAAATATTTTGTGCAATTCATGTGTATGTCTTCCCGGTTTTGAATTTCACTTCTATTTTTGGGAATAATTTTTGAAATGCTGATCTCATCATTTTGGATTTTTTTTTCTTCCCCTCGACTGCATAGCTTTGATCTAATATGATTTTGCTATTTGCTGGCGTGTTTTTTTGTGCGTGTGTAGGTGTTGGTTGTGTGCATCTTAGCTACGCAGAGGCCGGATGTGTGCTCGTTGTGTTTGTATCCTCTTGATGCTCCATTTTAAGACAATAAAATCCACTCTTTATCGAAAAAATGCTCAAAATATAAACCCACATGCTGCAGCTTATACACTTGCTGTATAACTGGAGATATCTATAGAGCCTTCCCAAGTTGCAATCAAATGAATAACTAAATAAGTATACCATATTGGCAGAATTTATTCAGAGTTTAGCGAACCATATGATTCAGCCTTCTTAAATCAACTTAATGACACGAACCACTAAATCGGTGGCTGAATTCTTGATCGGGTCGGGTACCAGATATTTACATGAGACCCCACTACGTTCACCAACATTTGCACAACCCATTGGTCTGAACCATGATCTACAACACTGAGGATGAGCGTTCGAATCCCTGCGCAGGCGAAACCCTCAACATTTTTTTGTGTTACTGCGCGGTGGCCAGCCCCACTTGTCATCGCCCTGGAGGTCACCGTGGATGCCACCCGCTCAAGTCAGCCCCTGCGAGGCCACGGGCCCGCAGTTCAGCGGCTACAGCTATAGAAGTCCTCGGCCAGATTCAGCTCCACATCTGGATCTGGGAATTTTCACACCAGGGCCCCTCTATTTTCGGTTTCCATCTGACAAGTCCCTGTTTTGCCAGAAAACACCCTAGTTTTAAAATGGCAACAAGTTCGCCATTTAAAATCCAAACTTAACAAATTAAATATATATTCCTATAAAGAAAGTGTGTTCTATCCATTTATAAACTTTTTCCATCATTTTAGTTAATGAAAATTGGTGCAATTAAAATATATTTTCATTACTCCTTAAAGCTTGCAAAAATCATAACTTAATATCTATAAATTTGAATAATATCTTTTCCACTATTTTACTTGTAACTAATGCAACGTCACACTGATGTTGCAATATATTCCAAATATTACCACAAATAGTTATTCTGTTGAAATACCCAATCTCTATTACAAAAAAATGGCTGCCTTGTGCAACGGAATTTGTTTGTCGCAATATCACTACCATATTGCAACGTCGATGGAGTTTGTTGCAATAGTTAGCTACTTTTTTGCAACAATATTTGTAACTAATGCAACGTCACACCGATGTTGCAATATCTTACTGAATATTGCCACGAATAGTTATTCTGTTGAAAGACCTAGTCTCTATTACAACAAATTGACTGCCCTCTTGCAACGAAATTTGTTTGTCGCAATACCGCTACCATATTGCAATGTCGATACATTTTGTTGCAATACGAGGCTTGTATTGCAACAAAGTTAGTATTTATCGCGACGAAACTAACTTATGGCAATATGTGCGGCCTATTACCACAACCGGAGAGTTTGTGGTAATATTGTGTTTTATTGCAACAAAACATAGTTGTAGCAATAAATTTTGTTGCAATAGACCGGAATCCTTGTAGTTACGCATAACACCAGGCTCGGATGCCACTGTTGGGGAACGTAGTAATTTCAAAAACTTTCCTACGCACACGCAAGATCATGGTGATGCATAGCAACAAGAGGGGAGAGTGTTGTCCACGCACCCTCGTAGTCTGAAAGCGGAATCGTTAGAACAACGCGGTTGATGTAGTCGTAAGTCTTCACGGCCCGACCGATCAAGCACCGAAACTACGGCACCTCCGAGTTCTAGCACACGTTCAGCTCGATGACGATCCCCAGACTCTGATCCAGCAGAATGCTGGGGAAGAGTTCCATCAGCACGACGGTGTGGTGATGATCTTGATGTTCTACCGTCGCAGGGCTTCGCCTAAGAACTGCTACAATATTATCGAGGACTATGGTGGAGGGGGGCACTGCACACGGCTAAGAGATCAAGAGATCAGTTGTTGTGTCTATGGGGTGCCCCCATCCCCCGTATATAAAGGAGTGGAGGAGAGGGGGCCGACCAAGGGGGTGGCGCGCCCTAGGGGGGGAGTCCAACCCCAACCGGGAGTAGGACTCCCCCTTTTCCTATTAGGAGTAGGAGAGGGAAGGAAGAGGGGGAGGGAAGAAGGAAAGGGGGGTCGGCCCCCCTCCCAATTCGGATTGGGCTTGGGGGGGGGGGGCTCCTTTGCTCCTTCTCCCTCCTTTCCACTAAAGCCCAATAAGGCCCATGTACCTACCGGGGGGTTCCGATAACCTCCCGGAGCTCCGGTATAGTCTCAATCTCACCCGGAACCTTTCCGGTGTCCAAATATAGTCGTCCAATATATCGATCTTTATATCTCGACCATTTCGAGACTCCTCGTCATGTCCGTGATCACATCCAGGACTCCGAACAACCTTTGGTACATCAAAACTCATAAACTCATAATAAAACTGTCAACGAAACCTTAAGCATGCGGACCCTACGGGTTCGAGAACTATGTAGACATGACCTAGAACTATTTCCGGTCAATAACCAATAGCGGAACCTAGATGCTCATATGGGCTCCTACATATTCTACGAAGATCTTTATTGATCAAACCGCATAACAACATACGTTGTTCCCTTTGTCATCGGTATGTTACTTGCCCAAGATTCGATCGTCGGTATCCAATACCTAGTTCAATCTCGTTACCGGCAAGTCTCTTTAGTCGTTACGTAATGCATCATTCCGTAACTAACTCATTAGCTACATTGCTTGCAAGGCTTATAGTGATGTGCATTACCGAGAGGGCCCAGAGATACCTCTCCGACAATCGGAGTGACAAAACCTAATCTCGAAATACGCCAACTCAACATGTACCTTTGGAGACACCTGTAGAGCTCCTTTATAATCACCCAGTTACGTTGTGACGTTTGGTAGCACACATAGTGTTCCTCCGATAAACGGGAGTTGCATAATCTCATAGTTATAGGAACTTGTATAAGTCATGAAGAAAGCAATAGCAACATACTAAATGATCAAGTGCTAAGCTAACGGAATGGGTCAAGTCAATCACATCATTCTCCTAATGATGTGACCCCGTTAATCAAATGACAACACATGTCTATGGTTAGGAAACATAACCATCTTTGATTAATAAGCTAGTCAAGTAGAGGCATACTAGTGACATTAAGTTTGTCTATGTATTCACACATGTATCATGCTTCCGGTAAATACAATTATAGCATGAATAATAAACATTTATCATGATATGAGGAAATAAATAATAACTTTATTATTGCCTCTAGGGCATATTTCCTTCAAATGATAGTGCAACTTATTTGTGGCATTGCCGTTTGGGTCATATTGGTGTAAAGCGCATGAAGAAACTCCATACTGATGGACTTCTGGAATCACTTGATTATGAATCACTTGGTACTTGTGAACCATGCCTCATGGACAAGATGACTAAAACGCCGTTCTCCGGAACTATGGAATGAGCAACTGATTTGTTGGAAATCATACATACTGATGTATGTGGTCCAATGAATATTGAGGCTCGCGGCGGGTATCATTATTTTCTCACCTTCACAGATGATTTGAATAGATATGGGTATATCTACTTGATGAAACATAAGTCTGAAACATTTCAAAAGTTAAAAGAATTTTAGAGTGAAGTGGAAAATCATCGTAACAAGAAATAAAATTTATATGATATGATCATGGAGGAGAATATTTGAGTTACGAGTTTGGTTTACATTTGAAGCAATGCGGAATAGTTTCGCAACTCACGCCACCCGGAACACCACAACGAAATGGTGTGTCCGAACATTGTAATCGTACTTTACTAGATATGGTGCGATCTATGATGTCTCTTACTGATTTACCGCTATCGTTTTGGGGTTATGCTTTAGAGACGGTCGCATTCACGTTAAATAGGGCACCATCAAAACCCGTTGAGACGACGCCTTATGAACTGTGGTTTGGCAAGAAACCAAAGTTGTCGTTTCTTAAAGTTTGGGGCTGCGATGCTTATGTGAAGAAACTTCAACCAGATAAGCTCGAACCCAAATCGGAGAAATGTGTCTTCATAGGATACCCAAATGAGACTATTGGGTACAGCTTCTATCACAGATCTGAGGGGAAGATTTTTGTTGCTAAATTCGGTTCCTTTCTAGAGAAGGAGTTTCTCTCGAAATAAGTGAGTGGGAGGAAAGTAGAACTTGATGAGGTAACTGTACCTGCTCCCTTATTGGAAAGTAGTTCATCACAAGAACCGATTCCTGTGACAACTACACCAATCAGTGAGGAAGCTAATGATATTGATCATGAAACTTCAGATCAAGTTACTACCGAACCTCGTAGGTCAACCAGAGTAAGATCCGCACCAGAGTGGTACGGTAATCCTATTCTGGAAGTCATGTTACTTGACCATGGCGAACCTACGAACTATGAGGAAGCAATGATGAGCCCAGATTCCAAAAAATGGCTTGAGGCCATGAAATCTGAGATGGGATCCATGTATGAGAACAAAGTATGGACTTTGGTTGACTTGCCCGATGATCGGCAAGCCATCGAGAATAAATGGATCTTCAAGAAGAAGACTGACGCTGATGGTAATGTAACTATCTACAAAGCTCGACTTGTTGCGAAAGGTTTTCGACAAGTTCAAGGGGTTGACTACGATTAGACTTTCTCACCCGTAGCAACGCTTAAGTCTGTCCGAATCATGTTAGCAATTGCCACATTTTATGATTATGAAATATGGCAAATGGATGTCAAAACTGCATTCCTGAATGGATTTCTGGAAGAAGAGTTGTATATGATGCAACCGGAACGTTTTGTTGATCCAAAAGGTGCTAACAAAGTGTGCAAGCTCCAGCGATCCATTTATGGACTGGTGCAAGCCTCTCGGAGTTGGAATAAACGCTTTGATAGTGTGATCAAAGCATATGGTTTTATACAGACTTTTGGAGAAGCCTGTATTTACAAGAAAGTGAGTGGGAGCTCTGTAGCATTTTTGATATTATATGTAGATGACATATTGTTAATTGGAAATGATATAGAATTTCTGGATAGCATAAAGGGATACTTGAATAAAAGTTTTTCTATGAAAGACCTCGGTGAAGCTGCTTACATATTGGGCATCAAGATCTATAGAGATAGATCAAGACGCTTAATTGGACTTTCACAAAGCACATACCTTGATAAAGTTTTGAAAAAGTTCAAAATGGATCTGGCAAATAAAGGGTTTTTGCCTGTATTACAAGGTGTGAAGTTGAGTCAGACTCAATGCCCGACCACAGCAGAAGATAGAGAGAAAATGAAAGATGTTCCCTATGCTTCAGCCATGGGCTCTATCATGTATGCAATGTTGTGTACCAGACCTGACCTATGCTTAGCAATAAGTTTGGCAGGGAGGTACCAAGGTAATCCAGGAGTGGATCACTGGACAGCGGTCAAGAACATCCTGAAATACCTAAAAAGGACTAAGGATATGTTTCTCATTTATGGAGGTGACGAAGAGCTAGTCGTAAATGGCTACGTCGATGCAAGCTTTGACATTGATCTGGATGATTCTAAATCGCAAACCGGATACATGTTTATATTGAACGGTGGAGCTATCAGTTGGTGCAGTTCTAAACAAAGCGTCGTGGTGGGATCTACATGCGAAGCGGAGTACATAGCTGCTTCAGAAGCAGCAAATGAACGAGTCTGGATGAAAGAGTTCATTTCCAATCTAGGTGTCATACCTAGTGCATCGGGACCAATGAAGATCTTCTGTGACAATACTGGTGCAATTGCCTTGGCAAAGGAATCCAGATTTCACAAGAGGACCAAACACATCAAGAGACGCTTCAATTCCATCTGGGATCAAGTCCAAGTGGGAGACATAGAGATATGCAAGATACATACGTATCTGAATGTTGCAGACCCGTTGACTAAGCCTCTTCCACAAGCAAAACATGATCAGCACCAAGACTCCATGGGTGTTAGAATCATTACTGTGTAATCTAGATTATTGACTCTAGTGCAAGTGGGAGACTGAAGGAAATATGCCCTAGAGGCAATAATAAAGTTATTATTTATTTCCTCATATCATGATAAATGTTCGAATACCTAATTAGTACCTAGTTCTTACTAACTAATTAGTACCTAGGAACTACTGCCCTAATTACCATCTAATTTGATGACCCTATAGGGGTGGAAAGTGGTAGCGGATATTCCAATTATCCAACTATAAAGTGAAATAAGTGGTCAAATTTTACTCGTTTTATGATTCATCTTAGAAATTTGATTCGTTTCCACCATTACATGAACCCTAACTCATTTGCCACATCTGCATCCGATTTGTTTCCACTCTTACATGAACCCTAACTAATTTGATGCAACTAAAAAAAACCTAGGCAGAGGTAGGGGAGAGGGAGGAGCAGGCGTGCTCACCTCGGGTGCCTGCGACGAGGGAGGGGCAGGCGGCGTCGAGGTCGGGGTCGGGGGCTCGGGCGCGC
>LR880968.1:4403719-4489634 GCA_904067115.1 Aegilops sharonensis | reverse complement strand
AAGAAGAAAAATAGAAATTTTCTATTTTTCTTCTTCTCCTCTATTCCTTTCTTCTTCTCCTCTTCTTTTTCTTCTTATTTCCTCTTCTTATTTATTTCTCCTCTTCTTCCTCTCCTCTTCTTCTCCTTTCTTCCTCTTCTTATTTTCCTTTTTCCTCTCATTCTTTTAGTATTGCTTGTTTTAAAAAAATGTTCAAATAGAAAATTTCGAAAAAAAACAAAGGTTTTGCCTAATGCATTGTTCATATGAATATACAAACATTTGCATATTCCTACAATAATTAATATCACCAAAAAAATCTATGAACAGAAAAAAAAACATTAATACACATATGAACAAAAAATACATATATGAAGAAAAACATGCTCTGAACAATTTTTTTATACATTTTGAACATCTACATACACATAGCCACATACATACACATATACATTATATATATATGAACAAAAAATTAAACTAATAAAAGTGAAAAAAACAGAGTCGGTGCAGCGCGGCGGCTCACAGCGGGGGCGGCTAGATGACGATGGCGGCTCGCGGGCGAGGGGTATATATAGGCAACTAATTGGTCCCGGTTGGTGACTCGAACCGGGACTAAAGGGCAGCCTTTGGTCCCGGTTCGTCCCACCAACCGGGACCAATGGTGGTGGTCCAGGAGCGAGGCCCATTGGTCCCGGTTCGTCCCACCAACCGGGACCAAAAGGTCCAGACGAACCGGGACCAATGGCCCACGTGGCCCGGCCGACCCCCGGGGCTCACGAACCGGGTCCAATGCCCCCATTGGTCCCGGTTCTGGATTGAACCGGGACTAATGGGCTGGCCGGGCCTGGACCATTACCCTGTTTTCTACTAGTGTTTTGGGAAGGAGCTGGATCAAAGAGGAAGTACCATTTGGTCAAGTGGGCAGCGGTGTGTAGGCCCAAAAAATATGGTGGCTTGGGAATCACAAATTCTAAGCTTATGAATGTCGCCCTATTGACCAAATGGTGGTGGAAGTTAGCCAATGGTGAGTCAGGTCTATGGGCGGACCTACTCCGAGCTAAGTACTTTCCGGACAGTAACGTGTTCAACGCCAAGTCCTTGGGATCGGCGTTCTGGAACGGTATCCAGGCAGTGCGTTTGGCGTTTGCATCAGGTGCGAGTTTTGAGGTGAAAGACGGCATGTCCACGCAGTTTTGGTAAGACAAATGGCTCGAGGATAGACCCCTCTCGCAACTGTTTCCGCAGTTGTACAATGCGGCCTCGGATATCAACGTGTTGGTGGGGGATGCCCTGCGATGCTCTCCACCGGCGGTCCATTTTTTACGGCAATTAACGACACTAGAAGCGGCGAGTTGGGACTCACTGCAGGCCCAGATCACGTTAGCTTGGGAGCTGATAAGGTGTCCTGGGACTTGACTGCGTCCCACAAGTTTTCGGTCAAGTCTTTATACAGCAAACTCACTGAGGAAAACACACTAGACATAGCTAGGGGGCTATGGAAGGTTGGGCTTCCGCTCAAGATTAAGATCTTCTTTTAGAAGATGTTTCGGAATCGCCTTCCAACGGCCGATAACGTAGCCAAGTGCAACGGCCCGTCTGATGGGGCATGTGTAGTCTGTGAGCTCCACGAGGATGCGAACCATCCTGTCTTCCAGTGTGCGTTAGCTAAGTTTGTGTGGACTGCCGTGAGGGACGTGTTCCGACAAAATTGGAACCCTAGATCGGGAGTGGAACTCTTGGTTGTGCTGCAGTCACAGCACGAAGCCAACGCTAGGGTGCTATGGCAATGCGTGGGAGTGTTGCTTTGGTCTCTTTGGACGATTAGAAATAAGATGACAATCGAGAAAAGGTTTCCTGCTCACCTGGCTGACGTGATTTTCAAATGCCATCTCTTTCTTCACATGTGGACACCTTCGGGGAAACAACGCGATGCTGAGCTAATGAAGTCAACGATGGAGAAGATCAGCAGTAGTATTGTTAGAATAAATCCGAGGCCACCGTCGATATACCAAGGACCAAGCAATCACACGAGCACGATACCGAGATTTGTTAACGAGGTTCACTGATATGGCTACATCACCGGGGCCTGATTACGGGCGCTCCTCCCAGTCACACCGTCACAATACCGCACCCGGTCGCCCTTGACACCGGCACATGCCGCCGGCTTCCCGTGCGTTCCGGTGCTATTATGTTGGCATAGGTTACATCGTATGTCTACCCCCGCTATATATGAGAGGCCTAGGATACAAGTGTCCTACTAGGACATGACTCCATATCCTATCTAAACACAATACAACTACAAGTCCAACTGTAACCTACCTCGTACACTATATTCGACACAACTCCAACAAACTGCACATTGACGAATATACTTGGATTTGTCCATGCGTCAAACTTCCATATACGTTGGACTTGAGCTTATCCCATGAGTACCGCTGCTACTCCAAAGACTCCATGCGACTCCACCTGCAACTTGTAGTCCCTTCTTTTCTTGACCACAGTCAACACTCGAGCAAAATTAAGTCTCTTGTTACTCAATTTTTGCTCCCAACTTTCAGAGTATCTGTCCAACGCCATCACACACTGATCACTGACCTACGTGAAAGTGAACAACTCACATATTGGGTGTCACACATAAGAGTTACCTGAACTCAACATCACCGCTCCTTTCTTAACCGCCTGTCTGAAACTTGAAAGAATTTCACCGTTGCTTGTAGTCATCCCTAGTCAAATTCGTAGTTGTCTCACCACATGTGTGACCACCAGAGCCCTGGCCTGTCTCCATGTCCCGTGCATACCGCACGCCTCGTTGCTATTACCGCGTCGAGCCTCCGCTGTCCCGGTCGAATCTCAAGGGTCGCGAAACCACACCACTCAACCCCCACTGCAGAGTACCACCGATCATCACCAACCAATGACGAGTTTCACGCTTCCATCAGACCACTGGGCTCCAGTCCAAACTACGTGTCACTCGCTTTTCCCCGCTGAATAGGCTTTGATTCTCTGGATCCTTACATCGTAGCCCCTCAATCCAGCTCCACCTTCAACATGACTCAATGGTAGATGATCAGTCCACCCTCACACCCCGTCGATTTCAAGCTCTCATGTGCGCACCGTCTTGAATCAACCCCGCGCCATAGTCTTGTTGAAGCCACACAAGCACTCGGGCCTGTGCCACGTGTTTCCACACCCCAGAAGTCGGCCACCATCAGCATCACGCTCCAATGTCGTTGTCGCTGATCCCACCACCGTCTTCTGTACCAACCGACTTACGCCGATCCGTCAGACTGTCCAGGCCAACTGCCCTATGTGTCTGACCCGAGCCGACTTTTCTGACTGCAACCATCTGCAACTCCTCACAGCTCTCGTCATCCATCTTAACTGGTTGACATCCCGCAACGCCTTCAAGCATCCTTATTGTGCCAACAAATCTTTCATCATAGCTGTCATAACCCAAGATTTTCTGTTCTGTCAAACTTCTCCACCTCAAACCTGATACCCCTTGATGCCAGATTCTTTGTATGATTGACCTGTGAAAAAATAACCAAGCTTTTTTCCACAATGCTAAAGTACAGAAAGCAAGCATACGTGCTCACGTCCCAGTACTAATAGCAATTTCACGTGGTGTAGCTCCTAGCTCGATCCGGATGCTAGCTTGCTTTGTCCTCCTGATGAATTTTCTTGCTTGTGTAGGTTGCCTTGATATTGCACGACTAACGTTCGGACTCGTCCCTTTTCTTTTGGTCCAAAACAAATCTCATATGCACACCGTGGCACAACTCAAGCGCCGATCTGCTGCATCGCTACAGCATGTCCGCCTCCAGCTCATAGACCCTGCAACTGCGCCACACCCAAGCCTGGACCAGGCACCTGGACTCCGTGGCCTTCGCTCGGGCCTGCCGGCCGCGCCAGCGCACGTATGCGCGTATCCATGCGATTGCAGTACGCCTGCCCAGGCACACGCGCCGCAATACGCCGCTGCTGCTCACCCAGTCTGGATTGTTCCGATCTCGACGAATCACTTATAAACTGTTGCCGCCATGTATCTGCATCTTGATCCGATTACTGTTCGAAGATCACAACACGACCAATCCTACCTGGATCGTAACTCGCCGATGATTTCCATCCCGTATCACGATTGCTTCCTGAAGATTTAGGTCGATGCTTCTTCTTCCTTTAGATCAATAATCCGTAGCCTCCTCGTAACCTTGCTCTGATACCACTTGTTAGAATAAATCCGAGGCCACCGTCGATCTACCAAGGACCAAGCAATCACACGAGCACGACACCGAGATTTGTTAACGAGGTTCACCGATATGGCTACATTCCCGGGGCCTGATTACGGGCGCTCCTCCCCATGACACTGTCACAATACCGCACCCGGTCGCCCTGGACACCGGCACAAGCCGCCGACTTGCCCTGCGTTCCGGTGCTATTATGTTGGCATAGGTTACATCATGTGTCTACCCCCGCTATATATGAGAGGACTAGGATACAAGCGTCCTACTAGGACATGACTCCATATCCTACCTAAACACAATACAACTACAAGTCCAACTGTAACCTACCTCGTACACTATATTCGACACAACTCCAACAAGTATCCCGCGTCTCTGACACTCTGCTTGAGATGGCTCATGTCTCTTTTGGCTTCGATGGCGTGAAGGTGACCTCAGGTGTGGGTTGTCTTGCGGACACCTTTTTTTCGATAAAGGACATTTCATTGAATAGATATATCGAGGTGATACAATCATATCGAAAGAAAGCCCGGCCTCTGCATAGCTAGATGCATACAGCCAAAAAGTCCAGAGCACCCTAAAAATAAAATAATTTGATACAATGCCAAGCAATAAATCGTGTCCAGCCTAAGGAGCGGTAGATCCTATCCGTAAATCACGCCACCATCCATGGGGGTAAAAACCTCCCTGGCCGTACGCTCCAGCCGTGTAGACGCCATCATAAAAATGTCCCTGTCTTCTGGCTTCTGCAAGATAGACCAAGTACGAAGCCATCGTGTACAAACATGAATAACCTGCATAGGAGACGAAACACATTTATTGTTAAAAACCACATCATTCCTGGTAAGCCACATTGCCCAGCATAAGGCCGCTGCTCCCACAAGAATATGGGCAGAAAATTGTTTATCTATACCTCGCAACCAGTTGCCGAACATATTCCGTGCACTACGTGGTGGGTATAAACTCGAAGCTACTTGGACCATAGCCCAAACTGCCTGGACGACCTTGCACTCAAAAAATAAGTGTTTGATAGACTCGTCATGTTGGCAAAAGACACATGTCTTGAAACCATGCCAGTTTCGTCGTGCCAGATTATCTCTAGTTAGGATGACTCCTTTGTTAAGAAACCAGAGGAAAATCTTCACTCTTAGGGGGCTTTTTAGTTTCCACAATTTCCTGTTATCTACAGGAACATCACAATGAACCATTGCATCATACATGGATTTGACCGAAAATTTGCCATTCTGATGCAAGTTCCATCGAAAAGTGTCCGGCTCATCTGACAGTTGAATGTCCTCCAGGCGAGTGAGTAATTCATTGCATGCTGTCAAACGAGTGCCCAAAAGATCCCTACGGAAAGAAATATCGGGGTTTTCCTGTCCTAATACTTGTTTGATCGTGACAAATTTATGTCTGACGATCCGGTACAAGCTCGGATATTGCACCATTAGTGGAGTGTTCCCTCGCTAGGTATCTTCCCAGAAACGAACCTGAGCACCGTCCCTAACCAAGAAGGTCCCAAATTGGAAGAAGAATTCCTTGGCCTTCATGACACCACTCCAAAAATGTGAATCCCCAGGTTTCCAATGAATTTGAGAAAAGGCATCGGATCCCACATACTTGTTGCGAATGATTTCCTGCCATACTCCATTCTCAGTGAGTAGTTTATAGACCCACTTGCTGAGAAGAGCGATATTTTTAATCTCAAGGTCTTGGATTCCCAGGCCCCCTTGGCTTTTAGGTCTGCATAATACGCTCCACCTAGCCAGTCTATATTTCTTGGTTTCGTTATCACACTGCCAAAAAAATCTGGATCTAAAGTAATCTAGCCGCTGTAGAACCCCTTTCGGCAGGTGGAAGAATGACAACATGTATAAAACCATATTGCTTAGGACAGATTGATCAAGATCAATCTCCCCCCATAAGACAAGAGTTTGGCCTTCCAACTGGCTAAACGTTTCTCAAGTCTCTCTTCCACATGCTTCCACTCAGCGATAGTTAAACGCCGATAGTGTATGGGGATACCCAGATACCTTATCGGAAACTGCCCGAGCTGGCATCCAAAAATGTCGGCATACTCGGGTGCAGATTCTGCAGCATCTCCAAAGCAAAAAAGTTCACTCTTATGAAAATTAATTTTGAGACCAGAAAGTTCCTCAAAGGCACACAAGAGCAGCTTGAGATTTCTTGATTTATCTAGATCATGATCCATAAAAAGAATCGTGTCATCTGCATATTGTAGAATGGATAGACCATCTTCTACCAGGTGTGGAATGACCCCGCTAATTTGACCATCCAGCTTGGCCCGCTCCACAAGGGTAGCCAGCATGTCGGCCACAATGTTAAACAGAATAGGAGAAGCGGGGTCGCCTTGACGAAGCCCCTTCCTTGTCTGAAAATAGTTGCCAACGTCTTCATTAACTTTTATGGCCACACTACCGCCAGAGACAAAGCTCTCTACCCAGCGACACCACTTTTGTGAAAACCCTTTCATGCGTAAGGTTTGCAACAGGAAGGGCCACTTAACTTTGTCGTAGGCTTTCTCAAAATCAATTTTAAGAATGACACCGTTTATTTTTTTTCCGGTGCAGTTCATGTACAGTTTCGTACAGGACGACCACTCCATCTAAAATGTTACGACCTTGCATAAATGCTGTCTGTGTGGGTTTTACGACATGGTCAGCTACACCGTTCAACCGATTAGTCGCTACCTTCGTAAAAATTTTAAAACTTACATTGAGAAGGCAAATCGGTCGATATTGTTGAATACGACTAGCCTCCTTAATCTTAGGCAGTAGAATAATTTCCCCAAAGTTTAAACGAGAAATATCAAGGTCCTCGGAATGCAGTTGGTTGAACAACTGAACCAAGTCTGCCTTAATGACGTTCCAAAAGCATTGATAGAATTCTGCAGGAAAGCCATCTGGACTCGGCGCCTTGTTGTGTTCCATCTGAAAAACAGCGGTTCGAATTTCCTCCTCAGAAAACGGAGAGGTTAGGAATTCGTTTTCCGCTTCCGTAACTTGAGTGATGTCATGAGTAACGGATTCATCTAGATGAAAATTAGTCTCGGCTGAAGGCCCAAAAAGGTCTTTGTAAAACTTAGTGATAAAATTTCTAAGTGTTACGTCCCCCTCTATTCGGCCTTCCTCCTGGTCAAGGGCGAATATACGCTTCTTTCTATGTCTGCCATTGGCTAGCATCTGAAAGTATTTCGTATTATCATCACCTTGCACTAACGAATCCTCCTTGCTACGTTGGTACCATTTAATCTCTTCTTCACGTAGTAGACGGGCAATCTGCTCGTTAAGATTGCTTTTTTGCTCGATCTCAACAGCAGACAGAGGCCTCACCTCCGCTATTTTATCAAGGGAATCAATTAGGGTAGACAAACGCAGTTTTTCTTTTTGCGGACACCTAGGTTGGGGCTGTATTCATCTAAACTCTGGACCTGTTTGTTATGATCTTTTGGCCGGTGTGGCCTAACTTTGTTTGGTTTGTAAGCTATGTGAACCTTGTGATGCTAGCAGTTGGCTTTATTGATTTAAAGCCGGATGCTTCTAGCGTCTCCGTTTCAAAAAAAAGGCAGCAATCACAGCAAGGCAACGACCACGGCAAGGCAGCCGGCAACGAGGGGTCTCTGCACGACGACGACTCCGCGACCACGGCAAGGCAGCCGGCGACGAGGGGATCTACACAACGACGACTCCGCGATCACGAGCAGCACGACAGGCTCTTGGGATTGCATTGCAAACTTGTAGGTTCAGGTATAGCGGTTCAGGTTCAGGTTCAGGTGGTGCCTAATCTTGATCAAGAACAAGAACTACCTCTGACCATCAACTTTTGCTCTCTGCTTCCTCTGCTTCAGAAAATCCTCTGTTTTCTACTGGAAATCCCCTCATTTTTTAGATAAATATGAACATGTACATGGTTTGGTTGTGGAATATACATCCACATGTTACTGTTCCCGCGAACTGGGTTAGCGGCCGCTATCTCGGGCAATAGCGGCTGTAGCGTTTGCATGAGCCAGCCGCGAAATGAGTTAGCCCGCCATCTTAAAGTATGCATAGATGTAGCTGAAGTGCTCAACACTGTGCACTGTCACACTGCTGAGCAAGGCTCAGTTAGTTTCGGCTCCTGATTTTCTTTTCTTTTTTTGGCTGCGGATTCAGACTCCTGATTTGATACTTTAGATGATTTTTTTGTGGTCACCTAGCTGCTTGGCAAAATTGAAAGAAAAAAAAAACCAACTGTAATAACCCTTTTTTGCGAGGGAACCTTTTTTTGTAACTTGGGTATGCGACATCTGAGTTAATGCTTTGGGCATGGTTTTCTTTTCTTTTTGAGGCAATGCTCTGGGTATCTTGGAAACTAATTTGCCTCTGCTCACACTGGGCTAGGACCATTTCGCCGGGAGCTGCTGTTAGGCGATTGGCGCTGCGGGCGGTCGAAGGGGAAGCTTAATTAGTGGGCCGGCCCAGCGAAGAGAAAAACTGCGAAAATAAAATATTCAGAACGGTTTGAAGGATGTCGAACATGTAAGTGTCAATTTAAATGCCGCCCCCCTTGTAGCATACGAGGATATCTTCTTCGCTCCGTCAGCAGGGCTCGCTGCGGTGTGCCACAACTCAAACTCCATGTGCCAGATCACTCCAGTTTTCATGTTGGTCAAGAAGGGCGACGTTGCTCATCTCCAAGTTGTGGTGACATGGTCCTCTTTAGGCTGTGTTCGGTTGAGAGGGATTTGGCAGGGATTGAAGGGCTAGCTAGGTCATAGCACCGACAGGGGACAATTTGGGTATAGCAACGAATCCTAGTCCTAGTAAATCAGTTTCATCATGATCCCACGCCACAAGCTAGAGTAGAGAACAAGGAATCCCAGAATGATATCACCATGATTCTGAAAATGTCATGGTATGCTACTGCTACCTGCTGTTACGACATTTTACTTTCAAAACAAAGTTAACAGCCTGACACCGGCCTGTAGGACAACAAACATCACAATATTGAGGTTCAGTCTAGTAGAGATTCTCTTCTAGCATAGCATAGGAGGATCTCTTCTTCACTCCGTCAGGCCCGACCAGCCCGACCAACATTTAGCTTGCTGTTTGTATCCCCTTGATGCTTCATTATGAATCAATAAAAGACACCCTTTATCAAAAAAAAAAAGCTTGCTGTTAATCCTTGATGCAGCACACACTAGTACTGTTATCTCAGCACATACACCTTCCAGGATACAACAGAGAAATATATTGACAAATACAAATACGTTTCAACAAATAAACAATTATTGAGTCAAATGAATTGACAAATACAAACATGTTTTAACAAATGAACAATTACTAAGTCCAAATGGAAAAGAATAATCGCTAATATGGGTAAAAATAAAAAACGATTGTCTAAAGCTTGAATCAACAGAGTTTTGAAACAACAGAAAGAAACGTTAACACACGATTGTTTAAAGCAAACATACTGATTGGGCGGTACTGCAGGACAGCAGCAATAAGAGAGTGATAAATATGAAAGCTTCATTGAGCTACGCCACAACTTCTTCGATCTCGCTGGCCCCGCTGCACCCAGCAACATCGCGGCTGCTCTGATGAAGGTCTCCCTCTTGTGTGTTGTCGCGGCCGTTGAGAAAATAGGCAGTTCTATCTGCATGCCCATCTTCTTCAATCCCAGTCATCTTGCTGTAACTAGCATCTTTGTTCTCTTCAAAAATCTCAGTCTTCATGACGCACTCACCATCTTTACCCTCTTCAACAATGCTGAGAGTGATCTTATTCTGGTGCTCCTTAGCCTCAGTTTTCACGGCTTCAGTTGTCTCCCTCACGCCCTTGTTGGTTGCATACCATTTGGAGTACCGGAGAGTAATCTTTTGAAGGTTTAGGAGGTGCTTGATGCCCATATGTTCTTTACTAGCTGATCCATTGTACAGCTTGAGCTCAAGTCGATCCAGCTTTGGCATGGCTCCTTCCTCAAATATCACCCTAGGCATTCGGCAATCAACGTAGAACCTCTCAAGTTTTGCAAACCCCTCAGAGCTGATGTGTATCATTTTTGTTGGGAGGAGTTCAAGCCGCACGATGAGGCTATGCAATCTAGGCAGCCCTTGGAGTATCTTTACATCATCCTCCTCTAGCTTCCAGACCCTGATATCAAGCATACCAAGATGTTGCCCTGCAAGACCAATCGGAACCTTCAGGAATCTTAGCACTGTATGTTTCTTCCAGTAGTTGAGATATTTATTCCCTGATGATGACTGTACTATGCCCAATCTGAAATCACTATAAACTGCCAGGGAACTCTTCTTGATGCACTTGTTGAGGGAACAAAACAGAGCATTGTACATTCTTGCGTCTTCCTGCTCATCACTTGACACTACTGCAATCTCCTTCAGATAAGGGAGTTCAGCAAGCTCCTCCAGAGAGGATGCCGAACATTTCCTCAAATCAATGGTGCCCAGCTGCTGGAGTGATGTCATCTTCCCAAATCCATCAGGTAACTTCACTCCTTCACAGGATTCATTGTCACCAATAAGCAGATGGACCAGTGCTGTCAGCAGGACAACTTCATCGGGTAATTCTTTCACCTGTGATTTCCTTGCATCTAGAGTCTTCAGATGCTTTAACTTGCCAATTTGTGTTGGGAGCTCAGTGATTTGAGTCCCTCCTATATTTAGTATCTCCAAATATTGTAGGTTACCTATTTCTGGTGGGAGCTCAGTTATTTGAGTCTCTGCTATATCTAGTCCCTGCAAATATTGTAGATTGCCAATTTCTGGTGGGAGCTCGCTGATTTCCGTCTTTGCAAGGCACAACTGCTTCAACAGGACCATACTGCATATGTACTCCACATCAGCTTTCAGAATGCTCTTGCAGCCTTCTAAATCCAAAAGTTGTATACCTTCAAAGTGCCTAAGCAGAATTCGGTTTGCATGACCAAAAACAGTCAAGGAGCGAACACAACCATGAAACACCATACTTGGTAACTCATTTAGAATTTCTGAATCCGGACAGTTAATAGAGAGGTGAGGCAAAGCAGATCGGTTACCTCGTCCCAGCCAGTTAAAATATTCCCCTGAATTATCTTTAAGATCAAGCGAAGCAGCAAAGTCCTCATCTATGGCTATGGCTTTAAGGAGGCCGTGCATCATAGGGTGGATATGGTAGCTTATTGCCTCACCATTGTTGTTGCATTCCAGGGGTTGAATAATATTCCTATTGACGAGCTCGTCCAAGGAGTGGCTTGCTGCCTCCTCTCGACTAATCTCCCGACTCAGCCTGGCCTCATATTTGTTTGCTGATCCAATCAACTTAGTCTCCGGAGTAACAATAATCCCTTCTGCTACCAATTTTTTCACCAGCCGGTCTCTTATAATCGGGAGAGCCACAGGGAATATAGTCAAGCACAGTAAGCAAGTCTTTAGATGTGGGGAAAGTTCATTGTAGCTAAAGGATAGTATCCTTAGCATCTCCTCCCAACAGGGATCTTCTATAACGGCATGATCAATAGAACTGAGCAAGGCATGCCATTGATCCACTGATTTGACCCGCTGATCACTAGCCAACATAGAAGCCATAGTAATGATGGCTAAAGGTACCCCGCCACATTTCTTCAAGATATCAGTAGATACTTGTTCAAATTCTTGAGGACATTCACACCCAGGAGAGAATATTCTGTCATAAAAGAGTTTTTTGGAGTCATCATCAGACAGAACTCCCATTTGATAAATTGAGTCGTTAGAAGATGAGCAACATGCTTCAGATACACTGACTATGCGGGTTGTAGTGATTATTCTGCTGCCAAGACTGTCCAATTCAGAGAAAGCAAGCTTGATAATTTCCCACACTCTTTTATCCCATATGTCATCTATGACGATGAGGTACCTGTACAAATTGTGAGAGCGTCAGAGAAATATTAGATGTGCATGAAAAAAATAATCTAGCATGTTTTTGTGTGTATTTAAACGAGCAAAGGAGAATGCATGCCAAAGTAAACATTCCACTCAAAATGAACAGGGAAAAGGATGCTGAGCAGAATGCATTCCAACCTCAGGGATCCAATACTTACTACGATAATAATTTCAGATCCAAGGGTGGAAAACACAGAAATTGCTGGATCAGAAACATGTAGCAATATATAAAAAGAGTTAATTCGATATATGCCACTGCCAACTTTGCGTATTTGAAACATACTACCGCAAAAGAACTTATAAAAAATGCCATGACCAACACTTGGATACTTGTTAAATGCCAATGTAGCAGTGGCATATATCGATACTTTTTGCAGTGACATTTTTCGTAAGACATTTTTTGCAGTGCCATTTTTTTGGATATGTGAAGTTGGAGTGACATATATCGAATAAATCTAGAGTTTGGCGCTCTGCCCTTAGGAATGACAGAGGGCCGACTATCTACTTTTTGCCTGAATTGTCATTTCACTGTTTTGATTTATCATTAGTTGGAGCAAGGGAAAATATTCATGTACTTGTGTGGTTAGAAATGCAATGAATTCTGTTGATCATACACCTCTAATGTCTGTGCCCAATATATTTGTATTTGCTAATTAAATTGGTAAGGGATAATGTACTTGTGTGGTTAGAAACAATAATGGAAGTAGTTATCCTTAATTCGTCAATATAAACTTGCAATTTATACGCCGTTTGTGTTGCATGCCACAACAAAAAGGAAATACACTCATCAGCATAAGATTGGTAAGGGATAATGTGTACCTCTTGTTCTCAAG
The DNA here is from genome assembly GCA_904067115.1 of Aegilops sharonensis. Lineage (NCBI taxonomy): Eukaryota > Viridiplantae > Streptophyta > Magnoliopsida > Poales > Poaceae > Aegilops > Aegilops sharonensis. The sequence goes on along the minus strand of LR880968.1, from coordinate 4,476,666 downwards.
GATTGCCCGAAGTTCATCGATGAGCTGTAGTTCGTTCATCATGACGAGTTGATTTCCAGACATACCGAGATCAAGGATGATATTCACGAGAACCTTCTGCACGTCAGCATTCTGACCGGTTGAAACAAAAGCTCTGCAGTCGAAACCATTTTTGATCTTGTCATACACTGTCTTGACCAGAGTAGTTTTGCCCAATCCTCCAAATCCAACAACAGAGACTGTCTTCAGATTTTTGCTGGGTATGTTGTCCTCGTCTGATAGTAACTTCATGAGCTCTTGGCAATTTTTCCCATCAATGCCGACAAGCTTTGTCACTTCTATGTACAGAGCTCGCAAACGAGGATCGATACTCATGATGGCGACATGATAGGAGACAATATTATCAACACGGTACCTTGCACATCGGTCAACCACCTCGCGGACCTGACGCCTCATGCCCTTGATTGCGGCTGCCACGATCTGATGGCAAGTCTTGCCTTTCTTGAATAAATTGCCCATCTTCTTGATGAGCCCCTTAGAGACATCCGAGCTCGTCAAGGACAACAAGCAGGAGTCGACAACAACGTCCATGTTGTAGGACAGCTGCCTGACCACCTGTGCCCAGAGCTTGACCTGCACATCGGGCTGGTCCCGCGGAACCTCGGCCAGCTTGCGAAGGGCAGCGTACATGCTCCTCATCTCTCGGGAGAGATACTCGACGTCTTGTCTGACGCTCGGCTGCAGCTTGTACTTCTCGTTGAGGAGCTCGTCTAGCTTGGGGAGCAGAGATGCCATGGCGCCCGTTGCCACATCCATGGCTCGCTCTCTCTGAGTTACCTTGAACAAAACAAACCAGAAGGAGCTAATTTATTGACCGGCTGAAGAAGTTTGTAGTGGTACAATCAATGGCGGGATTACTGATAAAGTCAAGCTATCATACTACTAACTGCCCTAGGCGCTCCTCATCGGCGCGGGCTCCGGGCGGCCGGGTTGTACTGGCTAGCCGTCAACGGTGCCCTGATCTGACCAGTAGATCGCGCTTGGTAATGGCATGCGTGGCGTCGCGTGTGGCGCACGGGATGTTAGGGAGGTGCGTGTGGCTGGGAGTCGGGTAGTACTAGTACGTACTCCCTTCGTAAACTAATATAAAAACGTTTAGATCACTACTTAGTGATCTAAACGCTCTTATATTTTTTTATGAAGAGAAGTGTTTAGATAACTATTTAGTGATCTAAACGCTCTTATATTTCTTTATGAAGAGGATGAACACAGCAACGAGCAAACTAGTGAGCTTAATTTGGGAGGAGAGTGCCTATAATCCCTATGGAGATCTCCATGGCATGCTAGATCTCTATAGCTACATGCTGCTGTGGACGTATTTTGAGTGGAAGGACCCTTAGCTGTGCCACTCTACGGTTACAAAGAAGGCAGTCTTCAATGTTCGTATTGCTGTGCTAAATGATAAGCTGTGTATAATGTGAAGTATGATTTTAATATTATCAACAAAGAGAAAATCGACATGGCCGATCATGTGCACTGGCTCACTGCCTTGTGGGCCTGTGCACAGCTGGGTCCTATGTATCAGCTGGATGTAGTACTAGCTATAGTAGCTTACAGTGTTATCCTGGCTGCTCTGGCAAGGGTCAGAGATCCGATCTTAATTAACTGAGACGGCCGCGCCGAAAGTAGCCTAGGATGCCACTCGGACTGCAGAGCCCCGGGCTAAACTACACCAATCTCCATGCGTTGTTGGATTGTATTGTAAATAAAAACAAGATTAGATTCCACCTGCTCCCTCAGACCATGTGGACGTGTATCGGTTTACGTGACCATCTCTCTCTAAGCTCTAGGTATTCAAAAATATAAAATCACTAAGCTCTAGGATAAGCGTGACGCTTTTCACACCCTTTCCATTGGTACTTGCAAATGGTCACCACGCTTGCGATGATGCCTACGATAAAGTGCATTATTTTTGACGAAAAGGGATTTTCTCCTGTCCCAATTTTATTAAAACGAGGCCAAACAGCGACCAGACCTGTTCACAGCGCTCCAATGCAACCAGAGTAGCTGAGCCAGACATAGCTACATGGTCCAAACGGAAGTGCTAAAGGAGGTGGCACATGCGCCAGAATATTAAACAGGAAGTTCAACAAGAGTAGAAATTGCCCAAGCGCGCGCACATCCCCTAATCAAAATGAGGCCTCAGGTAGAAGCCTAGCTTGTCATGTCCATCCAAACAGGCTTTCACCCTGCTTTATATATAAAACAATAACCAAACAGAGCACACAGGCGAACGATACCCAAAATCGCTCATGCGGGAGAGGCACTTCATCTTTACCTTCAAGTGTTGCACCTTGTCAGGCTCGACCGCTGTGATGACCATGTCAACGTAGTTGCCGACAACGAACAGTGTGTTTGCGGTCCCTCGTGGCTACTCGTTGTCCTCAAAGACGTTGTAGAGGAGCCAAGCAATGCGAGGGTTGCACCCAGCTTGGCGTTCCATGCTCTCGGGGCTTGTCAGGCACCGTACATGGCCCCGTATATCATGTACACCCTCTGCTCATGGTTCCTGGTGACAAAAGCTCGGCAGCTGGGTGACATACACCATGTCGCCATTGAGAAACGCCGACTTGAGGTTCATGCGGTGCACCTCCTAGCCATGGCCAGCAGTCAGACTGAACGTGCCGAGCAGGCTTTTCAACCAGGATCGATAGAAAAGTTGGTCAGTCCGAGCTCTGAAAATTAGCCCAATACACACATCCGGTCCGGTCATGTTTTAAACCGATCTGACCGAGAGGACCGACAAATACAGTCAACGCCGCCGCCGTTCCACCTGGTAGCGGCCTTCGGCGCTCTCTGGGTGAACCACCATGTCATCGAGCTTCCCTTCTCCTTCCTTCCTCCCATCCATGTGCACAGTAGCCTCTTTTCTCCGCTCACCATCGCATCCGTCTCAGCGCAGAGCATGCAGGCCGCCAGCCGCAGAGCACGCACAGCCGCCGGCGCTCTCTGGGTGAACCACCATGTCATCGAGCTTCCCTTATCCTTCCTTCCTCCCATCCATGTGCATAGTACCCTCTTTTCTCCGCTCGCCGTCGCATCCGTCTCAGCGTGGAGCATGCAGGCCGCCAGTGCAGAGCACACACGGCGACGGCGCTCTCTGGGTGAACCACCATGTCATCGAGCTCTCATGGATATCGGCCGTGAAGTTTAGTCTTCCAAACCTGACCTGACGGCCAGGGGCGTAGCTTTCGATCTGCTCCAGATGGCCAAGTGAGTTGGCCCGCAGTGCGAAGCCGCCGAATACGAAGATCTGTCCGGGGAGAAAGGTCTCACCCAGGACTGCGTCGTTGTTGATTGCAGAGGCCATCAAGCCTATCGATGACGACGCAGAGGAACTCTCAATGAAAGCACAAATGTCGGTGTCAAAACCGGCGGATCTCGGGTAGGGGGTCCCGAACTGTGCGTCTAGGCGGATGGTAACAGGAGACAAGGGACACGATGTTTTACCCAGGTTCGGGCCCTCTTGATGGAGGTAAAACCCTACGTCCTGCTCGATTGATATTGATATTGTGGATGTTTACAAGAGTGGACCTACCACGAGATCAAGGAGGTTAAACCCTAGAAGCTAGCCTATGGTATGATTGTAAGGGTTGTTGATGATGTTCTGATAGTCCTACGGACTAGAGCCATCCGGTTTATATAGACACCGGAGAGGGCTAGGGTTACATAGAGTCGGTTACAATGGTAGGAGATCTACATATCCGTATCGCCAAGCTTGCCTTCCACGCCAAGGAAAGTCCCATCCGGACACGGGGAGAAGTCTTCAATCTTGTATCTTCATAGTCTTGGAGTCCGGTCGATGATGATAGTCCGACAGATGATAGTTCGGCTGATGATGGTAGTCCAGCTATCCGGACACCCCCTAATCCAGGACTCCCTCAGCACTGTTTGAAGTTCTTTGTGTTGGTTTGAATAGATGAATCTGAGATTGTGTGATGCATATCGTATAATCAAACCCACGAATACTTGATGTGACATTGGAGTATCTAGGTGACATTAGGGTTTTTGTTGATTTGTGTCTTAAGGTGTTATTTTACTACGAACTCTAGAGTTGTTTGTGACAATTATAGGAATAGCCCAATGGATTGATCGGAAAGAATAACTTTGAGGTGGTTTTGTACCCTACAATAATCTCTACGTTTGTTCTTCACTATTAGTGACTTTGGAGTGACTCTTTGTTGCACGTTGAGGGATTGTTATATGATCCAATTATGTTATTATTATTGAGAGAACTTGCACTAGTGAAAGTATGAAACCTAGACCTTGTTTCGAAGCATTGCAATACCGTTTTCGTCAGTTTTGTTACTTGCTATCTTGCTGTTTTTATATTTTCAGATTACAAAAACCTATATCTACCATCCATATTGCACTTGTATCACCATCTCTTCGCCGAACTAGTGCACCTATACAATTTACCATTGTATTGGGTGTGTTGGAGACATAAGAGACTCTTTGTTATTTGGTTGCAAGGTTGTTTGAGAGAGACCATCTTCATCCTACGCCTCCCACGGATTGATAAACCTTAGGTCATCCACTTGAGGGAAATTTGCTACTATCCTACAAACCTCTGCACTTGAAGGCCCAACAACGTCTACACAGTGTGGTAGCTTAGCATATCATCCTTCTTGGTGCGGTGGTTGTGCGAACCATCCTCTACGAGTGTGGTAGCTTGTTCGATTCGCAGTCAGCGCATTTCCCTTTTTGCATATCGAACATATACAGTAACAGGCCGGCCCAGCGCGGTGCGCTGCAGGCGCCGGTTAGGAAAATTGCCCTTTAGCCGGCGCCTGCAGCGCCGAATAGGGTTTGCCCCCTAAAATGCGTCAGATGGGATAGATGTAGCAGCGGAGCCGGAGTTTTACAGGCCGCCCATATATTTTTCACGGGCCAGGTTTTTTTATAAGATCTGCTCGGGGCTAGATTTATCACTGCTCGCAACCCTAAAAAAAGAAAAAATAAAAAATAAATCACTGCTCCGGCGACTCCCGTTGACGCTTCGGGGCAAATTCCCCAATCGGCTCCGTCCCAAGTTCAACACTACTCCACACTCGACAGGTGCCTCTCCTCTGCTTCACTCACCGCTGCTCCTTTTACTCTCTAGTTTCCTCCTTCTGAGAGTAGATCTGATAGTTCCCCTTCGCATGGCGTTCGGCGTTGCTGCCATTCTTCAATCTGTTTAGGGAAGTTATTAGGGATCTGGGGTCTGAAAAGGCAGCAGCTGTAAGACCTGAAGTCAGCAAAGGTAGCGATTTCATTTCAACTCAATTTGTTTGTGTTTTTCCAGCTTCGTTATAGGAAAAGGAGGTGGCATCTGGGGTTTCAGATCTACAGTAGTGAATTTCATACCCGAAAGTAGGCAGAGTTAGTGGGGGAATGTGAAGCCTTTGGTTTTCTTATTCGTTCTGTTTCAGTTTTGGAATTACCAGGTAAAATTTTGTTTTTGTACACAAACTATAAAGTTGTGTTAGTAGCATAGATTGTGGGTTAGACACAATCTACCTGCCGAAGTCAGCAGTTTTAACCTATTAAAATCTGATGACATTAAGTAGCATTAGATTAGTACTAATCTTGTGCTTACTTTACTTGTAGCCAAGCAATTGATTCATGAAGGTAGGCTGCTCTGCTGCCCTCTGCCATTGATGTGTTTGGCGTTGCTGTGTTTCTCAACTATACATGGCGGAGTCCGAGGTCCAGGTAGCCATTTTTTCACTTCATTCAATCTGCTTGGGTGTTATTAGTTTCATTTTAGAAAAAGAAAAGGAATTTGAGATCCAGTAACTGAAACCAGAAGTATGCAAAGATAGCGGGGGAATGTGAAGCCTTTGCTTATCTTATTAATTCTGTTTTCAGTTTGGAATTTAAAAAACTGGTGTTTTCCTACTGGAATATACAGGTAAACTTTTGTTTTTTCTACACTCACATTTTTTAGACAAAATATAAAATCTTGTTACTAGCATAGAGACAAAAACTGCCTACTATGATGAGTAGTTTGGGCCTATTTCAATCCCGATTTCGTTTAAAGATCCCACAAATTAATGAACTGCTTATTGTTGGTTGGTTTTGAGATAGCTAAGCTCTCCTGCCGCGCCCTGCTTATTGTACTAGATGATAAAACTGTCTATTGATATATGGTGACCCTAATTCAAGCTCAACCCTGTAGGCAAGCAACTGATTCTTGAAGGTAGACTGTTTTGTTGGTGCCTTCCATTGATCTGACCAGCATCTGGTTCCACCTCCATACAACAAAGGCTTCCTTGCCTTCAGTTGCTAAGCTTCTGTAAAGAGATTTGGATAGTGAAGACTGAAGAGCACAAATAAAGAGCAAGATGGAGTTGGTGGTAGGTGCCTCGAATGCTACCATGAGGTCTCTCCTGGGCAAGCTGGGCGGTCTTCTAGCCCAGGAGTATGCTCTGGTCCGTGGAGTCCGCCGTGATGTTCAGTACATCAACGATGAGCTTACAAGCATGCAGGCCTTCCTCCGTGACCTCAGCACTGCCCTGGATGACCATGACAACCGGATGAAGGACTGGATGAAGCAGATCCGTGACATGGGCTATGACATTGAAGATTGCATTGATGACTTTGCCCACCGCATACCCCGCGATCCCAGCAGTGATGTTAAATGCTTATTCATCAGGACAAGATTCTATGAACTCCGGATGTGGTGGCCTCGCCGTGACATTGCATCCAAGATTGCTGACCTCAAGGTGCGGGCCCAGCAGATTGGTGAGCGACGTAGAAGATATGGGGTGCACAACCCAAGGAACCGCAAGAATGGCTCTGGAGTTAGCGCTGGAACATATGAAGTTGCTGACCATCAGCTCACAGAGCGTCAGCTAATTGGTACGAAGGAGCCTGTGGGGATGACGGCTGACATGAAGAAGCTTGAGGATTGGCTAGCCAAGTCTGATAAAAGTTGTTATGAGGAGCGAGCTGTTCTGTCCATAGTCGGATTCGGCGGCGTGGGAAAGACCACTATTGCAATGGCTTTGTACCAAAACGTCAGGGACAAATTTGATTATCGGGCATCAGTCACTGTGTCTCAGAACTATGATGAAGATGCAGTCCTCTTGATGATTCTAAAACAAGTCAAGCCGCAGGAGAGTGATCAAGAGAAGCAACACAGCACTGGCAGCTCTGCTGTAAAACAGATCAAGACTGAAGCAATTAACCATGATAAACTCGTGAAAGAACTACAAGATCATCTGGCCAAAAAGAGGTATTTATAAATTGTTTCTTTGCCTATTGTTTTGCGGCAAGTAAATTAACTATTCCATTCAGATTAAATTTAATTATCCTTGTCACAATAGTTTGACCCATCACTAATTATTTTGATATGTTTAGTCAGTTGTGTGATCTCATGATTTGCCTTGGCGGAAATAGCTCTAAGTTCTAACCTAACTAGTACCTAGTGAGATATTTGTCATCCTAGGCTGCCAAGTATTTTCTGACATTTCATGACAATAGAGTTTATCACTAATCGAACTAGTGAGTACCTTGGCAGTTGACACGTTGCTAGCATGCCGTTACTGTTGAGACAATGGCGGCCAAAATCTAATACATGGCTAGGATGAACCATAGACTGAGAAAGCAATACTGTATTCTCGATTTGCTTAACTCAAGAGATTTTTCAGTATCTGTAATAAGTTTTTCATTAATGACCGAAACCTAAAGCAATGGAGGTAGAGCGTGCAGCAAGTCACTAACCATACAAACTAGCCATAACAAACCATATGCAGTGAGGACAGTCTGCTAATTCACGAACAGTCTGTCATCTGAACAGAGGATACCCCACACACCTTTCCGACAGCCAATTGTAGCCTAAGGAGTCACTTTTCTTGATAACTGCACATATATAAGAGAAGCGACCTAACACATAGTATCTCTCTCACAAAAGATAAACTTGGGGACATGTGCATTTCTTTTCTTGATGCATTTTATTTCCTTGTTCTTGACAGGTATCTCCTCTTGATTGATGACATATGGTCTGCACAAACATGGGAGAGTATCAGAAATTGCTTGCCACATGACAATAAAGAAGGCAGCAGAGTAATAGTGACTACAAGATTTCAAGCTGTTGGTGCCACGTGCTCCCAAATAGATGGAATTGATTTACTCCATCCAGTCGATTTTCTAGATGATGTGCAGTCTAAAATTTTATTTAATCGGAGTCTTTCTGAATCCAGAAGCAGCAAAGATAGCAAAAAAGAACTGGACCAAGTCCCTCCTGAGATATGGAAAAATTGCATGGGTCTGCCTTTGGCCATAGTTACCATGGCTGGTCTCGTTGCCAGCAATCCTGACAAATCCATCAAAAAATGGAAAGAAGTATGCAACTCATTATTTCCAGAGTCAGTGCCTTCTCTCACCCTGGATGGTGTTACAAGGATACTTGAGTATTGCTACAATGATTTGCCTGCAGATCTCAGGACTTGTTCATTATACCTGAGTATATTTCCTAAGGGTTCAAAAATCAGTAGGAAGCGTTTGACCCGGAGGTTGGTAGCCGAAGGCTTCGTTAATGAAAAGCATGGCTTGTCGGATGAGGAAGTTGCAGAAACATACTTTAATCAGCTGATAAAAAGGAAGATAATACGTCCGGTTGAGCACAGTAGCAATGGGAAGGTCAAAAGCTTTCAAGTGCATGATATGGTTCTTGAATATATAGTGTCCAAGTCGAGCGAAGAGAATTTTATTACTGTGGTTGGTGGCCACTGGCTGATACCAATGTCGACCAATAAAGTCCGTCGGCTCTCCGTCCAAAGCAGTGGCTCCGAACATGGAAGTTCAACAAAGCACATGAATCTGTCGCAAGTGCGATCACTGACCATGTTCCGGAGGCTGGACCAACTTCATTTTCACTCTTTCAATAATGGAATTTTACAAGTGCTGGATCTTGAGGGTTGCAAGGGTTTGAAAGAGAAACATCTGAAGGACATGTGTAGAATGCTTGTACTGAAGTATTTGAGCCTTCGGGGAACAGATATTTACAAAGTACCCTCTAAGATTGAGAAACTCGAGTACTTGGAAACTCTCGACCTAAGGGAGACTGATGTCGGTGAGCTGCCAAAATCTGCAGGGCAGCTCAAACGGATAATCAACATATTTGGTGGGAATAAAAACCCAAGGAGGGGGTTAAAGTTACCCCAAGAGATTAATAAGGAGACAATGAAAGCACTTCGTATACTGTCGGGGATTGAGATCGATGAGCACTCAACAGGTGTAGCAGGCCTCCATCAGTTGACAGGGCTAAAGAAGCTTGCCATTTACAAGCTCATACTATCGAAGGATGGTGAAACCTCCAAGCAGTTACGTTCTGCTATCGAGTATCTAGGCAGCTGTGGTCTGCAGACTCTGGCGCTCAACGATGAGGGGTCTGAATCTGATTTTATTAACTCGTTGGACACCATGTCTGCACCCCCAAGATACCTCAGCGCCCTTGAGCTCTCTGGCAATTTGGATAGTCTTCCCAAGTGGATTAACAAACTCAGTAACCTTCACAAATTGACCCTCTCTGTAACAGTTCTTCGGATGGATACTTTTGAGCTCCTCTGTGACCTGCCTTTGTTGTTTTCCCTCACCTTTTCGCTGAGTGCAGCGAAGCAGGATGAGGCCATAGAGGATATCCTTGAGAAGAACAAATCGGAGTCCGGCGGGGAGATCTTTGTGCCAAGTGGAGGATTCAAGAGTCTCAAGCTCCTTCGCTTCTTCGCACCTCTAGTGCCAAAACTGAGCTTCCCAGAGGATGCAATGCCAGCACTTGAAAGGATCGAGATGCGGTTTGAGGCCTTTGAGGGCCTTTTTGGCATCGACACCCTGGAAAGTCTCCAGGAGGTGCACCTCAGAGTCAATAGCGCAGCAGATGAAATAACCAACTTCATTGTAGAAGATTTGAAGGCCATCAAGAAGCCGAAGATAATTGTGGATCATGTCATCACCAGCTGAAATGTGGTATTCTCTTGGAGTGCTTTCTCATCATCCAACATTTCCACTCTGTTTGTTGAGATTATCGATTTTATCTGTACCATTGTACTCCAACAAATACGGTTCTTGTACGCCACTATTATTTATTTGCTTTTGAAATTGACACCTTATTTCATTCTGTGCCTGTAAGTTGATGTTGCAAGAGTTGATTTTAACTTGAAACTGTGAACGTTGGTCAAAGATATTTTATCATCGATCTTGAGAAAACCTTCACCATGAAGTGATTTGTCACCGCCTCTGTATATGCTGGACGAACAGTCTTTTTTCCTGTCCTTCCTCTGCACATGTTGTGTGGTATGATTCTGTGGATTGTTAATGCTTTTGAAGTACAACAGAACTACTCCCTCCGTTCCTAAATAATTGTCTTTCTAGAGATTTCAATAAGTGACTACATACGGAGTAAAATGAGTGAATCTATCCTCTAAAACATGTCTACATACATCTGTATGTTGTAGTCCATTTGAGATGGCTAGAAAGACAATTATTTGGAAACGGAGGGAGTAGCAGGACGAGATAAATACTACCAGCATTAGCATCTGATATCTCTTACATGTAGGTGAAGGTCCTTTTTGTTCCTTTTTTTCCTTCTGTTAACACTGATTTGACGACATGGAAAATAATCCTACATGTAGTTTCTTTTTCACATTGGTGATCACAATGGGAAGAAAAAGGCATTGGAGGTCTGAAGGGAACAAGGTGTGTTGGCAGGGGAAAGCTATTTCATATTTCTACACTTCAAAAAATTCTGAAAAAAAATACAGTTATAGATGAAGGCATAATGCACAAGTGTGTAAACGTTCAGGACGAAATACATTGAAATGAGGGCTGTGCAAAAAAAAAAAAAACAAATCTAGGGCTTTTTAACACATGATACCATGAATGTCTTTTTTGTGCAGGTCGTATTCCAACGTATTTCATCTTGAAATTTTACACACATACACCTCACGTCCTTGTTTACTTGTCAACTTTTTTTCAGATCTTTTTAAAACTTAAAATTTCGATTTTTTTTTCAAAAAAATCAGCCTCCACATAATGAAATTCTTTCTCTGCTAACAAAACAGTGGATTGTCTTGCATGGCAGGAGGCCAGCTTTGTACCAAGTTCTTGGCAATGATAAATTAGCAAGGATCCCATGGTTGTAGCTGTTTTTTCTACCGAAATCAACATGATGCCTGTCAATCCGAGGACACGGGCGAATTTGCACGGTCTAGTGGTGGTTGTCTACAACATTGCAATTTTTTTTACAAGATACTGTATATAGAAAGTTCATGGAGAGCCGGTCTGTTCAGAGTTTTGACCACAGTGATTTGGCGTGATACCGCCATGAATGCACAACACGTGCGACACCTATAGAGTATAGAAAGTTCACCTCGAAGAGTTTCTCCTTGCCATGTGCACTTTTTTTTGGAAAAGGGGGGATTTCCCGGCCTCTGCATCAGAAAGATGCATACGGCCATCTTATTAACCAAATAAAGTAGTGCCAACATGGTTCAAAAGGTCTCCAAAAATAATAAAGAAAGCATAAAAAGCTTACACAGAGCCATAAAGGGCTAGAAACACCAACTAGCCAAAAAAAGACGCCACAACCAGCAGGCTAAAACTAGATAGGAACACTAAATGCCTATCCTATTACATGACCGCCATTCAAACCGGTTGAAGATATCCCGAGCTACCATCTCCCAGCGGAAAGACCCAGTAACCAAATGCACCCTGGCCTCCGTCTGGGTGAGTAGCGACCACGAACGGATCAGTGCCGTAGTTCGGAATATGAGCTGCAAAAAATGTATACATGATAATCTGTTAAAAACCAAATCATTTCTGCAAGTCCAGATAATCCACAGCAAAGCACAAACTCCAACCCGAATATGTCTTGCTAAGTCAGGGTCAATCCCATTAAGCCATGTCCCAAATAACGCATTAACAGAATTCGGTGGATTGATATTAAAAACAATGTGGACCGTCTGCCAAAGTACCTTGGCCAACGGGCAATCAAAAAAGAGGTGTTTGATAGTCTCATCCCGATTGCAGAAACTACACCTAGTAGGTCCTGTCCAATTACGCTTTATCAAGTTGTCCTTAGTTAAAATAACTTGTTTATGAACAAACCGCATAAACACTTTTATTTTCAAAGGAACTTTGACATCCCAAACATGCTTGGACGTAGGAATGGAGTTCGAATTAATAACATCAATATGCATTGATTTAACCTTGCCATGTGCACTTGTCAACTTCTGCCTGTAATCTTCAGACAAAATTCAGAACGAGGGTCAGACAGATATGGAGCAGAAAAGGAAGCAAGGAAGGAAGAAGCATCAGCATTCAGAGAGATATGAAACAGCGACACTGCTGCTCCTTGGCCCTGCTGCTGCTGCTGCTACCCCTGGTCTTCCTCGCGGTGCTGCTCAACGTCGGCGGCCTCCTCCTCCTCGTCGGAGCCAACAACGGTAATATTATCCCACAACTGAATCTCTCGGCATCTTTGTAATTTCTTCCTTGGGCAATGGAAGGTTTAATTCATGGCGATACAACCGTAGGAGCTCATCCCTGTCCCTGCATTTGCTGCAGCTCCTTTTACCCGATTCTGTTTGAATGTTTAGCAGCTGACTCTGACGCTTCTACCTTTGCTTGCTTGCAGCACAGCTGCACAAGTCTATGGGCCAGAGAAACGGAGGCCGCGTTGCGCCGCCGGCGCCCAACGCCAGCGGGGACCCTCAAACCTGACCTAGCTAGGACCTGCACGGACCACAAACAAGCAGCAAATCAAGCTACATAGATGTAGCTGAATACTGTAAACTGTCACACTGTTAAGCTATGTTCAGTTCAGTTTTGTCTCCTGATTTTATTTTGTTTTTTTGGCTGGGAATTTAGACTCCAGATTTGATACTTCAGAATTGGTGTCCCATTTCCATCTTCCCGCGCAAAGTTTTTGTGGTATGGCTTCCTTTAGATGAATTTTTGTGGTCACGTAGATGCTTCGCAAAAACGAATAAAGCAACTGTAATAACCTTTTTTTATAACTTTGGTACATACTCCCTCCGTTCCTAAATATTTGTCTTTCTAGACATTTCAAATGAACTATCACATACGGATGTATGTAGACATATTTTAGAGTGTAGATTCACTCATTTTGATCCGTATGTAGTCATTTGTTGAAATCTCTAGAAAGACAATTATTTAGGAATGGAGGGAGTACATGACATCGGAGTTCATGCTTTGGGCATTTTTTTCTTCTTTGAAGCAATGCTCTCGGTATCTTTTTTTTTTTGAGGCAAAACTCGCTTGACTTTATTGATTAACGTTGATACGGATACAATTTACATCTGGGGGTTGGATTAGCCACACATGGCGCTCCTCTGACAAGCCTAGAAGGGAGTTGCCTCTGCAGTCTGCACACAGAGAGCTCCTGTCTGACGCTCGCTAGCGACAAACAGAGGAGCGGTTCGCTGAAGGTAGATGCACATGGGCCAGCCCATTCGAAGGTCAGGAACTGGAGCACGTCAAAGAATCGCCAAAAAAACCCACGGCAGGGAGAGATAGAACTCATGACATTCCGCCCGTGAATACTAGAACCTAACCAATCGAGCTGTAGCGCGACAGTTTAAAGTACCGAACATCTTTGAACAATTCAAGAAAATCGAGAACAAAAAGTAGAAAATTCTGAAGAAAATTTGACAAACGCAAACATTTTTTAAAACCATAAACAATTTTTGATATTCGAAATCTTCTCAAACATGAACAATTAATCACAAGATTAACAAAAATTTCGAAATTCAAATAGATAAACATTTTTTAAAATATACATTGAACAATTTTGCAATATACGCTGAATTTTTTAAATAAATGTTCGTAAATAAAATATATGTTCTCATTTAAAAAAATATATGTTTTCAAAAACTATGCGTTTTTTAAATAGATGTTCGTAAATAAAATAAAATGTCCATGCGTTTTCTAGATACATCCATTTCTCTGACAAGTATTTTCGGACGGAGGGATTATTAAAGAGAAGCCCATCAGTCATCTCTCCCATCCCTCGATTCAGCCGAGCCCATCTACCCTCTTTTTCATCGGCGTCGAGATCCCATCTCACTCCAGGCGGCAGGACCGCCCGGTCGGCTCCCCTCTGCCTTTCTCCCCGGATCCTCAGGCTATGTTCCCCTTCTCAGTACCAGGCGAGCATCAAGCCAGGCCCAGCCACGCGGGTTCCCGCGTCCGTGGTTTCATGGTCCTCTTCACTTCTTCAGCTGCCGGTCCAAAACTGTGGTGCCCGTGCCATGGTCTGGAGTTGTTGGCGACGGCGGCCTCAGCCGTGGGCTGGACGCGAGTGGTGGATCCAGCTCCCTGATCGGTTGACTAGAATCCTCAGCCTTGGGGGCGGCGACGGAGCAGGAGGTGCGGCCTAGCAGGGGCCGGCGCAGCAGCGGCGCACGGTGAAGAACCTGTGGTCGCTCTCCTTGGAGGATCTGTCACGGACGCTGGCGATGACGAACATGGACTCCTTCACCCTGTACGAGCTCAAGTCCGTCACAAATCCACCTCCAAGTTCCTCGATGAGGTCGGCTTCAGCTTCGGTCCCATCTACAGGGACTGCGTTGACGGCGGCCTCCGCCCGGCCTCACCCCGCAGCAGGTCGTCGTCAAGTACCTCGACCTCGAGAACAACGGCATCCAGGTGTACCATGATTTGTTGGTACGCCGCTCTTCTTCGGTGCCACTGAGTCCAGTCATCAACCACAGTTCGTTGGTTGGTTCATTGTTCGGTGATGACCGATTGATTTTTTTGTTTGGTCGATGATCTGGGGATGATGTATCTGGGGATGATGAGCAACCTGCACGGCTGCACGTCCGGGCTCCATATGAGTAGGATGTCCTGCTGCTGTGTGTCCGTCATGGGTTCACGGCAACGGCGGCGAACTTCCGAGTACATCGACAGGTTCTACAATCTGTACTCTGTTCTTCGGGATTTTTTCTGTCTTCAGCATTTCCTTATGAAAAAGGTCACATTCAACGTACACAACCGATCGAAATCATCCCTCTTGTGCCTTTCTTCCAGAGACGTAACCCGACTGATCGAGCCAAAAGGATCCTACCACAGTGCGTGCTACTGCTACACCAGTTTCTCATACCTCCCCCACTTAGCTTTCATTATGGATTTTAATAACCACAAGTGCATACAGGAATCCAAGTAAATAGTAACGGCAATTATTAACAGGTTACATATGTTTTCGCTTCGTCTCCCTCCTACCTTGATCTCAAACAGAACTCCACCACTATTAAATCACTCTACTGAAACGGCTCTACGTCCTCAAAAAAAAAAAAAAAAAAAAAAAAAAAAAGAAACGGCTCTACAGGTCCATCGTTTCAGCTTCAGGTTCAACCATCTCTTTAAATTGCCACCATGGCTGGGGAGGCGTACGTGTATATTGCCCCTGGCCATCAATTTGTAGTTGGAAACATGTATATAGTACGATCATCATCCGATACGCCCGCCTGCTCGAGTCGTTGTCTCTGCCACCGCCGTGCACTCTGTAATAGTTGTCTGCTCCCAGTTTTCATCCTCACATGCTTCCTCTTATCCCTAGGCTTATGGCTTTAAATTTGTCAGGTTACGCTCTACCTTGAAAGGTGCTCGAGGTTTTGTCAGCAAGGGCCACCACTGCTGTTTCTTAGGTATCTTGCTATTTGCACTCATCCCTTAATTTCCTTATTTACACTGAATGAGCACATGCATCTTTGAGTCTTCTGTTAAGTTAATTTAGTTGTTCGCATGAAACTCCCGTCTCTGAATTTTAAGTTGCTCCTACATTGGATAAGCATGAAACTTATGCTTGGAGTAGATAACATAACAAGCTGCTCCCATGCATTCTTGCATGCAATGTATTTCTTTTAAAAAAGTTAGATATAAACTAAAACACCAATCATTGCTTCCTGTAAGGCAATTTCCCTTTGTACGATTCGCAAAGATGGTTAGAGCTGATTTTTTTTTTGAGCCATCCTTTTAGTTCTTTAGTCTCAGGTTTCGTTTCTCACTAGGCTAATTGTACAATTTTAACCTTTGCAATAATGTTGTTTCGGTCTGTCTAGGCACATGCACATCTAAGTGATTCAATCAAACATAAAAAGGAAAAAAAGAAAAAGAAAATACTTGCACGAATCTCCATATAGAATCAATAACATAGGACTTGGATGTGCAATACTTAGGGCTCATCTAGATGTGCTTCAGGAAAACCAATTTTTTTTTTTTGCCACACGTAGGACAGTATTAACCACACATGCAAGAATCCCATGAACTACTCTAACTTCCTAGGATTAGGTGAATCACTCATTTTTTATCAGTAGGCTGATCAAGTTAAGAACACTCACAATCCATGATGCTCCAATTCAAATATCTGCATTAATAAAAATGTCTCTTTCGGATAGTTTATATTGTGCTGATTTATTGTCTTTTTTAAGAATTTTTTTTATACCGAAGTCAGAAGGACACAAGGCACTATACCATCCAGCCACTCCATGTACTACGAGATCCGCCTAATGGGTGAAGCTACATTTGGACTTGGGTATACATTTATGGGCTAAGATACGTAGGGACTTGGCTTTACAAATGTACTCTTTCTCTTTTTTTTGCAAAACTTTGGAGTACCTATGTGCGATTCACATGTATAGAACAATATACATTAAAGCAAATAGAAACATGAGTAAAATTGTAAATCTTGGTACTATACAATATTGTTTGGATGTTGGATCCGCTACCATTCCTATATGATGAGACTGTGGAGGTCTATTGTTTGCATGTATTCAAATTTTATTTTTGATAACTTTATTACTGAAAATTCCCGCAGCAACGCGCGGGGTATTGTCTAGTTATATATTAATGTGCATCCCTTCAATTACAAATCTAACATAAGAGTATTTTTCTTGTCATGCATGGAAACTGAAACCCGCTCTGCCTATCAGTAATTAGGACACTTTGCAATGATGGTGATGAAAACATCAAAAAGAAACTAACAAACGGTTGACTGCTCTCACAACTGAGCGATCGGTCGACCAAGAGAAGGGCCGGTCCATTGGGAACCTTCTCGAAGTTTCCTGATCGGTTTTCTCATTTTCCTTTGCAGGTTTATTTCAGGTTTTCATATATGTTTTTTTACTTCAATTCTTTCAAAAAAGTTGTGAAAGTTAAAAAAAGGTTTCGCAGTTTTTTAATTTGTTTGTAAATTCAGAAAATGCTTGTGTTTTAAAAAATATTCAATTCTATGATTAATATTTTCAAAAAATACTTGGGTTTTACAATTTTTTTCACAAAATTTTGAACATGTTAGAAAATTTTCAAAAAATTTCACGCATTCAAAAAGTTTTCAGATTTTTCTAAAAATGCTGGTGTTTTGAAAAACAATTCACGATTCAATAAAATGTTCACGCATTTTATAAAATGTTCCAAATTATGGGAAAAATATACGTTTTGTAAAAATATTCACTTTTCCTTAAAAAGTTCACCTTTTGTAGAAAATGTTTGCGTTTTAAAAAAAGATTAGAATTTTAGGATAATTTTTTTATCTCAATCTCCTGTGAGGACAAGGCATGTGTGTCAACGATTTTGTCAAGGTCATCTCTTATGGCGGATAGATTGATATTTCTTTTCTTTTTTTATATTCTGATGGCAAGAGTTTAAGAATCGTCGCATCATGCAGGCCATGAAATTCCATCTTTCAATAGGCCTTCGACCAACAGCAAGCCTATGCCATACATTCTTGACAAGGTTTGCAGATCCATCATATTGTAGCTATCCAAATTCGAATTTGGAAGGATGGTGTACACGTGAGCAATCTGTAGGATTTGTATCCAGAATGATAGGGGCATCCTCCGACTTTTGTGGCGCACAACTTATATTTCATTGGTGAAATTAATTAGCATTCTCACGTCGCAAAAAAAAATTAATTAGCATTCTCCATCCCTATTCTCTAGGACAGATTTAGTTGCAATGTTACTTTCTCATTTTAATTTGGCACTCTCCGTTCCACTTATCTAGGTCGTACAGGATTGTAATTGCCGCTCTATCATATTGTACTTGTCACTCATTATCGCGATTCTCTAGGACAAATTCAGTTGTATTGGCCTTCTCTGATTTTAACTGCACGTCAGGAACACTCTGGAAGTCAACACTCGAGAAGCCAGCAGCATGCCACGGGAGTTAACACTGTACTAGTTGTTGGTTAACCATCCTTTTTGGTACCCTCCTCCCTATTGATATGATATCCATTTATTACTCTCAACTGGTGGTTGGGGAATCTACTTTTAGGAATCCGAATGGTTTCTTTCAGAATTTAGTTATATGACTATGACTGAAACAGTAGACTTGTTCTTCCTATTCCCAACTGATATGACAATATTGCTTGTGCTTTGTCGATATGGGAAAAATATTTGGTTCTTAACTATTGCTTGTGCTTGATTGCAATTATCCATGCTAAAAAATAGAGGAATTTTGTTGTTGAATAGTTAGAAATAGTAACACATTCAGAGGTTCCAAAAGTAATGGAGGAAAGGACCAAGAAGAGTCGATTACTACATGGACTATGGCAGACATCACAATGTTGAGCCAGAATAGTAGCTGAGCATAATATATACTGGTCGAGTAGAAGCACGACTTTACAGTTTAGGTCATGCTGGTTATATATTGCAATTTTGGAAATAAAGTAAGCAAACAATTGGAAC
The DNA here is from genome assembly GCA_904067115.1 of Aegilops sharonensis. Classification (NCBI taxonomy): domain Eukaryota; kingdom Viridiplantae; phylum Streptophyta; class Magnoliopsida; order Poales; family Poaceae; genus Aegilops; species Aegilops sharonensis. Next base: position 4,457,935 of record LR880968.1, on the reverse strand, counting down.
TGATCGAGTTGCCCTTCAGTTCCTAAACTAGCGCTGGTCTGCTGCTGCCTTGTTCCATTTAACCTCTTAAACCCATCTCCTTCCTGCCCTATAAATACATAGCCAGATAGGTAGTCCTCCATCACCTTTTCAAAATCTTTCACCAAGTGACATAGCTAGTCCTCTGGAGGCGGGAAAAATTCGAGAAATGGATGCGGACAGCGTTGCAGGATACTTCAGAAGCAAGAGCATCCTCATCACCGGTTCAACAGGCTTCCTTGGAAAAGGTATGTGTTCATGCATGCTACTCACTACCTTTCGGGTCAGGATGTGCCGTGCATGTGTGGTGATCATCTGGAGGCTTATATGTTGGTGTTTCATGCATGATTTCTGTTTAGTGCTTGTGGAGAAGATACTGAGGGTTCAGCCTGATGTGAAGAAGCTCTTCCTCTTAATTCGGGCCCCAGATGTTGAATCTGCGAAGCTTCGGATTCAAACTGAGGTGAAATATTCGTTTTCAGCCGTTCTCCTATAGAATTGTACATTTGTTGTGTCTAATACTTAAACAATGTCGATTAAATTTTATGGAAGTATATGCTTGTCCAGCCGATAGGCCATCTTGGGCCTCGTTCGGATTGACTATAATTTTAGTTTACTCCCCACCAGTATATTGTTCATACTTGAGATAAATACATGTAAGCACATAAAAATTACATTGAATCCAAATAGGGCCTTGGTTTGCACACTCAACTCCCAACCCCCAATCATAGGGCACGCATATACTGACTTCTCTTTCAGATGGCTCACCAATTTAGATTCTAATATTTAGTACCAATAGGTATACTGGATTTTCTTCTGAATATGCCTTAAAACCAAACAAAATACTGGAATGTGCACATCTAGCTGCTATCTAATTCTGCATATTCCTATCTGCTTTCCAACAAGGAATTTTTGTACCAGCCGTTGGTCAAGGAGGAAGCTCCAACCTTCGTGCCATGACGCAACCTAAACACCGGGGCAAGCAGAATGTACATGATGCATCGGCATGCATAAAAGAAAAGTGTGATTATATTGCAATTAATTCAAAGCGTGTGTTTACTATCCTTTTCTGCATGTCAAGATCACGCTGGCTAAAGATGCATATAATGTGCTCTTGCTGGTTAAACCCAAAGATGTTGTTTAATGCTAAGAAAAATACCTGAAGTTTGAAAACTGTGAAAATTATTGGTTTGGTCTATCCATAAGTTAAATCCAAAACTGAATGTACGATTCAAAATTAAACATAATGAACTGGGTCATTTCCATGATGTCAACACGTATGGGCTTGCGAGTAGAGGGGAAAACGCAGATATGAATATGACAGAGACAACTAGAGCATGCTTCAATTAAGCTACTATGAAATCGGTGATAAACTGAAAATTGAAAATAGATGTCTTTTAAGAATGTGAGTAGTCTAAAAATTTTTGGAGGGATAGAGGATTTTGATTCTAGAAAGTGGGGCTTTTCCATTCAAAACCTTTCAGGTACTCGGTGCAACCGTCGGTTTAAAGAAAATCAACTTATTAGTTCTTAAGACCGTGCCAAGAGATTAACTTTATATTTCCTTTTTAAACTAGTCGATGGGGTTTAGCCAAGGTTTTACACGACATAGAGTTGCCCATATAGTCATTGCTCCACTCGTAGCTGATAGTTGGGATTTACCCTTCATAGATTTCTCATTGGCCATTGATGTAGTGGTCCTCCCTTATGCACAGTTCTCAAAAATTAAACGGTAAGGGCATGTCCTTTCTGGTATTAAAAGATTAAAAGCATGCCAAGATTCTTTTTTTTTTGAATGAGAACAACTATTTAGGTATATAATATTTCCCAATGAACTTTTGGTATTTTTAGGTCACAGGGAGGGAGATCTTTCGTGTGTTGAAAGAAAATCATGGTGCAGGGTTCGATAATTTCATTGAAGAAAAGATTTGTCCTTTGGTCGGAAATATTATGAAAGAGAACTTTGGATTAGACAATTCCCAATTGAAAGAATTCTCCAAGGATATAGACATCATCATCAGCGGGGCAGCGACTACAAATTTCTTTGAAAAGTATGATGTGTTTATTGGTTGCAGAGTTTTTACATACTCCCTCCAGTTCTCAAATGAGTGAAGTTTTAGATATTCCTTGAGTCAAAATAAAGTTTCGACGAGGGATATCATCTTAGTTATTTTATTTGTCAATTTTATATATTATACGTATATATTATGTCAAAATGTATTTCTTGAATATTTTATATTTTGCGCACTATATACATACAATGATATCTACTATTAAAGAGGTATGTGTACATCATCGTCGTTTGCACGCAGCCTTTAATCCGAAAACAATTTGGAAACAGAGTGCCGAATCAATTAGGAAGTCAAGCCATTAATGCAATTAGTTAGCCAGCCAGTTAATTATGTGCACAATTCATTAGGTCCATATAAATAGAGACCTTTTTTTCCGCGCGGAATCAATTTGGAAACCAAGTTATTAATGCAATTAATTAATTATGTAGTTAGTTAACTAGATCTCCAGATAATTAGAAGTAGGGAATTTTTTCCAACTTTAGTTTTCCTAATAGTCTGCCCGGTCCACTTTCTAGCTATTGTTTCCAAAACTTTATATAATCTAGCACGTCACATGTCACCACTCTTCAAATATTGTTTCATCCCGGCCTCGCATGCCACCACTTTTCAAAAGCACATGTTTTTAGATTTACACCTTGTTGATGGTGTCAATGTCCAAAAAAGACTTGCTTGTGAACTAAAAGGTGTGATATTATAAGAAACATGTGCTTGAAATAATTGATCAAAATGTGATGCTATTTTTCAGATATGATGTGGCTTTCGACGCAAATGTCTTGGGAGCGAAGCACGTCTACGCATTTGCGAAGAAGTGTCCGAAGCTCAAGATGTTGCTTCATGTTTCAACTGGTGCAAAATCATAAGACTACATATGATCTATGAATTTGTGGTTGGTGGTGTGTCATGACATGCTGAAAAATTGAGCTCATTAAGTGATATATTACTTGAACAGCCTATGTAGCTGGTGAAAAAGAGGGGCTAATATCGGAGAAGCCATTCTTGATGGGTGAGACCCTAAGGGTGGGCACATATCTGGACATCGAATCCGAGCTAAATCTTATCAACAAGACCAAGAGAGAACTAATAGCCAACTGCTCAACTGATAAGGTTGTGAGAAAAGCCATGAAGGAGCTTGGCCTCAAGAGGTTAGACATGACTAGAAACATACTTATGCATTTGTACTCTTTTCTACCTCTTGGTATGGTTGTAAACTTGATACATTTGTTACATGTGGACAACTGAATGAAGAGCACGACACTTTGGATGGGCAAACACCTATGTCTTCACCAAGGCAATGGGGGAGATGCTGCTAGAACACCTGCACGAGGGCTGTCCGATGGTCATCATCCGCCCAAGCATCATAACTAGTACTCTCAAGGATCCCTTCCCTGGATGGATGGAAGGAATAAGGTCACAGAAACTCAACATTTGTTTACTATTAACTAAACTGTACAACCATATGTAATGCTGCACTTTTATCTTTCATAGGACAATCGATATAGTGATTGCCGGATATGCCAAGCGGACCATGTCATTCTTCCTAGCTGACCTGGATTTGATAATGGACGTGGTAAGTAATCTGTTCACAAATTACCTACCAAAATTTGGAACGGAACTTGGTTAAGGTACCAAGTGATTAACCAACCATGAGGTGTGGTCCTGATGGGGGTGGTTTGGACAGATTCCAGGGGACATGGTGGTGAGCGCTATGATGGTTGCCATGGTAGCACACTCGAAGGACGAGCAAGCACATATCATCTACCATGTAACATCATCACATCACAACCCCGCAACCTACGCCATCCTTGCAGATTCGGGCCACCGCTACTTCCTCGACAACCCACCGTGCACAGGGAGGAACGGTGAACGTGTGCGACTAAAGAAGATGCGATTCTTTAGGACAACTGCGAGTCTAAGATTGTACATGGCCATCAATTACAAGCTTCCCCTCGAGGTTAGCTTACCATTTCAACGTCGACGCATTGATTTCATAGAGCTGAGATGTGAAGGAGATTGATATTATGAGCTCGTGTTGCGATTGATTCGACAGATGCTTCACCTAGTGAACATTACACTCTGTGGTGTTTTCTCTCGGCGCTGCAGTGAGTACAACAGGAAATACAGATTCATCACACTGCTGATCGAGCTCTACGCGCCATACGTCTTGTTCAAAGGACGGTAAGCAACTTTTCAATCTTGTCATAACATAGTTTCCTTTTTTGCTTTTGCAAAAAGAACATTCTATAAATATTTTGTTACCTAAAATATTGCACTTTGAGTTACTTATCAATCGTTGTAGCTTTGATGACAACAACTTGGAGAGACTAAGGATGGTGAGGAACAAGGATCGAAATAACAAAGAAGCCTATTGCTTTGATTTTGACCCCAGGTCCATCAACTGGGATGACTATTTCTACAACGTTCACATTCCTGGTGTGCTCAAATATATGCAGACTGAGTTACATTCGACTAGCCAAAATTCAAACGATGTTGCTAGGCTTTGAAATACAATAATTTTACTACTCCATCAAACTTTATACTAAACCAGCGACAGGTAGTATGGATCGGATGGAGTATATTATTTATGCAACTATCTGGTGAAAATGTATTGTACAATATTTGTTACGCTTATGAATTCTATCGATAAAATACATTTCTTGTATCAGCTCTATGTAGTATATATATTGCACTCTTTTTTTTGCGGGATATATATATTGCACTCCATTTGTCATGAGACTCCTATCTACTCCCTGCGTCCTAAAATTCTTGTCTTAAATTTGTCTAAATACGGATGTATCAAGACAAATTTAAGACAAGAATTTTTGGACGGAGGGAGTATATGTTTGTGAAGTGTGCTGCACGTACGGAGACATAGTTGTCTATAATTGTCACCCATGGATTCTATCTTGGATCTCATCGCCTCAAACGATATCTTGGATCTTGGTTGAGCATATGTTTATAACTTAATCAAAATGTCTAACACATACGTTCACACAGATGTCCACCCTTTGTCTCAAGTCAACAAGGCATGCCCATGCAGGCCCCCGGCTATCCCGCGACGCTATTCGGCGAGTATTGTTGTCCAAGGGATCTCGTGTTCGCCTGTTCGTGGCCGCCGACTCCAGAATTCAGACCTCACTGTCGCATCACCAAAGCATGCAGATCAGGAGGAAGATGTGCTTTCTAGCAAGTTTCCAGACTGAAAAGAAAAGAAGGCACGACCTACTAGTAGTACAACGCTTTGTATAGAAGTAGAACTGTAGAAGTGACTGATTCAAGTAGAGTCGTAGCGGCTCCCAACCTCCGGCCTCACCTGTTGTTGCTGCTGCTCGTCGGCGGGGGTGATGCCACCATGATAAACATCATCAACCAAGCGCGCATTCCCTCTCAATCTGTCGTTCGCCTGGACCATTGACCGCGAACATGGCCGTGACCATGACCGTTGACTTGAAAGAAAGTTCATGTAATTTTTAAAAAAGATTAGATAATTTGAAAAAAAAATCACATGTTTGAAAAGTTTCTAGATTTGCAAAATGTTCACAAGATTTTACAAAATTCATAGATTTTAGTAAAAATCCATATTTAAAAAAAATCATGATTTTGAAAAGTTTATTAGAAAAAAGTTCATATATTTCAAAACAATTACATGATTTTGAAACAAATTACCAAATTGAAAAAAATAAAGAAGGAAAAAGAAGAAGGAAATGAAAAAACCTAGGAGGGGAGGTTTGGGGGCCGCGGTCTGCCTTGACAATAGCGGGGTTTACTTAGGTAGCTCAGCTCTAGTCATCGAAGGAGTTGATGATCCAGCGATCATGGAAGCCATCACATGTCCTGAGGCACTGTGCTTAACAGAAGACCTACAGATCAACCAAGTTCTTCATAGCCTGTGATCCTAATAAACAGGTTATTGGACATATTAACTAGAGAAATCATGACAGATATAGAGCCATTGTTAACGAGATCAAAGCGTGAGCTGCACCATTTACTTCTATCTTTACTTTTGAATGTCGTGCTTCTAATTTTGAAGCACATAGTTACTTTAGATCCAGGGCATCATGTATGGTCTGGCCAGCCGCATAATGTAGTTTCCATCTCACATTATGTGGATTTTGATGAATGGAATCAGGATTTTACCCCTAAAAAACCCTGTTGCCGCTTCTTCCCGTAAGTCCGTCATAATACCATACACCGGTCACTTAGGCGTCCGCACACGCTGCAGGCTCCCCTCCATATCTGTGCTATTATATTGGCATATGTAACATCGTGTGTCTGTCCCCACATTATATAAAAGGCCTATGATAGAAGTGTCATACAAAAACACGATTCCATACCCCGTCTACACACGGTATGACTCTAAGTCCAACTGCAAACTATCTTGTACACAATATTGGACACAACTCCAACAGCTTGTGACCTGTCAAAACCACATAAAAAGTAATTAGCAAGAAAGGATACTCTAGACTACACTCTACAGCAAAGGGACGTTGCTGTGTTCCGGAACAAGTGATGGATGTTGACTTTATAAGTCTGTGGATGAATATGACTGCACAAGGTCGATTTGCTGTTCTCCAGAAGTACTTAGAGAAAAAAAAAATGAAATCAAGAGGTGTGTGGATGCCGAAAAAATGAAATTCAGTTTTCCAGAGAGGGGAAAATTTCGATTTTTTTGGGGAACACACATACACATGTTTACTAAGGATGTGCAAGATTTCACAGCATTATACTTTCGCACGTGGCGTACAGAAAAAAGAAAAATTCGTATGTTTAAACAGGCCCTTTAATTTTGTTGTTGGATTGATTTTTTTTGTACAACCTACAAATCACAACATTTAAAAATGAAACTTCACATGTTCGTGCGGAACACATATATGTTTCCATGGATCTTTCTGGATTTATTTAAACTTATAAACATGCTTTTTGATTATTTTTTAATATACTGTCCTCCCTGTAGCTCGGTCACCAAAAATCTGCTGAACATATAAATATCGGATCACAAGCAAGTCATTTTGGCATCAAGCCCTCGAGCAGGTACCGCGCTGAATCTGAGGTTGCCACGAGTGCCAGGCCGCACTAGCAGTATCCTTGCTGCTGCTGATTCTACCACTGTGTTATATGGTCTAATTATATTAGAAGTCTAGAAGTATGTTATTTTTCCTTTTCGAAATGGACACAGAAGAGTTGCCTCATTCCGTAACTGAAGAGTTGAGATACATTAACGAGGAGCAAAAAAAAAGGCTCTGAGATGCACAAGGGAAAAAAATGTGATAACAGCTATGCAAGATCTGATCGCATTTTCTATCTTGTTTGCCTATTTCCTACAGTCAAAATCATCAAATAAAGCATTTATAAATATGTTATTCCTGTTTGTTGGCTTCGGTAAAACGTTTGGATCGAGCTGGTCAGGGCAAAAGGGAATGTGCTGCAGAGGTCCAGCCAATTGGCATCATTCATCATATTAATCTTGTGAGATTGATTGGTTTTTGTGCAGAGAAATCGCATAGGCTCTTGGTGTATGAGTACATGCCAAAAGGATCCTTGGACAGATGGATCTATTGTCGACATGACAATGACTCACCTCCTCTACATTGGAGCACACGGTGCAAGATTATCACTAACATAGCTAAGGGTCTCGCTTATCTTCATGAGGAGTGCATGAAAAAGATTGCCCATTTGGATGTCAAACCACAAAACATCCTCTTAGATGATGACTTCAATGCTAAACTTTCTGATTTTGGACTATGCAAGCTCATTGACAGGGATATGAGTCAAGTGTTTACCAGAATGAGAGGCACACCTGGAAAATTAGCTCCTGAATGGTTGACATCACAGATCACGGAAAAGGCCGATGTCTATAGCTTTGGTGTTGTGGTCATGGAAGTCATCAGCGGAAGAAAGAACCTCGACAATTCTCGATCCGAAGAAAGCATCCATCTCATCACCCAATTGGAGGAAAAGGTGAAGACTAATCGGTTGGTAGAATTGATTGACAATAAGAGTAGCGATATGCTAGCACATAAGCAGGATGTAATTGAGATGATGAAGCTCGCAATGTGGTGTTTGAAGATTGATTGCAAAAGAGGGCCTAAAATGACCGAGGTAGTCAAGGTCTTGGAAGGTGCCATGAATGCAGAGAGCAACATTGATCATAACTTCGTTGCAACAAGTCAAGTGTATTTCGGCGCTGCTGGAAATGTGGGCTTATCGGTTCCATCTCTAGCTTCAAATGTATCAGGCCCCAGGTGAAATGAGAAAATCTTGACAAGATATACAATTAGATTACGAGCAGGACATGGGATATTCTTATGTAAAGCAAATGGCAAATCTGCTCAAATTACTATAATCTGAAGCCCCTTGTCTTGAGTTATTTTTACCTGCAAAGTATTTCAATATTGCAAACCTTCTTGTTCTACAACAGGTGGACTGAATTTATTCATTAGAATGTTCAATTTGTTCATGTAGTGCAAGCCTGTTTTCAGATCAACTAATGCAGGTAGTTTTTCTAGTCATTGGAGTTAAAATTAACAGCGTGTTCGGAAATGCTCCTAGGCTCCAACAAAGCAGAGAAATTGACAGAATCAATGATATTTGGAAGTACCGACCTGTCAAAAATTACAAGTGCTTTTAAGTTCTCCAAATTTCCAGTGTTTTTTCATTTCATAATAGGTTGTGCCGTTCTTAGTAATGTGTACCGTTAAGGCATTTGGTTTTAGATCCAGTTAGCATTTTGATACTAATGAAGTGTACTATATCATCATACGTTTGGATAGTTGTCCGTGTCTCAAGTTTGTACATGTGGCTGTCAAACATGGTATCACTTTGCTGCTCATCGATCTCTGCTACTACCCTACCACGACCATGAGAATGCCCCCTATTTACCAGGGTATATGGCATCAGTTTCACGAGAATTTGAATATGAATAGAACCATCAGAAATTGCTTCATACCACTCGTGTTGCTCCACGGTGCAGTGGATTAGCTGAATTTCCTTGGTAAGCTGTTCGTCGATTGCCAGGGGACCACATGAGTTCCACCTCTGTCCTCACATGTATCAGGCCCCAGGTGAAATGAGACAATCCTGACACAAAAAGTACTCAATTAGATTGTGAGCAGGACAAGAGAGATCTTCTTATGTGTAAAGCAAATGTCATGTCTGTTGTATGTTCTCGAATTATTACAATCCGAGGCCCAGTTTTACCTTAAAAATAGTTCTACAGTGCAAACCTTGTTGTTCTACAGCGGCTGGACTGAATTTTTCATTAGAATGTTCAGTTTCTCCATGTAAAGCGGGTCTGTTTTTAGGTCAACTAACCCTCGCATTTTTCTAGTCATTGTAGTTTTGCCGGCCGCTTAGCTGCCCGCAGGACGAGAGACCATCGACACCCTCATCACCGAGCTTCACGCGATGGCTCTCCGTTTGGCGCCGCCGCTTCCTCCACCACTTCCAGAGCCGGATTAGCTACTTGGTGGCCGTTGCTTCGCCATTTGTGTTTTATTTATGGCTAATTGAGCTGTGCCCTCAGCAGAATCCCTTTTGAACCTGTGTGTTTGTGCTACTTCGTGTATGTGTGTGTGTCGTGCAGTCTTGTCGGGTGTTGTGACTCGGTGGTTTGCTTTATATATAAAGCGAGGCGAAAGCATTTTTCGGTAGTCATTGTAGTTGAAATCAATGGCATGTTCCAAAATGCTCCTAGGCTCCAACACAGCGGAGAAATGGACATAATGAAAGAAAATTTTGGGACTAACTACTATAACACGTATCAGTTAGAAGCTAAGGTTGGGATTTCCACACACACTGCTGTTATTGATAGAGAACAGGTACAGAGTACATATAGCGAGGAGCTGAACTGCTAGCGCAGATGTAGGCACGCAGGCCACAGCTAGAGGAGCGGATCGTGATCCGTCTGAGCAGTGGGTGGTTACAACAGAACCGGCACGCAGACCGTATGCAATACATGTATGAGTACAAATATACAACACTTGTTAACATTAGAAACTACAAGCGCTTTTTGAAGTCATGTAATGGTCCCTGTTACTTGGCAGCTCATCTCTGTTACTATACATGATTTTAGGACTAACTGATACAGATTCGTTAGAAACCACACATTGTACATGACATCATCATGCATACTTGTCAGCTCATCTCTGCTACCGTAGGAAACATTCAGAAGAAAGTAAACGACAGCAGCAGTAGTACCGGTTGTAGCCTGCCACAGGAAGCGCACGGGCGACTGGAAGCCATTGCGACTGGAAGTCAAAATCGTTACCACCGAAGCCTTTGCCCGACTTACGCGTCAACATAGGACATGTTTTTTTTTTTCTTTTTTTTTTTTGCGGGGTTAAAGGGATTTCATTGCTCAACTAGGAGAGAGGTCCTCCATACAAAGTTGTGGTACATTAGCAGGGCCCGAACTAATCCATAGAGCCATACGGGCTTCAACAAGACCAAAAGTAGCTAGTATATGACTTACAACATTTTGGTTCCTACTAATATGAGAAATTGAGCTATCCCTTTCACCAAGAACTTTCCTCACTTCATTCACCAACATTGCATTCATCGATCTGTCCATGGACTGTGACTGAATGGAATCTACCCCGACTTTACAATCCATCTCAACATCGATCGGAAAGTCTGACCATTGTAGTGCAAACTTGAGCCCCTCTAGGCACGCAGCTAACTCAGCTTGCAATGGACTCGCACAGCTCAGGAGATTTCTGCATGCGGAGAAAACTATCCCACCGGTGCTGTCGCGGAGGATCATCCCGGCACCTGCCTCACCCGTCTCCTTGATGTAAACGCCATCTACATTTAGCTTCACCCGGCCATGTACAGGAGTCCATCTAGCAGCCTGAGTAGCAACCTTCTCATGTATTAAAACCAGTGGGCGTCCGTCAACATCAATAGGAGTCTTTCCTTTTAACTGATCGGTTGCAGGGCCATACTTGATGCCAATTAGCGAATGTGCATAGCTCTGCAAGAATCGGCATGATGCGTCCACTGGTGGTGGTGGCTTATCATGTACTATCTCATTACGTACATGCCAAGTACGCCAAAAAAACATTAGCACACGCATGCGATCATCATCTCCAAGTTCATGCAGTACATCAAATAGCCACTCCACGCCCGTGGGACGAACTCCTGCAATTTCCGGATTGCTTCACTATTCCTTGGGCCAGTCGAAGACGACTGCTTGACTGGATTGCTTCACTATTCCTTGAAGCAGTAGCAGGGATGCAGCTTGTTCTGCTCTCGGATATGAACTGGAGGTATCAAGCAGGTTCGAACTCCGATGTTTTGATGTGTTGACATGGCAATATATTTTACAGACTCCTAGTACTATTAATGGTCGTATGGTTCAAGCCAGGGATTAAATTTGTAACACCAACCTCCTGCCATCTGTCCCGTTGTTCCTCATGCATGCTTGTGCAGAGCTTCACAAGGCCAGAGACAACATGTTATCCGGATTCTGGAACAGCAGAGCGTCTTGCAGACATATGCTGACAATAATTTTTCAGAGACAAGAACTAGTAAGGTTAGCTTTTCCAACACTACTGAGATAGAAACAACACCTCAGCAGACAATATTGCTCGATTTCCTCGGAAGCGGAAAATACAGCTCGAACCTATCTTGAACCGTCACAAGGAAAAAAGAACTGTAAAATGCTACATATATGGGATTCTTTTGCTCCTTTTCACCACTACTGGTAAGTGGTAACTAACAATGTTGGCAGTTGGCCGGGCAAATTATTTGTTTTTTCGGTGGCCGTTTGAGGATTTTGTTCCATTTTTTAATCCAAAATTTTAGGACTTTTTGAGCTTGCAAAGCTATTTGCTCTGTCTGGAGCTACAAGAACAATGGATGAATGGAAGGAACAGACCTGCAAAGTAGTAGTTGGAAGGTGTACAGGACAGGAGGTAGCTGCCGTTCGTGTGACACTGGCAGCCACAAACTCTTCCCAAGGCTATCCTTTTGGAGGATACTTCTCAGTCCTGAGAAAGAGACTTGTGAGAGAGTAACTTGAGAACATTTCAGAAAGGTATATATGCAGGTATTTTCCCTGTCAAGCTATTTTAGTGATCTAAACGCTCTTATATTTCTTTATGGAGGGACTATCCAGATTTGGCTATTTCTGGAAAAGGGAACAATGCACATTGATGCCTGCCATTGGGAGGTGAAAACTCGGCGGTGGTGCCGTTTGGAGTATCACCTGTGAGCCCTCCACCAAAGAGGGACCCAAAGAAAGCCAAGACCGGGACGGAGGATTCTACAGAAAACAAGATGGCAACAGTGGCGGGCTCCCTTGAGGTGCGCCACCAAGCCCAATGAATGCTCTATGCTGGAACTGCCGTGGCGCGTGCAAGCCTGCGGCAGTTCGAGAACTTCGCGAATTCCCGAGGAAGTTTTCCCCCTCCGTGCTCTGTATTGTAGAAACTCAAATAAGCGGTGCACGTGTTGAAGCTTTAGCAGGTACTTTGGGATATGAGAGATCTTATGCAATAAATAGTCAAGGTAGAAGTGGAGAAATTGGTATGTTCTGGAATAATAGTAGCAATATAGAAATTTTGGGGGACTCTTGTTACCATATAGATGCAAAGGTGCAGGAAGAAGGACAGAATCCTTGGCGAATCACATGCATATATGGTGAAGCTCAAGCTCCCCTCAGGAATCAGACTTGGGATGTGATGAATGCTATATCCACTATGAGCACCCTGCCATGGCTTTGCCTAGGTGATTTCAATGAAGGCTTATGTCTAGATGAGCATCAAGGGATAGCTAATCGTAGTAATGCACAAATCCAAGCATTCCGTGATGCGGTTGATGTCTGCATGCTCCTAGATTTAGGCTATCAGGGCCGCCCTTGGACCTTTGAGAAAAGGGTTACTGGTGGATCTTATACGCGTGTACGGCTGGACAGGGCACTCGCTTCCCCCAGCTGGATGGCGGGTTTTCCACTCGCAACTTTAAGCCATCTAACTGCTGCATCATCGGATCATGGACCAATCTTGCTTAATCTCACCAGCCCACAGCCGGACAGAAGGAGCAAACATATATAGCTTTCGGTATGAGGTCTTGTGGGAATCACATGAGGAATCGAGAGACACTATCTCCCAGGTGGAATGCAGTTTCCCCTGGCTATGGCGTGGGGAATTTTCGTGACAAACTTCTGGCCATATCTAAAGATTTGACAGTATGGAGCAGGGAGACTTTTGGTAACGTTCGCAATGAGATAAAGCAGCTGACAGTGCAACTTGAATAGCTCCGCAACGATCTGGCTACGACGGGCCCTGTGCATGTGGAAATTAAAATCAATGAACGGCTTGTCGATCTCTATCATCGCGAAGAGCTCATGTGGCGCCAGAGGTCACGATTACAATGGCTATCAGCTGGAGACAAGAATACCAAGTTTTTTCACATGAGGGCGAGTATGAGACGAAAAAAAAAACATGATAAAAGCACTCTACAATTCTCTTGGAATATATATACAGAGAACCCCGCTGAGTTGATAGTGATGGTTTTGGATTTCTATAAGTCTTTGTATACATCAGAGGGAGTCACGGGCATCGGTGATGTGCTATTGCATGTACCACGTAAGGTCACCCCGGCCAAGAATGAAAGCATGTGTGCACCATACACAAATGACGAGGTTAAGCAAGCGCTTTTTCAGATGTTCCCTACCAAAGCTCCGGGCCCCGATAGTTTTCTGGCGCATTTTTACCAGAGACACTGGGATTTCTATGGGGATGAAATTACCTTGGTAGTGCTCCGCATTATTTAAGGAGAGGACAGCCCAGAAAGCATTAATGACATAGTACTGGTCTTAATCCCCAAGGTAACTGGACCTACCTAGCTTTCTCAGGTCAGGCCCATAAGCCTTTGCAATGTGCTGTACAAGATAGCTTCGAAAGTTGTAGCTAATAGGCTGAAGGTCATTTTACCTGATATCATCTCTGAGGAGCAGTCAGCTTTTGTGCCTTGCAGATTGATCACAGATAATATTATTTGTGCGTGTGAGTGCCTTCATTTTATGAAAAGAAATAAGTCAAAGAGCAACAATTTATGCGCCCGGAAGCTCGATATGATGAAAGCTTACGACCGGCTTGAGTGGGACTACTTACAGGCCATCATGAGCAAGTTAGGGTTTGCAGCGCAATGGATCCATATTGTGATGACCATGGTCAGGTTCGTCTCTTTCTCAGTTTTGTTTAACGGTGAAAAGCTAGAACAGTTTAAACTCACAAGAGGTATTCGACAGGGAGATCCTATTTCCCCTTATCAATTCTTACTTGCAGTAGAGGGCTTTTCGTGCTTTTTAAAATCCAGTTCTTAGTCATCGGCGCTTGGAATCAAGGTGGCCCAGAAAGCACCAGTTGTTAACCACCTTTTGTTTGTAGATGACAACCTGTTGCTTTTTAAGTCTAGTGTGGAGGGAGCAAATTCAGTATCAAACATGTTAAATACTTATTGTGCTGCATCAGGAGAAAGGATTAATCATGACATTTCTTCCATCTTCTTCAACAAGGGGTGTCCAGCCACTCTTCGACAAGAGGTAAAGAATTGCCTCAATGTGCAAAATGAGTCCTTGCGTGAGAAATATCTGGGATTGCCAACTGAGGTTGGTCAGTCAAAGAGTGGCACTTTCAAGTACCTCTGAGATAGGGTTTGGGAGAAGATCAAGGGATGGATGGAGAAACTTTTATCTGCTGCAGGAAAAGAGGTGTTAATTAAATCGGTGTCGCAAGCCATCCTAGTTTTCTCCATGTCTTGCTTCAGTCTATCCAGGGGGCTATGTGAAAGAATCACATCTATGATTCGTCATTTTTGGTGGGGAAGTACGGAAGGAAAAAGAAGACCATACTGGGATTCCTGGGATGTAATCACAAGACCTAAGAGCCTTGGTGGTTTGGGTTTTCGGGATATGGAGTTTTCTAACCTTGCACTCCTGTCCAGGCAGGCATGGCGATTGCTTCAAGAACCAGACTCCCTCAGTGCATGCATGCTAAAGGCGATCTATTACCCAAACACGTCAATCCTCGAGGCAGAGCTGGGGTCTCGACCTTCTCAAATCTGGCGAGCAATTATCGGTGGCAGAAACATTGTGAATCAAGGAATTATTCGCCGGATCGGAGATGGCTCTTCAACACATATATGGACTCAGAATTGGATTCCAAGGGAGGGCTTCTCAAGGCCCGTTACTTCGCTTTTGGTAGCCCCACCTCAGATAGTAGACAAGCTGATCGATCATAGCATGGCAGAATGGAGGGAGGACTTAGTGCGCCAAGTTTTCGTACTAGTGGATGCTGAGGCCATACTCAAGATACTGATATGCACATGAAAAGTCAATGATGTTTGGGCATGGGCCGAAGACCCGAGGGGATTGTTCTCTGTATGGTCAGCTTATAACATGATCTTCCGTATAAAGACAGGTAGAGGGGCATGGCTTGAGGGTACTGAAGATATGTCCAACGATGTTGGCGAACGTAGGAGGTGGTCTTCCATCTGGGGCATGCAAGTTCCATCGAAAGTGAAGGTTTTTACCTGGTGCCTTGCTCAACATTTGCTTCCCACGAATGACATACTACATCACCAAAACATGGCTCAGTCGCATCAGTGTGCTATTTGTGGCGCTGAGGATAATTGGCGTCATTCCATGCTAGATTGCACCATGTCAAGAAGTGTTTGGGCCCTTGCAAGTGCAGAATTAGTTGAACATATGTGCATGAACATGGATGACAGTGCCAAGGGCTGGCTGTTTGCTATTAATGAGTCGTTGCCGCAGCAGGAGTTCACCACTTTGATTGTCACTCTCTGGGCAATTTGGCACGCTCGTCGGAAGCTAATACACAAAGGGGTTTTTCAGACACCTTTCTCCCGTGTATTCTTTCATTAGAAGCTACCTTAGTGATTTGCAATTGATCTTCAAGTTAAACGTCGATGCGGGATTCCCAGAGCGGGAGGCTTTGGTGCCGTAGAAGCTATTTGCAGAGATTTCTCAAGTGCTTTCCAGGGTGCTTCTGCTGTCGTTTTCAGAAATATCGACGAGCCCCAGGTGTTGGAAAGTATGGCAATAAGAGAAGCTCTAGCACTTGCAGATGATCTCTATATTCAAAAAATCTCTGTTGCCTCGGACTGCAAGCTAGCCGTGGAAGCTATTCATAGAGGGACATCGTCGGCTTATGGAGCTATTGTGCAGGAGATCAAGGAGCACTCTAGCAATTTTACTTTTGTGTTTTTAGTCATGAGTTTAGAACCTCGAATATCGAGGCCCCCAAACTAGCAAAACACGCTTTAACTCTCGGGACCGGTCGCCATGTTTGGTTAGGCCACCCTGGAGATCTTTCCTTCGTCCCTGTAAACGTGACGTTTTAATAGAAAGCTTTGTGAGTTTGCCTAAAAAAAGGTAGAGCTTCAGCTTTTTCCTATGAGAAGCTGACTCCCAAAGGAAAGTGTTTAGAGAGGAGGAGACAAAGTCTTTGACACAAAAGAACGGAATGTAAAGAGTGAAGAAATGAAATCGGTTGCTCAATGAAGATAAGGGAGTTGTTCGACCAGATCAAGTTGTTGTGACAACTCTACATCTGGTTGGAGAGGCTGGGATTGAACTCATCAGACACTTAGTCTTCACCTTATTCTCCCTGAGCGAAGATCACTTAGACCTCGCCCAGTCATTCATGGTAAGTCTTCAAGGTAGACTTCTTAAACTTTCAAAGACTTGTTCTTCAACGTTCCACAATTGACTGTCGGAAGCTCATAACATGACATCTAACCGCTTGGAAGATCAAAGTCTTGTAATAAATCTTCGGTTCTCTCAGAACAGATTCTTCTGTGATGCCGAATCACTTAGGCTCTAAGTGTTTGGTTTTCCTCACAAGGAATCTCTCAAATGCTTCGAAGGATGAGTTGCTCTAAAACGACACTTGTTAATAACTTGGAGCAGCCAATCAACTAATGGTGGAGGGGGAGGTGACTATTTATACCCGGAATGCAATCCGAGGTGAAATGACCAAGGTGACACCGGTCCACCGGCCAACCAGCACGTATCCAACAGTCGGATTTCAAACACATGCGGCAGCTGTACTTGAGGCCCAAATAAAGCTGACTCAACCACTTCGGATAATATTCTCTCAAGTCTTCGCTCCAAGACATAGGTTTGGGTTGAACATCATGTCGTAATACTGTCTTCGTATCACCTTGAACCCACACAATATGGTGTTTTTTGATGACTCATGTAAGAAGAAAATGAACTACCAAAAGATAAATTCTTCGCAATCAAAGTCATCAAGCTAAGTCTTCAGGAGGGACACCAAACTCTTCAATGTTTCCATACAATTTTAAACCAAATCTTTAGCGACTTTCTCTTGTGTATACTCACAAATACATTAGTCCCTTAACCATTTTTGTCATCAATACTTCAAACCACAAAGGGGGCACTAGGTGCACATACACGCTCAACTGGGGAGTACGGCTGTTCGTGCGATTGTCAAGTAAGACCTTCAAAGCAGCACAGAGTTGGCGGCCTGTGTTGTAGAGGCTTATAGATAAAACGGAGGAAAAGAATCATCTGCTACTAGAGAGATGCAGATAGTGGTGTTTTTTTTTGGCTGCTTGCCTGTTGGTTGTTCCAGCCCTTGTCCTGGACTATACTCCCTCCGTTCGAAAATTCTTGTCTTAGATTTGTCTCACGTTTTAATATTAGATATATCTGTATCTAGACAAATCTAAGACAGGAATTTTGGGACGGAGGGAGTATTTTGTCTAGCCAGTCCATGATGTTTCGTGGCTTTTGGCTTAAAAAAAACCCAAAACTAATCACTCTGCTACAGAGCTTGTTTATTCTCTTTTTGTTTTTTCTCACTTTCAGTAGCTTTGTAGAAAAATACTCTTGTGGTTTCTTTAATGGAAATCAGGGGAAAATCCCTTTTCTCAACAAAAAGATAAACTTCATCTGCAACAGGTTAATCGTTCAGCTATGGAGCACAACCAGGCTTAAAAGCAGAGTATATATATCCCAAGCAGAGCATAACCAAAGATGCGAGACAGTACGAATGAAATAGCAAGATATGAGACGGACGCGAGTCTTTGGTTTTAATTACTTAATTAACAGCCATTACAGTACATAGATCCCAAGCGCACGAACAGTCGTGCTCCCCAGTTGAAAGAAGCGATGTAAAATCGAAGTCTGAGCAATATCAAACCCTACCCAATGCCATGTTATAACAAAACTATATAAAACACACTTCACAAGCTCAAGCACACAAATAGTAGTACGTAGCTGTTGGTTTTGTAAACACAAAGTAGCAGCACAAAAGGCGAAGCATGTAGTAGAGTAGAACATGAGATGCAGTAGTCGATCGTTGACAAGACGGGCTTGCAGCAGGAGTCTTGAAATATCAAATGAAGAACTGGAATGCCAGAGACTGGATATCTCCATTAATCTTCTGAAAAATATACATGTTCAACTTGCATCTCTATCGCTGGACTGTTGGGGAATTAAGCACCATTGATCGACAGACACTAAAGAGGAATCATCCATCACCGCAGCTCGTACCTATTGTTTAGAAGAAACAAGGAAGGATTTTAGTTTATGCCTGAAATTTAAAACCCAAAGGTTGCTGGGTGAGAATATAGTTGTATGTACCCACAAGAAAAAATAATTATGCACGCCATGCAGAGCTACGTGGTGATTGGCTCCCTCCTTCAATGTCCTTTGGGATCTCATCTTATAACATGTACCATTCGCCTCGCCTAAACAATGACAATGTTGGTCGGTTGGGGTTTGCCTCGGCCATGCTCTTGAAAGCATACTCCACATCTTCCACATATGCACCGTACGCGCCATCGCATTCCATGTTGACACCGACCCTAGACAAGCTGGAGAGGTGCTGGATACCAAAATCAAGATCCCGGTTAAGACCACTACCAGTACCAGCAGCCTGAAGCTTAGCTATGTAAATAAAGAGGACAAGCTTGTTGAGATTCGGCATTGCCCCTGCTTCAAACATCAGCTTTGTCCAACCACAGGTCACCTTAAACTCCAGTAACTTTTGAAATCCTCTGCTGATGATGATGGGCCCTCCTCCTACATAATCACTGTCCACGTCGAGCTCCACCAGAGTAGGTATATCTGCAAAGGTCTCGAAGTCTTGCGACTCTACAGAAGAAGAAAAAATAAATAGTTTTTCTAGGTTGTCCAGAGAATGCAACCAGTTGTTAATCCAACAGGCTTTCCCACGGTAGACTCTGATCTCTCGGATGCTTTTCAGAACAGGGAGCGGACACTGTCCAACGAAGTCATCTTCTTCTTCCAACCAGATTGTAACACGGAGGATCTTAAGGTTGAATGTTTCCAGTTCATGGAGGGAGGACACTAGCTTTTTTTCCCAGTAATCTGCTTTGTCAAGTCCTCGGGTTTTCCAAGCAACTTTCAGTTTCCTGAGATTTGTTAGTTTGCCAAGCTCTTCCACAAAGTTCGGTGATTGCTGCCAGATTTCTATATCCCCAAGCTCTTGCAAGCTTTTTATGCTTCCAAACCCATTGGGCAATTTAGTTGACTCTCTAACAATCAGACGTGCCAATCGTTTTAGCCGGCTAACTGATTCAGGCAGATCCGATAAATCTGTGCAATTTGCAACCAGCGTCTCCAGATACTGCAAGTCCCCAATTTGACTAGGAAGTTCAGATATAGCTGTCAAAGAGATGTTCAAGTACCTCAGCTGGGAAAGTCTTCCAATATATTTGACATGATGGTTTCCCACTGTTGCACAATCATATAAATCCAGCACACGCATAGTATTGCACTTCGGGAGTGTAGGAAAACATTTGTGCTGGCCATACCCAAAACCAAAAGCCCCAAATGTCCGAGCATGTGATAAATCCAATTGCTCAAGACTTCCTTGTTCCTCATTCCCCATCAGAGAGAGCCGACGGATTCTTCTATCTTGCTTTGAGTGACTGCATAGGAATGCACAAAAGTTCTCTTCAGTAGCCTTAGAAATGAGGAAATCAAGGATAGTGTCGTGAACTCGACAATGGAAGGCCTTGTCAGCATATATCTCAAACGGCTGTATTAAACTTCTGTTAACAAGCTCATAAAAATAGGTCTCTCCTAATTCAACAAGATCATCCCCATGTTTGCCACGAATCAAACCCTCAGAAATCCATCTGTGTACTAACTGCTGCACTTCAATCATGTAATCTTCAGGAAACAAAGTCAAATACAACAGGCAACTTCTTAGGTGAAGGGGAAGGTCAAAGAAGCTCAGAGATAATATGTATTTCATGGTGTCAGTGCTAGAACTTTTGCCTTGTGAAAAGCCAGCAGAACATCCCACACGCTCCCACTCTTCTTTTGATTCCCTGTGCAATGCTAGTAAGCCGGATATGGCATTGATGGCCAACGGTAAACCATCACATTTTCTTAAAATATCTTCTGAGGCTTGTTTCAATATGGAAGGGCACTTTTCTTCACAACCAAATGTTCTCTTGAAAAATAGCTTCTTCGAGTCAGCAACACTAAGTGGTTTGATTTTGTAGACAAGATCCCCATGAGAAGAGCAACATGATTTAGCTATGTCATGTATACGTGTTGTGGTCATGATTACACTGCCACAACTGTTCTTGAATAAAACACAGTCCAAAATTTCCCATGTGTGTAAATCCCATATATCATCAATTACGATAAAGTACCTGTCATATAGTTTTAGGGAAAAAGGCATGTAAGTGTTAGTGTACCTGATCACATTCCTTATGACATTACTGGTAACCACGTGAGAGATTATTTGCTTTTCAGGACAACATATATAAGTCAATATGGGTTAGTCTTATCAAAGCTACTTCTGTGCGGAAGTGTTGGATGTTTGCAAGGCTTTCAACATTTATTGAACAAGTAAATTATATTAGTTTAACTCAATGTGGAAGTATTCTAATTATTGTTGTATGTGATTAGGAATATTGTTGCGTAATTTCACTCGAGGTGCAGAGTACGAACGATTCGTAGTCGAGGAATTAAGTATTCATGTTCCAAGAACGACTGTGCTGAAATACAATGGAGGAATTAATTGAGGTCGATTCTATGGCCGGAAGTTTATATCTGTGTACATGAGTTTTTGGGACAGGACATGATGGAAGAGTTGCGTTTGTTTCGCATGATCGGCTCAACATGTTGTACGAGGTTTAATATTTGATCATTAATATATGTGAAACTATATATATGGATTAGGCCTACAAAAATGATATTGTCGTATTTATAAGCACAATGTTTTCATATGAAATATTTGGCTGTTAGTTTTATAGGCATCTTATAAATAAAAATCAGGATTTATCTTGCATTGGAACATGAAAAGTCAAACACGTAGTCGGAGAGAATAGTATTGTTATGCTGCCCTGACACATTGGTGAAGATAGATGAAGTTTCTGATAAAGAAGGTTAGACCCATCGAGGCAAACCGAGGCAAGATCCTCAAAAAGAGATGTACAAATTGGGAAGGTCGTTGAGAGCAAGTACAATAAGGTACAGTGAGTAGGCTGTAAGGAGTAAATAATCTTTTTATGCTTAGTTGGAGGAGAGAGGATAGGAGAGAGAATGTAAGCGGGCTCTCATGCAAGAGCCAGCTGCAGCACATGCTCCTAGGCACTATGTGAGAGTGGAAGGTGGGCCATGTATTAATAAAGTAGCACACACTTATAGCTAATTGTTATACATGTTGGCTATAAGGTTGGCTGTAGATGACATAGCACTTTCTTATAGCCAACAGTTGGCTATACTATTAACCATGCTCTGAAAGAGATAAGAGAGAGCCTACAGATAGCCTGGTGGGAGATACGAGAAAGAAGGACAATTAGGACTATTTTGAGCTGGAAAGAGAGGTGGGGGACAGGGGTGTGTAATATAATGGCAAATATGTATTGCGTTTGTGCTATATAACAGAAAACATGCATCGTGTTTGCGCTATATAACAGAAAACATGTATCGTGTATGATGAACATACTTACGGACGAGAACGAATCTAAGATTTGTGCAACTTATCAAGTCTATGAAAACTGAGCACGGTTGCTAGCAGTCCTTTACCTTTTATCTGTCAAGAATTTTCTAATTTGGTCAATGATGCGTTGTGGATCCTCTGATCCAACATGAGCCTCTGGTTTATTTTGGATTTGAGACAATACAGAACTCAGAATCTTTGTCATGTCCGGATTTCGTGAAATTGATACAAAAGCACAACACTGAAAGTTTGCCCCAAGCTTGTCATAGACCTGTTTGGCAAGAGTAGTCTTGCCTAACCCTCCACATCCAACAATAGAGGTCACTTTTGGCTGATGTGCTGATTCACTCTCCTCGGTTCTCAACCACTTAACAAGCTCATCTCTCGGTCCGTTGACACCAACAAGTTCTGAAGCATCTTTATAGACTGCAAGAAGTCGGGGGTCAACCGTTGCATTTCTAGACTTGGAGGAAGACTCATCAATCTTGTACCTTCATTGTAGATGACGAGATTGGATATAAGGAGTGAAAATTATAAGTGATTATATTTGATGGAATGTTCACCTCAATAAAAGTATAATAAACATTTATAGTACTAAAAATTATTTACGTACCTTGCATATCTCTCACTGACCTCCATGATTTGGCTCTTGATGTCTTTGACATCCTTGGCGATCTTATGGCGGGTCTTGATGTTGGTGATCTTGCTCATGATTTTGCTGAAAAGCTCTCTGAAGCCATCAGAGTTAGCGCTGGGCTCATGGTCCACGAGTAGCATGAACTTGTCGATTTTATCCTCGATCTCATAGGACAGCTCCCTCACCGCATCAGCCCGAAGCTTTGCTTGGGGATCAGGTTGCTCCACATCTGCCATCCTGAGGAGGAAGGCTTGCATCGCCTCGAGTTCACTCTTCAGGAACTCTATGTCGCCACGGACATTCTTGAGCAGCTTGTACTCATCGGTCAGCATTGTGGCCAACTTTCCCAAAACAGATGTCATTGCCCCAGTGAATGAGCTCACCAAGAATCTTTCCATTATTGCTAGTCTCGTTCACCCAAGACTTGCAGATGAAATGGGTAACCAAGCGGTATTGTGGACGGAAGAACAAGGTATTGGAAAGTCAGAGACTAACCATCCTCCTCGCCTTTTTCCTCCATGCGCTGCATGGATCTACTTATCAATCTGTTAAATCAAATGATTCCAAAATGAGATGTCATGAACACTGCACAACAACGGAGAGTTCATCTTATTTTTTCTTTGAATAGGAGAATGTATAGTAACCCAAACTAATGGCGTGTACATGTTTTATAGCATATTCAAGGTTTGGCTAGCGTATATGAAAAATGGCAGGTTGTAGAAGAGGTTCAAGGCTTTTGAATGATGTAAATGTTCAGAAACTGGCTTATGCTCCCAACAGTAAAAAAGAGAGGGAAAAATAGCATCAACCAGATGTAAGTGTTTACAAATGGCTAAATTTTGTTTTATCTGCTTAGGTCACTTAGTTTGGAATTTTAACATAAGATGCTAGAGACACAGAGAGGAAATCTCTACTTTCTACTCCCTCCGTCTGGAAATACTTGTAATCAAAATGAACAAAAGGGATGTATCTAGATGTATTTTAGTCTAGATACATCCATTTTTGTCCATTTTGATGACAAATATTTTCGGACGGAGGGAGTACCAAGCTGAGGTTGCTAGTAACTTGGCACAGATTTGTACCCAAACCAAAAAGGAACTTACACTGGTTATGTGGTGCTTACCTTCTGAAACTCTTTGTCAGCTGTTGGTAAGTTACATCATCATCAGAGACGCAATGCAGGAGACTAGATTTAATCGGAGAGAAATAAACCCTGGAGAAAAATTAGAAAAACAGAGCAGCACACTCAGCAGTCAGCCAGGAATCAATGGCAAACAAGCAAGCAACCGACACAACAGCAAACCAGATCGATCAGAGCTTTTGTGGAAAAAAAATGCTGATGAGAACACCTACGCAATCTGCCCTACGGCTTTACCTTGCAAGTCTGAGGAGCTCTTCACTCACAGATCCATCCACCCACGGCGACCACCCAAGGGTTGGGGTCGGAGCCGGAGCCGGCGACGGAGGGATGAGGATGAGAGGAAGTGAAATGAGACGCAATAATTGAGGGAGGGCAGAGATCCGACTATACTATTTCACATGTGAACCGCAATAATTAAGGGAACACGCACTATCCTCCGACAGCTTCAACTGTTTCACCTTTCACGTCTTCTGCTAGCTCTCAAAGCCTTCCGTGGGGTGCATGCATGTGCATGTATAGCTTTTTTTTTTTTGAGACAATCTCGTGAAACTTTTATTAACCCGTCACAATGTTTATAGGGACCAAGTCAAGATCTCCCGTCTGGCCTAACCACACATGTCGGCCAACCGCGAGGGAGAGAGAGTGTTTCGCTAGATTGTGAGCTTCATAATTTGAGCTCCTAAATTTATGACCTATGGTGCAAGTAATAAAACTAGAGGAGTACTCCGAAATCTCCCGAAGAACAGCTCCATAAGTAGCTAGCTTGCCGTGATGCAGCTCGTCGACAACCACCTTGCAGTCCGATGCAACCTGTATATCTCTCGCATTTAAATCGTCCGCCAACGAGAGAGCTTCCCTTATAGCTAGGGCTTCCAGCGTTTGAGGCTCTGTGATATGTTTAAACACAATGGCCGAAGCCCCCAGAAAGTTGCCCTGTTGATCTCTGCAGATCGCTCCCACAGAACCATGCTTCCTCCTCACGACCACTGCTCCGTCAACATTGATCTTGACACAACCTTGGATTGGCGGCACCCATGTTGCACTCCGTCTAACTCTCGTTGGTGCTGCGTTCGTCTCCCTCTTGTTAACTATCTCCAACTCTGAAAGATACTTGCTAATGAAAGCCGCCGTAGCATGTGGAGATTGAAATATATCCTCATGAATTGCCTTTCTTCTTGCAGCCCAAATTGCCCACATGGTTACCACAACACAGGTGAAATCATGAGTGTCTAGCATTTCATATATAGAAAATAACCAATCCTTTGCGTCTTCCTCTTGTTGTGTGATGATTCTCTCGACCAACTCCTCTGGTGCGAGAGCCCATACGCTTCTTGAGAGAGCGCAGGAGAGGAGTGCATGTCTCCATGTATCCCTAGCTCCGCACAAGCAGCAAGTATCTGTCTCGGCCATATGGCGATGATGGAGCACTTCTCCGCTGGGCATAGAATGTCTGGCAAGTCTCCATAGGAACATACGGAGTTTTGAAGGTACCTGGATATGCCATATGGTACTCCACAACCTGCTGTTCTGCCCCGTAGATGAGTCGTCGGCCTCGTTCCACCACCCCTCTCTACTCAGCTTCGTACGCAGTATCATTCTATATGCAGACCGAACGGTGAAACTGCCAGTTGGTTCTTCATGCCAAGCCCAAAAATCCGGTTGCCTGCGCATACATACTGGTATTTTAGGATCTCCTCTGCATCAATCGGGATAAAAACTGAACGAACCAGCTCCTCGTTCCATTGTGCTGTGGTGGCATCAATCAGATCAGTAACCCGCCGGGGAGGGTTTGGCACTAAGGAGGTAATAGGCCTTTTGAAACTATCACAAGGGATCCAGTTTTGTAACCATATATCCGTGCTGCCTCCATCCCCAATTCTCCTGATGA
Organism: Aegilops sharonensis; assembly: GCA_904067115.1. Lineage (NCBI taxonomy): Eukaryota > Viridiplantae > Streptophyta > Magnoliopsida > Poales > Poaceae > Aegilops > Aegilops sharonensis. The sequence goes on along the minus strand of LR880968.1, from coordinate 4,432,203 downwards.
TTCCCTGAGCTAGTATCTCCCTTCCATCTAATATAGCTCGCCATATCTGAGATGGCCGAGCGCCCAATTCTGCCTCCAATAAAGTGCAATCTGGGAAGTAAACATCCTTCAAAATCTGAGCATGAGGGATCTATCATCATTCAATATTCTCCAGGCTTGCCGCGCCAGCAGAGCTAGATTAAACATCTCCAAATCACGGAACCCAAGTCCACCCATCTGTTTAGGTTGTATCATAGTGTCCCAAGCAACCCACGCTGGTTTTCGCTTGCCTTGCTTACTCCCCCACCAAAATTGCCTAATGATGGACGATATGCTATCACAAAGTCCTCGAGGGAGACGGAAGCATGACATAGAGTAGACCGGAATTGCCTGCGCAACTGCCTTGATCAAAACTTCTTTACCGGCCGAAGAGAGTAACTTTTCCATCCAGCCTTTAACCTTCTCCCACACCCGGTCTCTCAAGTACTTGAACGTTCCATTCTTTGAGTGTCCCACGTCCGTTGGCATGCCCAAATAACGCTCACTTAAGGACTCATTATGAACCTGCAAGGAGGTTTTTATCGCCTCCCTCATAGAGCCGGGACAGCCACGACTAAAGAAGATGGATGACTTGTCATGATTGATATGTTGCCCAGAAGCTTTACAATATGTTTCCAACATGTTTGACACTGCAACTGACCCCTCAACATTAGCCTTAAAAAGCAACAGGCTATCATCTGCAAACAAAAGGTGGTTTATAGTTGGGGCGGTTGGGGCCACCTTAATACCTGCAACTGATGACTGTGTACTGGATTTCAGGAGGCACGAAAGGCCCTCTGCTGCAATCAAGAATAAGTAGGGGGAAATTGGGTCTCCCTGTTGGATGCCTCTGGTTGGTTTGAAAGAATCAAGCTTCTCACCATTAAAAAGAACAGAAAAGGACACTGAAGAAACCATGCTCATAACAGTATTAATCCATCGATGAGAGAAGCCAATCTTGATCATAATAGCCCTCAAATAAGCCCACTCCAATCTGTCATAAGCCTTCATCATATCCAATTTGAGAGCACAATAACTGTTAGTCTTAGCCTTAGACCTCTTCATGAAATGCAGGCACTCATAAGCACACATGATATTATCAGTGATAAGCCTTCCCGGAACAAAAGGAGACTGTTCAGCCGAAATAATGTCTGGTAGAACTAGTTTCAGTCTGTTGGCCACCACTTTAGAGCTAATTTTATACACAACGTTGCATAAGCTTATGGGCCTAAACTGAGAAAGGAGAGTGGGGTTTATTACCTTCGGTATAAGAACAAGAACGGTGTCATTTATACCTTCTGGACTCTCTTCTCCATGCACTATCTTTAGTACCACCCTTGTTACATCGTCCCCACAAATATCCCAATGGTGCTGGTAAAAATGTGCCGGAAAACCATCTGGCCCCGGCGCCTTTGTCGGGAACATTTGGAATAGTGCTGTTTTCACCTCCTCCTTGGTGTATTCTGCATTCAACATAGCATTCATCTCCTCAGACACTTTCCTAGGCACGTGAGCAAGCACTGCATCCATCCCCGGGACCTCCTCGGAAGTATATAGCTTTTGATAAAAATCATTTACCATGGCTTTGAGCTCATCTGGATCTACTACAATCTCTCCCACAGAATTATGTAGCGCTTTTATCATATTTTTCTTCCTCCTCAAGCTCGCCCGGAGATGAAAAAAATTGGTATTCTTATCACCCGCCGTGAGCCAGTCTATCCTCGCCCTCTGGCGCCACATTATCTCCTCACAGTGATACATTTCAATGAGACGTTCATTTATTTTGAGTTCCACGTGTGACGGCCCCGTCCGCAAAGGATCGGACCGAAGTTCTTCTAGCGTTTTCTTTAGCTGCTTGATCTCCTTCCTCACGCTTCCGAACGTGTCTTTACTCCATCTGTCAAGACCCTTAGACAAGTTCTCAATTTTAAGTCGTATCTCTTCTACCGAGTTGCAGGGGATTTCGGTACTCAGACCTGCGTGAGTCTCCCACATGGTCTCGTATCTGAACTCCCTTTTTGCCCTTTCACCTTTAACTCTTCCAAGATCCAAAAGCAACGCCATATGGTCCGATGACGCCGCAACCTCGTGTGCTATGGAGGCTAACGGGAATCTTGCCAACCAATTTGAGTTTACCAGCGCTCTATCAAGACGGCATCGAGCAAAAGAGCCACCAGTAACTTTCTTCTCGAAGGTCCAGAAACAGCCCTTATAGCCCAAATCAAGCAACATGCAAACGTCAACCGTGTCTCTAAATGCCTGGATTTGAGCATTACTGCGTTCTCCTACACCTTCATGCTCACTTGGATGTAGTACTTCATTGAAATCACCTATACATAACCATGGGAGGCCACTTAAAGTACTGATATTTTTAAGTACTGTCCACGTTTGGTGTCTAAGATGGGTCTGCGCCTCCCCATACACACACGTCATCCGCCATGGGTCCTCTCCCTGTTCTGACACTGAAACATCAAGATGATAACACGAATAACCGAGAATCTCAACTTTTATTGCATTGTTCCAAAATAAGCCAATTCCACCACTCCTTCCCTGACTATCAACAACATAGCAATTATCATATCCTATCGAGCTAGCCATAGCTTCTACCCTTCGACCATCTATCTGTGTCTCAACAATACAAAGGAGGGTAGGGGTAAACTTCCTCGCGAAATCATGAAGCTCTTGAACTGGCGAAGGTTTACCCGCGCCACGACAGTTCCAGCATAGCGCATTCATTGGGCTCGGCGGCGCTCCTCGAAGGAGCCCGCCAAAGCAGTGACGATGTTGCCATTACCGACACCTTTCTCCAAATCCTCATCCGGTGCATCTATATTTTTCTTGGTTCTCTTTTGGTCTTGCTTGCTGCTCGGACTCTGTGGTAGAGACGCTGAAGAAGTGAGCGCTAACATCACCCCCGGACCAGAGCTGTTTTTTCCGTTCGCCGAGTGCTTCACATGTTGTGCCCTCTTTCTGTTGTTCTCAGCATCATCCATGACCGCGTCAAGTTCAGAGCTCACGTTGTCTCTCCCATCATTACCATCATCCTGATCCGGTCGGGGATTTGATCCACGGCCACCACGGCCACCCCGCCGTCCTCATCTTCTTCCACGGCCCCCTCCCGGGCCTTGTCCTGTTCTCGTGACCCACGAGGCCCTTAGATCCTTGAAGATCAAAGCTGACGGAGGGTGTATACCATTGCCATGCTCCTTGAACTGGTGACCCAACATGCCGCAAACCGTACACCAGTCCGGAAGTTTTTCATACTTGATCCTGTATATCTGGCGCTTCCCCTCTCTTATCATAGAAACCGCGTTCTTCAGAGGCTTATCAACATTAATCCGGACCCAAACTCAATGGAAGTTTCCTGCAAAGTCTTGCGATTGGGGTTCGACGTAGATGACCTCGCCAATCTTTGCTGCTAAAGAAGGGACCAGATGAGCATATAGTGGAGGTACATCATGAATCTGCACCCAGATTTCTGTAGTGTCAAGCTCCACCGTGGTTGGCTTTGTCAATCCATCATACGACTTGAGGATGACAGCATCTCCTCGGAAGTGCCAGGGACCGTCCCTCGTTACTCTTTCCCAATCCTCCAAGCAGGAGAACTGCACTGTATAGAGATTATCCTCTAGGGGTTTAAACTGAACTTCTTGGGCAAGATCCCAAGCGGCTCTCATGTTTTTGAAGAACCAATACTGGCTTTATGTCTTTGGCGAGTGAACCCTAGCCAACGCTATCCAGCGCGCCGCCTCGACCGGAGCCTCCTTCTCATCAAAAATCACGTCGTCGAGATCCTCCTCCCGAAGACCTAGCTCCTCCATCAATGCCCTCACATCATCAGTATCCCTCGATCCACGCGGACGAGATCCTGAGGCCTCGTCCGACGCCATGAAATTATCGAACCCTAAACCGTTGTCGAACCCTAACCCGATCAGATCGTCTCGGGCCTTGCACAAACCCTAGGTCCTCCCCCTTCCCTTGCCCGCCTCAGGCCGAAGAGCGCAGCAGCACCCCCGAAAGTAGAGAGGGCAGGAGATCACGACGGAGATAGGGAAAAAGTTCTCAACGACGGCGACCGAGATCGCCTCGAGAGGATGAAAACCCTAGCGTGAGGGAACGCTCCCGAAAAAATTACTATATGTGCATGTATAGCTAGCCATGTGAAGCTAGCGTTTTCTCTCTCTCTCTCTCTCTCTCTCTTTAAGCGGCCCAATGCCACGATGTTCCTTGCTAGATCGTTTCTCCATGAGCCCCAACAAAAAAAAAGTACATAATTTTCCTGAAGGAAAAAAATGCAGTGGTGAGCTAAAATTACCCGAACCTTGGCGGTATATTGGAACACTGGGTTTGGACATGCTTTCTCCCTCCCGCGTCGCTCCCCTGGGTGACGGGGAGGGAATCATAGCCACCCCTGCCCCGCCATCCTCTCCTCGTTGCTGCCGGATCGGGCGAAGCCCGAGTGTTGGCGGCAGCGGGGCCCCTTCTCTTCCCTCACGCAGAGGATTTAGCGAGGGGCTGAGGGCCAAGGTGGCTGGCGAAGGCGCCACGCTGTGCGAAGGGTGCAACTGTCTCGGTGGTGCTGTGGTGTGCCCGTGGTGGCCGCAGTTGCGGGCGGCGCGGGATTGAGCCAATCGATGATGGTGAGGTACGGCTGGGGCCATGGGGCCATGTCGTGCGGCTATGGTGACGGAGGTGTGTGGTGTTGGAGATTCCCCCTCAGGATCGATCACATCAAATCACGATAAACACACGCGCACCCAAAATTGATAGCCAAGGGCCCTTGTCGTGCCCTCTTTTCTCTTTATTTCTTTTTCTGTTTTCTCTGGTGTTTACAAACTCAAGACTTTGTGAATCCATCTGCAATCTGATCTTTGGAATGCACAAACCGAATGTCAAGTTGCTTTTGAGCAACTCTCTCTCTCTCTCTCTCTCTCTCTGACAAAATGGAAGTCTATCTCTATATGCTTTGTCCTAGCATGGAACACAGGATTAGCAGAAAGATAAGTAGCACCAAGGTTGTCACACCACAAGCATGCTGCTTGTTTGCTCTTGACACCAAGCTCTTTCAACATAGACTGAACCCATATGATTTCAGCTGTAGAATTTGCTAATGCTTTGTACTCTGCCTCTATGCTTGACCTGGATACCGTAGCCTGTTTGCGTGCACACCATGATATTAGATTAGGTCCAAAAAATACTGCAAAGCCACCTGTTGAGCGCCTGTCATCCAGACAGCCTGCCCAATCAGAATCAGAAAAAACACTGACAAGAGTAGAGGATGACTTGCTGAAATTCAGACCTATACTTAGAGTATGTTTAACATATCTGACTATGTGTTTGGCAGTTGTCAAGTGAACAGTGGTAGGTGCATGCAAAAATGGGCAGACTTTGTTGACTTGAAAGATCAGGCCTGGTAAGAGTTAAATACTGAAGAGCTCCTACTAGACTTCTATATTTTGTGCTATCTTCCTGACTCAAGGGTTTACCTTCTGCAAGAGACAACTTTTCTGAGTTGGATAATGGAGTGAGAGAGGGTTTACAACCTTGTAGTCCTGCCTTTTTAACCAGATCGGTTGCATACTTAGCTTGAGAGAGGTGAAGTCCATCCGAATGCTTCTTTACCTCAATCCCAAGAAAATAGTGCAAGTCTCCAAGATCCTTTAATGCAAAATCTATACTCAAGTCTTTCAAGAGTCCTATGATTGCTTCATCAGATGAGCCGGTCACAATTATTGTAGGAGATATGCCCTAGAGGCAATAATAAATGATATTATTTATCTGCGAGTTCATAATTATGTTTATGTTCCATGCTATAACTGCAATGATTCTCGAGTCTGCAATATCCACGAGGCTCAAAGGAAGACTCATATGAACGTGTGGAATAATAAACGGTAAGAAGTATTCCTAGTTTGGCCTCTAAGACTAGCTCAACTGTTGCATGATGGTTCCGTTTTCCTGATCATGGGCATGTCTATGCCAGCAACTTTGAGGGCACAATGTTAAGAGAACATTTCTGTTGAATCGACCCGGTTTGATGTTATGCTATGAGATTCATTTGTCACAAGTTAATGGTAAATAACACAGAGATGGTTAACGATTGCATGATTCCTTAGACCATGAGAGTATCGAGTTTCTTCATGCTTGTTCATGAACTTTGGGGTTTGTTAAACGTCATCCGTAAATGGATGGCTATTACGACGGCTTGCGGGTTCATGGAAAAGTGTGTCAAGTAACTTGATAGCTCAAGATTGGGATTTGCTCCTCCGACGATGGAGAGATATTCTCGGGCCCTCTCGGTGTTACGGTATCCATCATCTTATGGCCAGACACAGTGTTATTTGATCACAGGGATGTCGGAACATGGAAACGAGAAAAGAGATCAAAACTAGTAACGAGGTAACTAGCATAGTGGACAAGCTGTTGATCCACGGGGATGCAAGTAAATCTCACCTCGGGTCTTCGTAACATATCGCGAAGCAACAGGAATAGCACACGGCAACTGGAGGTTCACTCGAATATTCATTCGTGTGGGTATAGGGGTCAATATGGGTGTCCACGGCTCCGATGTTGATCATTGATCAGAAGGTGTTCCGGGTCATGTCTATATTTCACCGAACCTATAGGGTCACACACTTAAGGGTCATCTATCTGCTGAATACTAGACAGGGAGTCTGAGAGAAAATCACCGAAAAAAGTTTCGGACACCAGAATGGTTTCGGACAGTGGAATCGTACCGCAGAGAGAGGTCATTGGATAAGTTTCGATGATACCGAAAAGTTATTTCGGGATATCCCATTAAGTCAAATTTGTTTCGGCACATGCCTGATAATTCTTGGAGGGTGCCAGAATCATTCTGGAAGCTTTTTGGAATTTTCTGAGATAAAAACCTGAAATGTTCCGGAGCTGCCGGAGTCACTTCAGATGCGTTTCGCAGATGAAAATCACTAAAATGGAATTGTTCCAGAACATGTCGAAAATTATTACGGTGGGTATTGGAAATGTTCTAAGCCCACATGAATATTTTCAGTTTGAACGGACGCTGAAAAATGTCGTCATGAATAGTGGAAGTGCTTTTTGGGATATTTTATGGAAAGCCACCTTTTGGGGCTTTACTCAAAAGATCTAGGGATGACATGGATGGATTGGGAGGCCCTCATGTGGGCCCCCAAAGGGGTGTGGCCGGCCACACTTGGGGCTCCACCTTGGAGCCCCTCTTGTTCCTTGGTTTCACTCTTATGCCCTTGAGGAAGGACTTCATTCGTGTGCATTTTGGGTTTTTGTGTTAAACTACCCTACCCCTTGGGATTTCCTATAAATAGAGGTGGAGGGGCAGCCCTCCACACTCACTCTTTCTCACATACAAGTGCCATGCATGATCTGGCTTCTCTCTCCCTCCCAGCGAAACAGTTTCGTAGAGCCAAAAGGCTGTCTGGGTTCCGGCAGGAACTAGTTCTGGACGGCGAAGCCCTGCCAGATAGATGATACCGTATGTGTGCAACTCTGTAGAGATATCGTAGTTTCGGTCTTAGTTCGTGAGTGCCTCCCGAAGGGCTGTCCGTGTGACCGTCCGAGTTTCGAAGGTCCCCCCGCAGGGCTGTCTGAGTGACCGTTCGAGTTTCGAAGGTCCTCCCGAAGGGCTTTCCACGACACCGTCCGGGGGGCTGTTAGACCGTCTCCCGGAGGGCTGTCCGAGGAGCAGATGAGGTTATACATCCTCGCGGTTGGGAGGTTGTAAATCCTAGCTGCGGGGATCTGCACCGCCGTTCGTCATCGACTCTACTTCCCGCTGCGCTACGAGTTGGTAACGAAAATGATCAAACCATGTATGCAGTCTCCATAGTGGTCCTGGGCCTGGTGCGTAGGTCGGAATATTTTTGTTTTCTGCTGCGTTACCCTTCAGTGGCATCAAGATCCGTGCTATGCGTAGATGCATGTTACGATCTAGAATACATGGAGATGTATGGGTATTGCATAATATAATTTCTGAGTAGATGAGATCTATTGCTGAAAATTATTTATGCGGGTGACAGATGACTCGACGTTCTTGTTGCTTCCCTAGAATTTGAGTTTGCTCAATCTCGAGACAGCATGGTGGAATTTGACAAAGTTCTGGCAATCCATGATCCTGATTGATCATGGAAGTGCTATCAGTTCTTTGGGTTCTGCCGTAGTTAAAAGAAAGATGAAATTCGTAGATGAAAGGGCATTGCAGATATGATCTGCACGGGGGTCATGCGTATGAAGAAGTTTAGTATGGGGCTCGAGATTTAATTATCTCGTGTTTCATACACCCGGAGATGTTAATCTAGCAACTTGAATAATCATACTTGATGATAAAACGTTGGTAGCTGCGGTTTAAGTCGAAACCTTAGAAGCCACGAAACACAAGTTTGCATGAACCGATTAGAAACGTCTAACTTGGTTTTGCAGGAGGGTTTGCATGTGCATGTGATGTGGTATAGCAATGCTCATATTCAATTTGATTATGTATGAGATGACTATATGATGTAAATTGATTAACATGACCTGCGTGTCATGATTCGGCATGATGGCTGGAGCCATATGATTGTCACTTTAGTGACCTGCGTGTCAACCTTAAGTAATGCACTTATTTTATTAGCTATAGATATAGCAATATTATTTGGTGCATCGACAAGGTGGTGGCAATCTTCACGAAGGTAAACACCGACGCGAATGCCGAAGACGAAGAAATGAAAGACTTCTCCGTCAGAAAGGGCTATATACCATATCATGCTATTATGAATTGCCTGATATGTTTATCCCTTATGATGCACCCTTCTTGATTGCGCGGTAGTCGCTTTTTATTAGGGTGATCTCTCACTAAAATATCAACTAGTTAGTGTTCTCCCAAGTGTAGCACCGTCATGACACCTATCTTTTCGGGGTGCGCCATGTATGCATGGGTACGAACGATTATAGAAGTGTGAGGCGGGTGAGGTCAGACCTCGCAGCAAGATCACTTGGTTGTCTTGACGTTCATGGCAGGATCACCCTGAGCTCGGAACACACGCATCGAAAAATGAGCAAGAGTCACATAGAGATGTGATCGACAAGTTGGCCTACCGATTAAAATTCCCGTTATGAGATGATGATTCTATGGCAATGAGTTGAAGTCTAGATCTTGTATCACTCAAAATTAATTATGAGAGATATTTATTTGAGTGGGAGCGCACTGTTGAATTAACATGTTTAATTCTCAGTGCAATTAATTATAAACATTGTCTAAGTGTTTCTTGCAAAATACTTCCTCCGTTCCTAAATAATTGTCTTTCTAGGGATTTCAACAAGTGACTACATACGGAGTAAAATGAATGAATCTACACTCTAAAACATGTCTACATACATTCATATGTTTAGTCCATTTGAGATGGCTAGAAAGACAATTATTTGGGAACGGAGGGAGTAGTTGTAGAATAATGGCTGGCGTTTCCACCTTCCCTGTTAAAATTGAATAGCTATTAAATATTTGGTTAAAACTTTACGATTGGTAACGTAATGTCAGGATTGTCCTCAAAAAGTGCCGAGAAGGACTTTGTCCTATCGCATGCTTTCAGTATACTCCCGGTAAAAAGCAATGGATGATGAGACTCTCGTCCTTCGACCCAAAGGCTAGAATTCCGTTGCGGTCAAGTGCAATATGTTTCCTTCCATAAAACTCGAACTTCGAAAGTTTGGGATAGTTACGTGATATTCATGGAACTGAAAATTAATTTTCAGATACAAACAAAGGCTGAACGATATGAAATATCCAAGGCAATGTTTGATTGCAAATTATTAGTAAAGTGTTTACTATGCATTAGACTGATAAGAGAGGGATCCAGAAGAACGCCTGTCATATGATGAAAGGTGAATAAAACAACAACTTAAAGAGAAAGGAAGTGTCCAAAGGGTGTTAGTGTGACTTACACGCCTAGGAAGTCAGGGGCTAACACCACTCTTAAGTTGGGTGCTTCTTTTGCGAGTAGGAGAAATACTAAAAGTTAAACTGTTAGAAGTATAAAGGCAGAAAGAAAGATGACTGGAATATCAAGCTCATGTATGAATGTCATACAAGTTTTTGATGTATAAGTAGGCTAGTCAAAGATATAGTTCTTAGGAATTATGGTTAAACATGTTAATCACTAATTCTTGGTTATTGTGAGTTTATCACAAAGATACCCGCTTGATTGCATTCTGTTGTGAATCAATGTAAGAGCTACTCTGGCCTAAAAAGACTAGCCAGAAATGAGGTTAAGGTATACACAGGGAACATAGTAAATGTTACTATACCTTCCATCGGTGTATTGTCGTCTATATTTATTTTCATAATTCATTTAGAGTTTTACAAACTCTAGCCCATTGCATCAGGTATCTTGCAAGAAGGTTGTTCATAAGAGAACTTTTTATGTTCGATGTTATGAATAACACAAGGGCCATACTTTCATTATGAATGAGATGTATGTTATGAATATTGATAATAATACCTCTGGGTTTACTTTCATAATTCATTTTAGAGTTTCATACATTCTAGCCCATTGCACAATGTTTGTTGCAAAAGAGTTGTTCATAAAACCAACAATTGTTGTTAAGTATTATGAATAACATGAAGGGCCATGCTTCCATCCAAGATGGGATGTATGTTACGTATATTGATGGTAATATGATACATCCATAACGCTGACGCTAAAAGTCGCGAGACTATGAGAATACCACACATGTGTGGCACTACATTTGGTCACATTGGAGAAACCCGCATGGAAAAATTCCATTATGATGGATTTTGAAGTCGTTTGATTTTGAATCATCTGACACTTGCAACTTTCCTCCAAAAGTGAAGTGACTGAAATACCGCTCACAAGCCATAAGGAACGAGCAACAAACTTATTGGTGATCATACATTTTGATGTGTGTAGTTCAATAAATGTTGTTGCAAGTGGTGGATTTATTTATCTTCTGAAATGACTCAAGTAGATATATGGATATTTACTTGATGAGACGTAAGTCTGGATCTTTTGAAATCATTCGAAAGGTTTTCAAAAATGAAGTAGAAGTTATTGTAACAAGAAAATTATGTTTCTGCAATTTGATTGCACAAAGGAATATTTGAGTTACATGTTTTGCGAATGTCTGATGAGTTGTGAAAAGAGTTTCATAACTTACACCTCCCAGAACACCACTATGAGTGGAATGTCTGTGAAGATGTAATCAAACCATTTATGACATGGTAAGATCAAAGATGACATAAATAAATTTGCCATTATCACTTTTAAAGAGTAATGGTTTAGAGACTGCGGCTTTTACACTAAAAAGAGCTCCATCGGGTCTGTTGAAATGATGGCATGGTATGGTATGCCCAACCATGTTATATCTTTTCTTAACATTTGGAATATTGGGCTTGTGTAAAAGGTTACAAACCTATTCCAAATCAGACAAGTGCTACTTTGTAGGTTATCCAAATTATTGGGTATTCCCTCGACACAATACTGAGGTAAAAAGTTTTGCCATAAAGAACGGTGTGATTTTGTAGAAAATAGTTCTTTCAAAAAAGTGAGTGAGAGAATAGTGCAACTCGACGAGATAAACAGTATCTTCGTCATAAGATCAAAGGAAAGAGACCTTGGAAGTAATTCCAGAGTTTCCTACTGCGACTGATACGGAAGTCTCTACAATAAAATGTATGAACTTCGGTCGAACTTGCAGCTGAACCATGTAGGCAAGGCTCGTGCAAACCTCTCAGGTGCGCAAACGAGATATTGTTGTTAGACAACATTATACATACGATACACAAGGAAGCGTTGATGGGCCCTGACTCCGGAATTGGCTAAATGCCAATACAACCTGAGTTAGTTTCCATATAAGTGATTCAAGATTAAAACCTTGATACACACCTTTCGGAATACTTAGAGTCTAACGAATATTTATGGAACTTAAAACCCATACGGATAAAAATGTTTTATCCATAAAGCTCGACTTGTTGAAATAACAAGTTGAAAGAGTTGACTACGGTGAGGTTGTTTTCATAGTAGCGATGCTTAAAGTCGGTTTTGGTTGAACCAGCAATTAATACATATTTCAATCATGAGATATGAAACATGGATGACAATAGGATTTCCATCTGATGGAATGAAACCAAGGACTTGCATGTGTTACAGTCCAAGGCATTTTGTTTATCTAGAGGATGCAAACTTCAGAGTTCCAACGATGGACAGAAGAGAGCAAAATGAAGTTGGAATCTTCGTGCTTTGATGAAATGGTCAAAGGGATTTGACTTCATCAATGGGTAACGAAGATGCTTGTAATTCAAGAAACTAAGTGGGAGCGTAAAATATTTCTAAAAACCTTGTGTGCTTGACACATTGTTAATTGGAAATAATTTTCTTGACACAAATTAGGACTTCATTTGAAAATAGTTTTTTTGATGAAGTGCTTAGGCTAAATAGCCTCAATATTAGGCATAATGATCTATGGAGATAGATTTACCTAATAGGGCTAAGCAAAAAATACATATTGACAAGATGCTAAAACCATTTAGCACTAAGAACGACAAGGAGTGATTCTTGCCGAAGTCACATGGAAAGAGTTTTTGCAAGAATCAGTGTCCCAAAACACCGATGAGCAAAATACATGATGGAGATTCCACACACTCATGTGTTTGGATTAATCATGTATTCCATGGTATGTAAAACAACCAGATATGTCCAATACTCCCAAGATGTTGCGAGTATGGATACTAAAGTGATCAAAGTACTGATCATGGGACAACAGTAAAAGATGTCATTGAGTACTAGAGTAAGTACTGATGATATGTTTTCTCGCATGCGATTTTCGATTTAAGTTAAAGGTTTTGTGTAATACACAATATGGTGGCACGGTAGTTGGAAATTGTTCCCAACAGCATACTGTGGCGAATTCTATAACAAATGACAAAGTATGTTGACGCTTTAGAAGCGACAAAAAAGATGTTGAATCATATAGTTCATTCATGAACTTAGTATGGTTCCAAGATGGCTTTTGTCAATGGGACACTACTGCAGGTAGTTTCTCCATAACTCAGTCTGAGGAATCCAGATTTAACCTATGATTCACATATATACAAAGCCAAGTCCGCACAAAATATGAATTTTGTGAAAGCGTGAAAACGCGAGGATATGCAGAGATAGACACAGAGCTGAAGTTGTCAGATCTGGTGGACATCAGGCTATACCACACGCGAAGCATTTTTTACACCCGCATGCCATAGGTGTAAAGTGCATTAGCATTAACTAGATTATTGACTCTAGTGCAAGTGGGAGTCGGTAGGAGATATGCCCTAGAGGCAATAATAAATGATATTATTTATCTGCGAGTTCATAATTATGTTTATGTTCCATGCTATAACTGCAATGATTCTCGAGTCTGCAATATCCACGAGGCTCGAAGGAAGACTCATATGCACGTGTGGAATAATAAATGGTAAGAAGTATTCCTAGTTTGGCCTCTAAGACTAGCTCAAGTGTTGCATGATGGTTCTGTTTTCCTGATCATGGGCATGTCTATGGCAGCAACTTTGAGGCACAATGTTAAGAGAACATTTGTGTTGAATCGACCCGGTTTGATGTTATGCTATGAGATTCATTCGTCACAAGTTAATGGTAAATAACACAGAGATGGTTAACATTTGCATGATTACTTAGACCATGAGAGTATCGAGTTTCTTCATGCTTGCTTCATGAACTTTGGGGTTTGTTAAACGTCATCCGTAAGTGGGTGGCTATTACGGCGGCTTACGGGTTCATGTAAAAGTGTGTCAAGTAACTTGATAGCTCAAGATTGGGATTTGCTCCTCCGACGATGGAGAGATATTCTCGGGCCCTCTCGGCGTTACGGCATCCATCATCGTCTGGCCAGACACAGTGTGATTTGATCACAGGGATGTCGGAACACGGAAACGAGAAAAGAGAACAAAATCAGTAACGAGGTAACTAGCATAGTGGACAAGTTGTTGATCCACGGGGATGCAAGTAAATCTCACCTCGGGTCTTTGTAACATATCGCGAAGCAACAGAAACAGCACACGACAACTGGAGGTTCACTCGAATATTCATTCGTGTGGGTATAGGGGTCAATATGGGTGTTCACGGCTCCGATGTTGACCATTGATCGGAAGGGGTTCCGGGTCATGTCTATACTTCACCGAACCTATAGGGTCACACACTTAAGGGTCATCTATCTGCTGAATACTAGACAGGGAGTCTGAGAGAAAATCACCGAAAAAAGTTTCGAACACCGGAATGGTTTCAGACAGCGGAATTGTACCGCAGAGAGAGGTCATCGGGTAAGTTTTGATGATACCGAAAAGTTGTTTCGGGATATACCATTAAGTCAAATTGGTTTCGGCACATGCCTGATAATTCTTAGAGGGTGCCAGAATCATTCTGGAAGCTTTTTGGAATTTTCTGAGATAAAAACCGGAAATGTTCCAGAGCTGCCGGAGCCGGGCTGCCGGAGCCACTTCAGATGCGTTTCGCAGATGAAAATCACTAAAATGGAATTGTTCCTTGGTTATTATGGTGGGTATTGGAAATGTTCTAAGCCCACATAAATATTTTCAGCTCGAACAGACGTTGAAAAATGTCGTCGTGAATAGTGAAAGTGCTTTTTGGGATATTTTATGGAAAGCCACCTTTTGGGGCTTCACTCAAAAGATCTAGGGATGACATGGATGGATTGGGAGGCCCTCATGGGGGCACCCCAAGGGGTGTGGCCAGCCACACTTGGGGCTCCACCTTGGAGCCCCTCTTGTTCCTTGGTTTCTCTCTTATGCCCTTGAGGAAGGACTTCATTCATGTGCATTTTGGGTTTTTGTGTTAAACTACACTACCCCTTGGGATTTCCTATAAATAGAGGTGGAGGGGCAGCCCTCCACACTCACTCTTTCTCACATACAAGTTCCATGTATGATCTGGCTTCTCTCTCCCACCTAGCGAAACAGTTTCGTAGAGCCAAAAGGCTGTCTGGGTTCCGGCAGGAACTAGTTCTGGATGGCGAAGCCCTGCCGGATAGATGATATCGTATGTGTGCAACTCTGTAGAGAGATCGTAGTTTTGGTCTTAGTTCGTGAGTGCCTCCCAGGCTGTCCGTGTGACCGTCCGAGTTTCGAAGGTCCTCCCGCAGGGCTGTCCGAGTTACCGTTCGAGTTTCGAAGGTCCTCCCGAAGGACTGTTCGCGACACTGTCCGGGCGGCTGTTCGACCGTCTCCCGGCGGGCTGTCTGAGGAGCATATGAGGTTATACATCCTCGCGGTTGGGAGGTTGTAAATCCTAGCTGCAGGGATCTGCACCGCCGTTCGTCATTGACTCTACTTCCCGCTGCGCTACGAGTTGGTAACGAAAAAGATCAAACCATGTATGCAGTCTCCATAGTGGTCCCGGGCTGGTGCGTAGGTCGGAAATTTTTTGTTTTCTACTGCGTTACCCTTCAATTATATCATCAACATAGATGAGAACAAATATGCATTTATCTGTTATAAATGAACAATGATGTGTCTGACTTAGAAGGAACAAATCCAAGTGTTTGCATCTTGTGACAGAGACGTGAGTACCACGCCCTTGGAGCTTGTTTTAATCCATATAAAGCTTTATCAAGTTTGCACACATAGGAGGGAGTTTTCTTACTCTCAAACCCAGGAGGTTGTTTCATGTACACTTCCTCTTCCAGAACACCATGAAGAAACGCGTTCTGTACATCAAGCTGCTTGAGACTCCACCCTCTGGAAACAACAATAGACAAGACAAGACGAATAGTGGTTGCTTTTACCACAGGACTAAACGTATCCTCATAGTCTATGCCATAACGTTGTTTGAAGCCTTTTGCAATGAGCCTAGCCTTATAGCGATCAATGGTTCCATCAGATCTCTTCTTAATTCTGAAAACCCACTTGCAATCAATCAAATTTTTACCTTGCTATGGAGGAACCAAGTGCCACGTTTTATTTTTCTTTAGTGCCATGTATTCTTCATTCATTGCCTTCTTCCACGAAGTGCTGCATCAAGGGTCTTTGGCTCATCTAGCTCTCCTGTGGAACAAACCAAACCATATTTGGTTACATGTTTGTAATTTAAAGGTTGAGTTACCCCTTGTTGTAGTCGTGTTCGTCGTGATGGTGGAGCAGAGGAATCCGCAGGCACAGAGGATCTAGCGTGCTGCATAGGCGCATCAGCAACAGATCCTGACTGGGATCTTGCCGCGGACCCAACAGCAGTTCCAGTCAGTGCAGGGTTGGCCGGATCTTTTGTGGCTGGTGGCTGAAGCGCCACGCCCAGGGTTGGTGCAGAAGATCCCGAGCCATGAGCCAGCTCATCATTGCGCAATGATGGCTCTGTGGCTCGGGTCTGCGCGCCGGTCGGCCGATCGACAACGGTGGGACCGGCACCTGGGTCCGCTTCCTCACTGGCCCGTGCGGGGTCACGCTGCTAGTACGTGACGAGACTGGCGCCGTATCGCGTGCTGCCTGGAGGGACCCGCATGTCGGGCGTGGCCCGCGTGTCGGGCGCAGCGACGCCCGCACCTGCGCATATCTCCTCTGTGCCACCGGATCCCGAGGAGGATCCGATCTCCTACGTCGCTGCGGATCCCGAGGAGGATTTGTCTCCTGCCGCGGGACACATGGGATATAGCCCAAGTTTTGCACCATTTTGATTATTTTCTTTGCAATTTTCTCCTATTTCATCAACAGAAAGCTCATGCATGCCACTAGATGAGTTAGTCAACAAATGATCATCAATATTTTGTCCCCCTTGATCAAAACTAGTGAGATGGGGAGGCAAGAGAAGAATTTCTTCTCGAAGAAGTGCACCAGTGTTGGGGTGTAGATCAGCAAATGGAAATTTGGTTTCATCAAAAATTACATCACGAGAGATGTAAACTCGCCCTGTGGAGACATCTAGGCACTTGACCCCTTTGTGCTGAGCACTTTAGTCAAGGAACACACACTGTTTTGATCGAAACATGAGCTTTCGGTTATTATAGGGACGAAGATTGGTCCAACATGCACACCCAAAGACACGAAGAGACTTATAGTCTGGTTTGGTGTGGAGAAGCCTTTCTACAGGAGTTTCGTTATTTTTGACACGACTAGGTAGCATGTCGATGATATGAATGGCAGTTAGAAATTCTTCATCCCAAAATTTAAGGGGTATGGAGGCGCCTGCTAGAAGAGCAAGGCCAACTTCGACGATGAGTCGATGCTTACATTCAGCTGACCCGTTTTGCTGGTGAGCATGAGGGCACGACACGTGATGTGAGACACCAAGTGTTTGGAAGAAGGAGTTCAACTTTTCGTATTCTCCTCCCCAATCAGACTAGACAGCGATGATTTTGTTGTCAAATTTTCGTTCAACGAGAGCTTGATTTTTTTTTAAAACTTGAAACACATCGGATCATTTTTTTAAAAGATAGATCCAAGAAAATTTGTTGTAGTCATCAATGAAACTAACATAATAGGTGTGTCTACCAACAGAATTAGGGGCAGGACCCCAAACATTAGAAAAGATCAATTGTAATGGTTTGGTACAAACACTGGTAGAAATTGGGTAAGGCAACTGATGACTTTTGGCCTCCTGACATGAATCACAAATTGTCTCATTATGACGCTCACCAACAAACGGGAGCTTATTTTTCCTAAGCAATTTTTCAATTAAAGAAAAAGAAGCATGTCCTAAACGATCATGTCGTCATGTGGACGAAAGCTTGATAGCACCACAAGCTTGTTTATTTGGTCTTCTAAACTCCGGAATCAATGGATAGAGGCCGCCAACACATCTACCTTGATAGAAAATTGTCGTCGTTGCCTGATCCTTGATCAAAAAGAAGTAAGGGTGAAATTCGAGAAAGACATGATTATCAAGGGCAATTCTATGGACAGAGAGAAGACCCTTGTTGGCACTAGGAACATGCAAAATTTTCCTGAGATGAATATTGCGATGAGGGGTACGAAATATTGAGTGACCAAAGTGACATATACTCATACCTTCTCCACTGGCAGTGTGGATTTGATCCTTGCCGCTGTACTTCTCCTTCATGGTTATTTTCTTGAGCTCGTTGGTGATGTGGTTGGTGGCTCCGATGTCGACGTACCAGTTCGTGTCGACACCATAGGGGCCATCGGCAGCCACAGTGACTTTTTTTCATCTTGAGAGTCGTAGTCGTCCTCCTCATACCGATACCAGCAATCCTTTGCTGTGTGCCCGGGCTTGCCGCTGATCTGGCACCGTGGGGTGTCCGGATGGTTCCTGCCGCAGCCACCAGCGGCGTGTTCGCGGCGACCGCAGCCACCAGATCAGGGTGGCGTGACGCCATGATTGCCGCTGTCGGACCTGCCCTTGTTGCGAGAGGGGCCACGCGATCGAGAGCCACCGCCCCGCCCACGAGTGGCCACGTTGGTGGGTGATTTGAGGCCACCGCTGCCGGACCCTTGGAATTGAGCCATGCGCTGATCGAAGTTGGATAGCATGGCAAAGAGCTCATCAAGGGTTACCTGGGTCACACGAGCGTCAAGGGCAGAGACCAGGGGTTGATAGTCGGCGTCGAGCCCGTGGATGATGTAGGAGGCGAGTTCATCGTCGGGGATTGCCTTTCCCCCGGCGGCTAGCTCGTCGGCGTAGCCGCGCATGGCGGCGAAGTAGGAGGCGACAGAGAGGTTCCCCTTCTGCGCATTGATGAGGGATGTTCGGATGTTGTTGATGCGGCTGGCAGATTGGGACGAGAACATCCCAGCGAGCGTCGTCCAGAGTGCGCCCGCGGTGGTGACCGTGGTCACCGTGTGCAGCACCTGCGCGTCAGATTATTCAGCAGATACCCAAGGACCTGCTGATCCTCCCTAATCCAGATTGGGTGGAGAGGGTTGGGCGATGAAGTCTCCTTGCCGTCCTTGGTGGTGACGAGGATTCTCGCCGGCTCTGGCTGGGTGCCGTCAACGTAGCCGAAGACACCGGCACCACACAGCTGGGGGATGACCGCCATAGCACATAGTTTGTGCGTGTCAGCTTCTCGGTAACCTGGCCACTGAGGCTAGTTTGGGAGGCGCCGGAGGAGGAAGACATGGCTAGGGCTAGATGGAGGTTGCAGGGAGCTTAGATGGGAAAAGGACTACCATGTGCGATAGCTGGAAACGTCTTACCCGTTGAGGCCGACGGGTTCATGTTAATATAGTGGGGCGCACCTCCCATACAGCGCATACAATACGGTTTGGATTACACGTGAGAGAGGGAGATATTCAGGGAGAAGATAGAACTTGGATTGAAAGAAATAACCTATATCTATCATAACTACCTCAAGGTGCGGTTCAAGTGTAGGTGCGCCATATACGTGACAGCATGTTTGACACTAATATGTTTGTTTCCAATTTCCTTCTATGGGTGACGGTGCCAATATAATTTCTCGAAGGTGCCTTATTTCTGTTATTGGTATGGCTTCTCCAATGTTGCTCGACATGCTACCATAGTCATTTTTGCATCCTTCTATTCTAAAAACTCATCTGCACGGAAACTAGAACAACAATAATACATTTTTCTAGACAAAGGAAAAACTCAAGAAATTGTACATATGATGTTCAGTGTGTTTTGTCTCTTATGATGTTTGTAGCAAGCATGCAAGAAAAGATATGTCTGATCTTCAGACCTACCGTGGTATTCATAAGTGTTACTGATTCAAATGTCTTCAGGCATTTCTACTATTGCTATTAGGTGCGTAGAAATTCTTGGTTATTCGAGTCATATAATTGCTTTTCTATCTGACCAACTAATGTGAGGTAGATGATGCAGAATTGATTGGCATATTACTTAGTTTCTTTTACTGAACATCGCATGTCATTGTGACATTCAAACTATTGGTACCCAGTTACAACTCACCACGCTGACTGGTGCTACTAAGGTAGATGGCACCCAGTTGCTTGTCGCCTACCTGGCTTCATTGTGGACGACCGAGGTGGCGAACTATGCCTCTCAGGGCCTCACTTAGTTGATTACCTCAGATGTGTTTGCAAAAAATATTAGCAGTTAAGTATCTATCAAATGTCGCAGAACAAGTACGACAAAGGATCATCAGGTTGTCAATTCTGCAATTATAAATTCAAAAACTGTGTACTTTTTTTGAGTTGCATAAACTTTGTGCTCGAGTCTACAAGTTAAGGCGATATACTCTGCATCTAACCTTTATAAAAACAAATGTGCCTCCAATTATATAGATCACAAAAATTGGATGTTCTTATTATTTACCATGTCGAATTGTGTGCGCTGTTGAGTTGCTTAAATATTTATGAATGCCCAAACTTTAGTAGGGCTTGCTGGATATGCTACCCAAAAATCACAAAATGCTCCTTTCTCTATACTGAGGCACATTGTATTACATATTTTACCGTTCAGTTTTATTACATATGCGATCTTTCCATGGTTTTATTACATATAATCTTTCCTTGAGATGAACGGGCGCGGCAACACGCGCATCCATGTTCTAGTACATTAATACGGGTTAGTCTTATCAAGCTACTTCTGTGCGTAACTGTTGGATGTTTGCAAGGCTTTCAACATTTATAGACCCGACTACACTTGAAGCTTTGGCCTGCCAGGAAGCTTTCTCGCTTGCCCTCGATCTCTCATTATCTGATGTGGTCATAGCTTCGGATTGTCAAGAAGGGGTGAACAGCATTAACAAGGGCACTGTCGGGCTGTATGTTAGCATCATAAAGGAGATCAATCCAGCGGCAAGCCAACTGCAAAGATGTTCCTTCATTTTCGAAGAACGCGATACAAATATTGAGGCACATAGCCTCGCTCAACATGCTCTAGGCCTTTCTTTGATACGCCATCTGTGGCTCCTCAATCCTCGGGACCTAAATTGTATCAGAATGAATTATGATCAATAAAGTGGAGTGTGTTTAGACCAAAAAAACATGTCGCCGCTTCTCTCCGGGTGTCACATTACTGCATACCAATCACCTAGGCGCCGGCTCCCCTGCGTGCTTGTGCTATTATTTTGGCGTATGTTACATCGTGTGACCTATCCGCACAGGGGCGGAGCCGGGATTTAAGCATAGTGGGGGCCAAAGAGCTAATAGTCGTGGTAACGCTAGATGTTTACTTTTTTTTTCTAACGCATTTATACACATAGTAATAGATACATGTTCGACAATCATTGATTTAAATTTAGCTACCTACAAGAAGTGTAGAAGTTAATGATCTCATCACAGCTGAACCCACATTTTGAGCGCGGCGGTTAAGAATTGAAGCTGTTAGACATTAATTACATTGTCACGTGTAACAATATATAGGCGTAGACTTGAGTCCTGTGCACAGCTGGGTGTCTTCTATGTACTTGTTCGTGTCTACCACTAGGTCATGTAGTCGTGCCAGAGTTGGCTGGTGTGGAGTTGACTTTAAGCTATGCTCATGTATTGGCATGCTGAGCCTTTGTATCGCCTCCTGTTCAAGTGGTAGACTGTTTCCTTATGATTGAACAGCAAATAAATGTGTTGAGTTGGAACGTAAGGGGCCTCAACTGCCCAGACCGCCGTGCCGCCGTCCATGAGACCGTCGCGGCTTCCTCTTGTCAAATAGTATGTCTACAAGAAACAAAGCTTGAAAATGTTGATATGTTCACGGCAAGTTTCCTTGGTGGACATAGGCTTCGCAAATTTGCTCAGCGACCATCTATTGGTACCCGGGGTGGGATCCTCATGCTCTGGGATGATGACCATGTTGCAGTAACTGATGTGGTGATCACCACCTTCTGCCTTTCAGCGACAATACACATCAAGCACTCCGATGTCAGCTACCGAATCACCGTTGTGTACGGGCCAACATCCTCCTCCCTCAAGGAGGATTTCTTCACGGAGCTGATTAGTCATAAGCCGCCGTGTGGGGAGCTCTGGCTAGCTCTTGGTGATTTCAACCAAATCTACCGCTCGAGGGATAAAAATAAGCGAAATGTCAACAGAAGACGAATCACCAGATTTCGGACAACATTACAGAGTTGTCATCTTAAAGAGATCCACCTTCAAAACAGACGCTTCACTTGGTCTAATGAGCGATCAAACCCGACATTATGCAAGTTGGACTCTTTCTTTTGCAACGCGGAGTGGGACATCCAGTTCGGCACGCATATTCTCCATGCGTTGTCCTCGTCGCTCTCTGACCACTGCCCGCTTTTGCTTGCTGATGACAAAGGACCACGGAGGCCTCGTGCCTTCAAATTTGAAAATTTTTGGGCCGCCCTTCCAGGATTCCAGGATGTTGTTTCAGAGGCTTGGAATGAACAGACTGTGCACACTGAGCCCTTCCATGTGTTGCACCACAAATTGAAAATAACTGGAGATCGCCTCTCTGCCTGAAGTAAGGGGCTGTTCTCTAGGGCAAAGTTACTCCACCATGCGGCTCTTCTCGTCATCCTGCGTCTGGACATCGCGCAGGAGTCCAGGCAGCTCTCTACCATGGAGGCGGACCTTCGGTCCAGGCTCAAAAGGAGAATCATTGGGTTTGCGGTGCTTGAGCGTGCTCGCAAAAAGCAATGTGCTAGGCTATGCCACCTCAGAGAAGGGGACGCAAATACCAAATTTTTTNTGCTCGCAAAAAGCAATGTGCTAGGCTATGCCACCTCAGAGAAGGGGACGCAAATACCAAATTTTTTCATCGGCGGGTCAATGCCAGGAGGAGAAAGAATCACATTCATCGGCTCAAACACAATCACGGCTGGGTCACAGATCATGAGCAAAAGGAGCAACTCGTACATGCGCACTTTTCTAGCGTCATGGAAAAGGGGGAGGCGAGATCCATAGACTTTAATTGGGAGGAGCTCAATTTGGAGACCCACAATTTGGCTTGCCTCGGGGACCCCATAACCGAGGATGAGGTGCGGGACGCCATTAACCAAATGCCTGGGGACAAGGCTCCCGGGCCGGATGGGTTTACCGGTCTCTTCTTTAGAAAATGTTGGAGTACCATCAAGGTGGACGTCATGACAGTGGTCTCCTCCTTTGCCAATCTGCGCACAACTGGCCTTCATTGGCTCAACACTGCAAATGTTGTGCTCCTCCCAAAAAAAGAGGGGGCCGAGGATATTTCTGACTATCGCCCTATTAGTCTTATTCACGCCATTGCAAAGATTATTGCGAAAATATTGGCAATCCGCCTGGCCCCCCATATGCATAAGCTCATCTCAAATGCCCAGAGTGCCTTCATAAAGACGAGAAGTATCCATGACAATTTCATGTATGTTTGCAATCTGGCGCGACGCCTCCACATGCGGAAAACTCTGTCCCTCCTGTTCAAGCTTGATATTCGGAAGGCTTTTGACTCTGTCAAATGGGAGTATATCTTGGACCTTCTTCAGAGGCTTGGGTTCCCGCCCATGTTTCGCAACTGGATCGCCACCCTATTATGCTCCTCGTCCTCGCGCATCCTTTTGAATGGTGTGCCAAGTGTAACACCCTGGATGTAAACTTCCCCTTTTTGGGCAATATATCTATTTGACCTCATCCAAGTCTTGTGGGTTTTTGTCATGCTTGGCTTCTTGTTGTTTGGTTTTGTGGGTTTTGCTCTTTTCTTTGTTTTGCTCTTTTACCATATTGCATTTGTGTCTCTTGTCATCTTGCATTCCATTCCTATCATGTGGTTGTGGTGTTCTCCCACATGTCATGTGGTTGCATGNTGTCTACCTCCGCGTCTCTCCAATGAAAGGTACTCGTCGCTTCGGTATCAAAGGGAAGCTTGCCCCTAGATACGTGGGTCCTTTCAAGATCATTGGGAAAAGAGGCGATCTCGCCTATCAACTTGAGCTTCCATCCAACTTTGCAAACGTGCACGATGTGTTTCACGTGTCACAGCTTCGCAAGTGCTTCAAGACTCCTGAACGCACTATCAACTTCGAAGAGATTGACCTTCAGGAAGATCTCTCTTATCATGAGCACCCCGTTGCTATTCTTGAAGAAACCGAGCGCAAGACTCGCAACAAGTCAATCAAATTCCTGAAAGTGAAGTGGTCACACCATTCCGACCGAGAAGCCACCTGGGAGCGTGAGGATCACCTCCGTTCCGAATATCCGGAGTTCTTTCAGTCCTAGATCTCGGGACGAGATCCTCTTGTAGTGGTGGAGTGTTGTAACACCCTGGATGTAAACTTCCCCTTTTTGGGCAATATATCTATTTGACCTCATCCAAGTCTTGTGGGTTTTTGTCATGCTTGGCTTCTTGTTGTTTGGTTTTGTGGGTTTTGCTCTTTTCTTTGTTTTGCTCTTTTACCATATTGCATTTGTGTCTCTTGTCATCTTGCATTCCATTCCTATCATGTGGTTGTGGTGTTCTCCCACATGTCATGTGGTTGCATGTTTCATTCTCATCTTGCATTGCCATCTCCTCCTTCCCTCTACTTCTTTCCTTTTCAAGGGCTATAATTTCCCTTTCTCAATTAATGTTCATCTTCTCCCTGCTAATCATGCTCTTTGCACTAAACCTCTCTGCCAAAATTCTCCTCTTTTGAAGTTGTTATGGTCAGGTTCAAAAATGGCACAAGTTTGAAATACTTCCAAACTTGCATTATTTTTTTTACCTTTAAAAATGTCCATTACAATTTATTTAAATTGTGGAGAATTCCAGGAGTGTGGGAATATTTTCCTTTCACTAAAAATCTTTTAATTTCTCCCTGTGCTTTCTTTTCTCTTCCTTTTTATTTTTAAAAAGGAGAAAAGAAAGGAGGCAGCAGCAGCAGTGGCAGCCCGCACGATTCCCTCTCCACCTGGGCCCCCGGCCACTCCGAGCCGGCCCAGCTCCCCAGCAGCCCCGCAGCCCAGTGAGAGGCGCGCCAGCCCGTTTCCCTCTCCTCCTGCCTTCGCGCACCCACGCTCGCGCTTACCCCCGCTAGCGCCCGTCCACGTGGCAGCGCCGGTCCCGCTTGGCAGCGACCGCCCTGTGCAACTCACCCACCTTTCCCTCTCCTCTCGCCATCGCCATGGGGACCCCGACACGAGGGAGCGTGAGCTCGCCCCGTCGCCCTAGCCCTACTTATCCCCTCTCGAGTGTCAAGCCGCACCCTAGGGTTCCCCTCTCCCTCTCGCCGCCGCCGCCAGGTAAGGGAGCCACCAAGCTCGCCGCCCCGCTCGTTCCCGAGCGCATCTGGGAGCGCGCCTCGTCGCCGGCGTGCTCTCCGGCCACCCCAACCCTGCGTACCTTGTCCATCTCCTTCCTCGTCGTCGTCTTCGTCCACGACGTCGACTACGGGGGCCCGGATCGCCAAGTTCGTCGACGCCCCTGTTCTGTCTTCTTCTCGGCCAGGAAACCCGGCGAAGTTCAGAGCACGATCTCGTCGCCGTCAGCCCGTCTCCGTCGCCGATTTCTTGTCCTAGGGTAAGGAGGTATACACTACTTCCTCCCTGCTCCTTCCTGTTGTCGTTGGATCTCCGAAGTGTAGGGTCCGGCCCGTGTCTTTGTTGCGCTCGGCGTGCTCCGGCGTGTTCGAAGTCTTGGGGTTCAGAGTTGTTTTGGCCGCGCGTGTATGCCGCTAGCCCCGCTCGGGCTTGCCCCCTCAAGATCCCGTGGTGCCCCCCTCGTGCGTGGCCGTCGTGTCCAAGGGCACAGGCCACCGTAGGCGCAGTTGGTCTCGCCGGAGTCAAGATCCCGTTTCTGTTTTGGGTCCGGCCTGGCAGTTTTGGTCAAGTAGCCAGCTTCCCGTATCCTACCGAACCCCCCTACCCTAGCCGAGCTGGTTGACCCCCGCTCTCTCACCGCGGCGACCTGGGTTCGAACCCCAGGCGCGCCTCCCCCCTTTTTACTTTCTGTTTTCGCGCTTCATCCGGTGCGNAAGATCCCGTGGTGCCCCCCTCGTGCGTGGCCGTCGTGTCCAAGGGCACAGGCCACCGTAGGCGCAGTTGGTCTCGCCGGAGTCAAGATCCCGTTTCTGTTTTGGGTCCGGCCTGGCAGTTTTGGTCAAGTAGCCAGCTTCCCGTATCCTACCGAACCCCCCTACCCTAGCCGAGCTGGTTGACCCCCGCTCTCTCACCGCGGCGACCTGGGTTCGAACCCCAGGCGCGCCTCCCCCCTTTTTACTTTCTGTTTTCGCGCTTCATCCGGTGCGCCTCCTCTGCAGCAACAGCAGATAAGGGCCCGAGCCCTTCCTCTGTCAGTCGCCGTCGCCCAGCCCAGTGGTAACAGGGGCAGGGTTCCACCGGGGAGACCCGGGCTCGAATCCCCCCTGAGGCTGTCCCCTTTTTATGCCATTTCGCCCCTGTCTCTATGACAGTGGGGCCACCCTGTCAGCCTCTCAGCGCCTCCCCCATATGCATTTTTATTTCTTTTACCCCCACGTTTCCATTTCTGGTTTGCTCCCCTGTCCGTTTTAGGCATGTCCAATTCTGGACATTTCCAAATCTGGAAATTGCCAATTCTGTCAACTTACTTTTTAGGCAGTTTTTAACTTAATGCTTTTGTGATGTTTTCTCTTCNCCGTCGCCCAGCCCAGTGGTAACAGGGGCAGGGTTCCACCGGGGAGACCCGGGCTCGAATCCCCCCTGAGGCTGTCCCCTTTTTATGCCATTTCGCCCCTGTCTCTATGACAGTGGGGCCACCCTGTCAGCCTCTCAGCGCCTCCCCCATATGCATTTTTATTTCTTTTACCCCCACGTTTCCATTTCTGGTTTGCTCCCCTGTCCGTTTTAGGCATGTCCAATTCTGGACATTTCCAAATCTGGAAATTGCCAATTCTGTCAACTTACTTTTTAGGCAGTTTTTAACTTAATGCTTTTGTGATGTTTTCTCTTCTGCAACCCTAACATATTATATATGTTTTTGGGGTAGAAAAATCCCACCAACTCAGTGGTGGCATTAGTTTCTGCATTTGGGCAAGTTTATGATCATGTCTTTTTGCATCATGGTTATGTGTTGTCTTTCATGTGCATATTTAGTGATTTGTGCTATGAGGTAGTTTTGTGCACATGCATGGCTTGGTTTCTTCATGCTGTTAGGTAGGTTTCTCACCATTCTTGTTTTGCCCGTCTTATCCAACCCGTGCATCCGTTTCCGGTGATCTCTATATCGATTTCTAACGAAATCATCTCATCTTTCCGATGGCATGCTTGGTTTGCCAAGATGATGCCTAGTCTTTCATTTACCTTCCGGAGCGCACATACGCTTTGCATATCACATCCCGCATATTCATGTCATGTTTTGCATCATGTTGATTGTGCATTGCACCGTGATTTATTGTGGCTCCTTGTTTGTGTTGTTGCTTTGGGTAGAGCCGGGAGACGAGTACGTGAACGAGGAGCCTGTTGAGAACGTTTTCGAGGATCAAGCTTTCGACAACTCTGAGAACATTGCAGGCAAGATGATCATACCCTCGATATCACTTCTATCTTTGCTATGCTAGTTGCTCGCTCTTTTGCTATGCCTATGCTGCGATGCCTACCACTTGCTATATCATGCCACCCATATTGCCATGTCAGCCCCTAACCATCCTTTCCTAGCAAACCGTTGATTGGCTATGTTACCGCTTTGCTCAGCCCTCTTATAGCGTTGTTAGTTGCAGGTGAAGCGGAAGTTTGTTCCTTGTTGGAACATGGAATTGTTGTTCCTCGTTGGAACATGTTTACTTGTTGGGGATATCGCAATATATATATCTGCTATAATTAATACATCTATATACTTGGTAAAGGGTGGAAGGCTCGGCCTTATGCTTGGTGTTTTGTTCCACTCTTGCCACCCTAGTTTCCGTCATACCGGTGTTATGTTCCTTGATTTTGCGTTCCTTACACGGTTGGGTGATTTATGGGACCCCCTTGACAGNTGTTGGAACATGGAATTGTTGTTCCTCGTTGGAACATGTTTACTTGTTGGGGATATCGCAATATATATATCTGCTATAATTAATACATCTATATACTTGGTAAAGGGTGGAAGGCTCGGCCTTATGCTTGGTGTTTTGTTCCACTCTTGCCACCCTAGTTTCCGTCATACCGGTGTTATGTTCCTTGATTTTGCGTTCCTTACACGGTTGGGTGATTTATGGGACCCCCTTGACAGTTCGCTTTGAATAAGACTCGTCCAGCAAGGCCCAACATTGGTTTTACCATTTGCCACCTAAGCCTTTTCCCCCGGGTTTTCGCGAGCCCGAGGGTCATCTTTATTTTAACCCCCGGGCCAGTTCTCCATCGATTGCTGGCCCAACTTGAGCGATGTCCGGCGCCCCTTGGGCAACCAGGGTTTATGCCAACCCGACGTCTGGCTCATCCGGTGTGCCCTGAGAACGAGATATGTGCAGCTCCTATCGGGATTTGTCGGCACATTCGGGTGGCTTTGCTGGTCTTGTTTTATTGCTGTCGAAATGTCTTGTAGTCCGGGATTCCGAGATTGATCGGGTCTTCCCGGTAGAAGGAATAATCCTTCGTTGACCGTGAGAGCTTATAATGGGCTAAGTTGGGACACCCCTGCAGGGTAATATCTTTCGAA
>LR880968.1:4373385-4390530 GCA_904067115.1 Aegilops sharonensis | reverse complement strand
CTTTTATTTTGGTTCCGTAGTCGGACCTTGAGTGTACTCTGAATGATGTATGTTTATTTATGTACTGTGTGAAGTGGCGATTGTAAGCCAACTATGTATCTTTCCCTTAATTATTACATGGGTTGTGTGAAGATTACCTCACTTGCGACATTGCTTTCAATGCGGTTATGCCTCTAAGTCGTGCCTCGACACGTGGGAGATATAGCCGCATCGGGGGCGTTACAAGTTGGTAATCAGAGCCTTCCCCGACTTAGGAGCCCCCCTACTTGATTGTTTGCTGACGTTGTTGAGTCTAGAATGGAAAAATGTTTTGAGTCTTAGGATTATATATATCGGAGAGTAGGATTCTTTTTACTTCCCAGTCTCTTCGGCGGACAGATTGGAGAAGCGCGGATGGCCAAACTGTGGCCTTTGTACACTTTGCAAGCAGGAGCAAGAGTCTGTTGACCACCTTTTCTACAAATGTCGCTTCTCTATCCGCCTATGGGGATTAGTCAAGGACTGGCTGCAACTGGTGAGCATTGATACTTCCTCATGGCACCTCTCAAGCAACATCAAAGGGTGGTGGGCGGTCCTCTCCGATACATCTATCCCCAACAGGAAGGCGATGGCCTCGCTCACCATGCTAGTCGCCTGGACCATTTGGAACGAGAGGAATGCGCGAGTGTTTCGTCAGAAGAGTGCTCCGCCGACGGTTCTACTCGCCAACATTAAAAAGGAGGCCACGCTTTGGGTATCAGCGGGTGCAACAAAGTTGGGATACTTGATGACGCGAGAGTAGTTGGTCACCTTTATTTTGGGTGTTGCGGTGCTGTCAGTGTTGTAACACGAACATAAATTCTATTCCTCTTATTTAATGAATGAGGCAAATCTTTTGCCTCTTTTCAAAAAAAAATTTTAAGATGTTGAGAGGTTAGACTAGTTAGAGATATTTCTGTTTAAACCTCTTTATCCCAACTCTTGTAATCTCTCTGGCTTTTAGCCACGGCTGCGCCTCCCTATATAACCCCTCGTCAATCAATATATATCTGCGGGTCTCCATGTATGGAGATTGCAGACGCTTCCATAACTTTCCACAGAAGCAAGTGTTGTAGAAAGAAATGTCTTCTATTCTTTTCTTCATTATTTCACCAGAAAGTATATAACTGGTATAAAAGAAGATAAAATAAATATGTGTTTTTTCATTATTAAAGTATGAACACATCAAACAAAGTAGATTAATGTATATACCTTGAGAAATTGAACGGGCTTGAGTAATCCAACGAATGGCAATCACCAGCGGCCGTCCGAGTATCCCTGAACGCCTAAGTTGAAACAAGCAGCAGTCTAGCCAGTCTAACTGGCTTCTATGGCTGCCGATCAGATCAAAAAAATTAATAATTTTATCAGAAGAGATCTTAGCTGATAATTCTTCTTCAAAGAAATTATCATGCAAAGATGAAGCAAATCACCTCGCATTTTAAATGGAAGCAAAATATTAACAATTTCAGTTGTTTGAGATCTCGAAGCAACCAGTTAAAAAATAAATTAATCTAAACGATTTTTTGCGGCCTTTTTCTCTTCATAGTTGCTACATTGAAACCTCAAAATTAGCTATATTATATAGGTTCAGCATACAATTTTTTTGCATCACATGTACGAACTCGTACAAGATAATTTGCATGATGATAATTTCTAGGACATGTAAAACTGTACAAGACATGAACTATTCGTAGCATGTCAAATCACACAACAAAAACAACTAATATTTAATGTATATTTTTTGCAATTGATACAAGTTGAGAATTAAGAGAGATCAGAATAGAGTGTGATAAGTTAACCTGCCAGTTCGTTGGCTTGAGCAGTGAAGCAGGCTGCATAGCCGGCTCGCCGAAACGAATCAGATCGTGAACAGCACAGGGAGAGAGAGAGAGAGAGAGAGAGAGAGAGGCAGGCGGGCGGCAAGTGCATCAAGGGCAGGGCAGACGAGGGCGGCAGCGCGAGGCCCCTGCTCGTCCCCCACCTCCGCCACTGCACATTATATAAGAGGCCTAGGATACAAGTGCCATATTAAAATACGATTCCATGCCCTATCCACACATAGTACGACTATATGTCCATCCATAAAAAAAGTATTTAGCAAGAAAGGATACTCTAGACTACAGCGGAGGGGCTAGCTACAGCTGCAGCTGCAAGCAGACAAATTGTGTTCCGGAACAAGTGATGGATGCCGACTCTACAAGTCTATGGATTAATATGACTTAAATTGATGTATATCAATATCATTAATTTTACTGTGATTCCTAGTTCCAAAGAGGTTTGGAAAGTTAAGGTTCCTTTGAAGATTAAAGTGTTTATGTGGTTTGTGCATAAACAAGTAATCTTAACAAAGGACAATTTAGTTAAGCGCAACTGGACAGGTTCTACTAGGTGTAGTTTCTGTGATTGGGACGAGACTATTAAGCATCTCTTTTTTGACTGCCCGTTGGCACGAGGGTTGTGGCGCTCTGTGCAAATTGCCTTTAACATTACTCCTCCGACTTCGGTCAACACGTTATTTGGGGCATGGCTTGCTGGGATAGAGTCCGAAACAGCTAGACACATTCGTGTAGGAGTATGTGCGTTGTTATGGGCAATTTGGAATTGCAGAAATGATTTGGCTTTTAACAGAACAACAACTATTCATTGTTTGCAGGTTTTGTTCCGGGCTACTGCGCTGATCCGTATGTGGTCCTTACTCACTCCGACGGAGGCCAGGGAGCGTTTGGTTACTGGATCTGTCCGGTGGGAGATGGTAGCGCGGGATATCTTCAACCGGTTTGGATGGCGGTCATGTAATAGGATAGGCAATTAGTTTACCTATTTTTTATTTTTGCCTGCCGGTTGTGGCTTTTGGGCTTTTTGTTTTGGTGTTCAGGCTCAGTGTGAGCTAGCCGTTGCTTTTGTTTGCAGACTTTACGACCTTGTGGAACTTCATTTACTCTTTAATAAATGTGGCCGTATGCATCGTTCTGATGCAGAGGCCGGGGAATCCCCTTTTCGAAAAAAAGAAAATATGACTGTGCACGATCGAGATCGAGTTGCTTCCAGAATTACTAGAGAGAAAATGAAATCAAGAGGTGTGTGGAGTACGTACACTCATTCCATGCCTACCAGGGAACCGAGATAACGAGGCTTCAGCCTGTCTTCTTGGCTGGGCATATAGATGACGGATCAGAAGCTTCTTCTCAGCGGGATCTTGTGAACCAGAGTGATTTCCACTCTATGAAACAGCAGCAGCCAGGATACTGCTATTGCGGCCTGGCACTCGTGACAACCTCAGATTCGGCGCGACAAAATGTGTCACAATGATCACAAGGTTTTGCCACCCTCATCTGGGCACAATCAAGGAGTTATGGTGAGTGAGACTTGGCTCCAGATGGTTGACGGCAATATCATAGCTAGTCCAATCAACAAGGCCTCGAGCTGCTTCCAGGCAGCTGCCAACTACTGTCAGTTTCAGCAATCAGCATGCCGCCAACCCAAAGAGTTGCCTCATTCCGTAACTAAAGAGTTGAGATTTGACAAGCAGCAAAAAAAAGGCTCTGAGATAGACAAGGGAAAAATGTCTACTCTCCCAAGATGATATTTTGTCAAAAAGCATGTTTTATACGATAACACCTATGCAAGATCTGATCGCATTTTCTATTGTGTTTGCCTATTTCCTACAGCCAAAATCATCAAACAACGCATTATAAAGATGCAAATTCCTGTTTTTATTCTTGAAGACGTACACATATAATTCGAAAGGGACCAGCAGGCAAACAAGTCTGCAAGAATGTTTGGATGTTTTATGCTGAGCATTGAATGATTCAACCACTAGTAGAAAAGGGGGCATTTGTCCCGGTTCGTAAGGGCCTTTAGTCCCGGTTCATGAACCGGGACTAATGGGTCGTTACTAATACCTCCCCCCTTTAGTCCCGGTTCAAACACGAACTGGGACAGATGGTCCTCCACGTGGCCGGTGCGCCAAGCCCAGGCAGGGGGCCTTTGGTCCCGGTTGGTGGCGTGGGCGTGGGCCTTCTCTGGCTTTATTGATGACGTGGTCAAGAAAGAATCCCGTCAATTCCTCTTGAATTGCTCTCGTGCGATCTTGTTCTAGGAGTTCATCCCGCATCTGCCACGTCTAATTTGAAGTAGGGGGTTAATACATATATGAATGAAACTCAACAGAAATGATGGTGTAATAAAATGAAATTGTGAATATTATTGCTTACGCACCTCATATTGTCTTTTAGAGTAGCCCTGCTTATTTTTCAAAGTCACGTTGTAGATGAACTCGCACATGTAGTATCCACAGAAATCATTCCCTTGTTCCTGCCACAAGCACTTTACGAGAAATAGAGGTCAATCAAACTGATAATGAAGCATTATAAATGGCATTGATGAAAGTATAGCTATAGAATCAACGGGAGATGCGCGCAACTAGCTAGCCAGTAGTACTTACTTTCGGGTATGTATATCACAGCTCCTTTGGCAGTCCCGGAGCTTCTGCGGTGAACTGTTTCTAAACCCTGCAAGACAAAGAAAAAAAATATTATTACTTGAGATATCAGCAAATGAACAAAAAGTTGCCGATATGGTGCGATAATGATCGATTGAACTTACTTGTTGAGCAATTCAGTCATGTCCACATAGGTTTCGGGATCTTTTCGTCTTGAGTCTAAGACGGTTACTAGTCCCCGCTCAAGCTTAATCTCCAGAAGAACATAGTGGTACCTGCGCACGCATGCATAACTCATCAATTAATTTACTATAACCTCGCTCGAGTAACAAGGGAAACCGAATATGCACACGACAGTAACACTCACTTGCCGTTGTAAGGAAAGAGTATGGTATCTTTGTTTTGATTTTTGATCAACGATTGTAGCAAGTTGTCCTTAGCCTCTTTGGCGTGCTTTTTAACTAGAAATTCATCTATGATATTTGTGTTAATGAACCCAATATCATAAATTTCTTGTTTTTTGCACTCGACGATCTTCAATCTGCATAATATATTAAGGATAATTAATTATAAATACATGCAATGAAAGAGCCGAGCTATATATAGAGACTTAATGACAGAAATAGTACTTACAGGCAGTAGCAGAAGACCATTAATTTATCGAGGGCCTTTTGATTGAAGAACGCGAAGAACTCATCAAATGGAACACACAACAGATCACTTGAAACGAGGTCATGCTCCTCTTTAATGTTCAGATACAAACTATTCATCCCCTCAGACTCTCTGCAGGTTTTCATGTACCAATTATGGAATCTTCGCATCATCGTTGTTAGAGATTTTTCATCTTTGACGAGAGGCTTCCCGTACTCGTATCTGTGTTCGTCCACCTCCATGAAATCAGGAAGTTGATCGTCAGGCAGGTAATTTTGTAGATTGCCATAACCGGCCACCATCCCCGGAGCATTAGCGACGATGTTGCCGCTAGACACATTGAGCGGGGGCCATGATTGCTTTGCTTGTTCGCCGAGCTGGTCAATTTTTTTCGCAGCTGCTCGTTCTCTTGACCTTAGATGTCTGACAGTACTTCCCGACCGCTCCGCTTGGAGATATGTCTGTTCAGTAATGCGCTCATAGTTGGTTCTCGGCGGAGACTTTGCCGGTTTTCTCAGGGCATCGAGAGTGCGCTTTGCTTTCACCGGATCTACCTTCTCCTCCGGAGGTGGATGTCTCTTTGCTTTCACCCCTTCAAAGAACTCCTTCACGTGGGTCCACATGATCGTATCGTTTTCCTCCTTGGTCCTCTCGTACGGTAACTTCTCTAGAGGCTTGAGAGGTGGGCGTATCTGTATTGCCTCCCGCCTCTGGTTGTGCTGCTAGACGCCGGAGCAGACAGAGCAGCTGCGGCGTCTGTCTTCTTTCGTGCTTGCTTACGAGGCGGAGGAGAAGGACTACGACGCACCAGAGCAGCCGGGGCGGCGCCGGGTCTCTTCCGCCCTTGCTGGCGAGGTGGAGAAGGAGGAGGCTGCTGGCTGCTCGGGAGCGCCGGCGCAGGCGGAGAAGGAGGCGGAGTGCCGACACGCGCCGGAGAAGGAGGCGGAGTGCCGCCACGCGTGCCCTGATCGTCACTCGCCGGAGGAGGAGGCGGTGGAGGAGGCGGAGTGCCCTGACTCGCCGGAGGAGGAGGAGGAGGCGGAGGCGTCCAGTTCGGAAGGTTGATGAGCTCCTTCCGCCATAGGCATGGAGTCTTCAGAGCAGAACTCAGTCAAGTCTCCCCTTCACCGGTAGGGTGGTCAAGCAGGAGGTCCTCAAATCCCTCCGTTATTTCATCCACCATCACCGTAGCATATCCTTTTGGAATCAGGCGGCAGTGATAAGTTGCGCCGGGTCCAGTAGGATAAACAGAGCCAACAGCCGCCTTGACCTTCAAATTCATCCATCGCGTCATAATGTGGCAATTTTGAGACTTCGTGATAGCATCCACGGGATAGCTGGCAGGAGCCGTCAAGACATGCTCCGGCTGAAGCAGCTCGGTGGAAGCCACGCTGCTTCTCCGCTGAGATGGCGGGGTAGCTTCGAGGGAAGCTTCGGCAGGTCGTTTGCTGCGATCTGCTGCTTCTCGTTCCTCTAGCCCCATTACCCTTTCGTGCAGCGCCTGCAGTTGGCCCTGCTCCAGTTTCTTCCTCCTCTCGTGGGTTTTGTAACCCCCTGCGTCCGGAAAACCAACCTTCCACGGAATGGAGCCTGGCGTGCCTCATGTCTGTCCAGGGTGCTCAGGATTCCCGGGGGCCATTGTGAGCTCGTCCTTCTCCCTGTCTGGAACGAACGTCCCTCGCTGCGCTGCATTGATATAGTGCCGAAGCTTCTTGACTGGTATTTTCAGTTGCTCGTCCGTCCAATGGCACTTCCCTGCTACAGGGTCCAAGGTTTCGCCAGCCCCGAAGAACCAAGTCCGGCAACGGTCTAGCCAGTTCATTGTCTCTGGTTCGATCCTTTTCAAGCAGATCATTCTCAGCCTTGGACCACTTAGGCCGGGCTTTGAGGTAGCCACCTGACCCCGTGCGATGGTGAAGCTTCTTCTTCGCAGCATTTTGCTTGTTTGTCACCGACATCTTCTTACTCTTTTCTGATGTCTTGTGGGCCACAAATGTGGGCCAGTGATCTTTTATCTTCTCATATTTACTGATGAATTCTGGTGTCTTTTCTTTGTCGACAAACTTGTTCAGCTCTTTCCTCCACCTCCCGAATAGGGTTGCCATCTTCTTAAGAGCACATGACTTGATTAATTACTCTTTAACTGGCTTCTCCGGATCCTCCTCTGGCGGTAGGGTGAAATTTGCCTTCAGCTGAGTCCAAAGATCTTCTTTCTGCATATCATTGACATAAGACACCTCAGGGTCTTCCTCCTAAGGCTTATACCATTGCTGGATGCTGATCAGGATCTTGTCCCTAACAAGAACCCCGCATTGAGCAGAAAATGCGTTCTTTGTCCGGATGGGTTCAATCGGTTCGCCGTCAGGCGCGATTTCTCTGATCTCAAACCATTCATCCGAGCTCAACTTTTTCTTCGGGCCTCGTCTCCTAACCGAAGTTGTGCTCAATCCGAAGGGCTAGAAATTAAAAGTAAGAAAGACGAGAGTAATTAATATGTGAACATATACCAAAACAATGGATGCATCAATTAACTAGTCAGCACGGGCTTAACTAATATATATATACCTGGCCGGACTCGGTTCGGTCACCGGAGCAATCGGCACGGTCTCCTTCTTGTACCTCCATTGTGTCACCGGAGCCATCATGAACATAGCCCTCTTCTTGTACCAGCATTAATGGGCCGAAGCCATCATGAACATAGCCCTCTTCTTCATCCAGTCCTTCCTGACCATCGGTGTCGTTGAGAAATGACGCAACTTCATCACTTCCTTGTGCGATTATGTCCCCCAACAAGCTTTCCAACGAAATATTACATGCCTCGTTTCGGCAAACGGTTCAAAAACTAGAGCGAAAACAGTACCCAAAATTGCAAAAATTTCAAAAAAACAGAATTCCGCAATTTTGTAAATTTGAAGCTGCTCCTAAACCGTAACGAATTAAAGAAAATATTATATATGAAAAAGATGCGCCTCGACGATATATTTCTAGCGGCGTATCATTTGCTTTATTCCGATGAGCAGTTTAGAAAAAATCATGAAAAAACGCTCGCTGCCACTCGTCATCTGCCGCACCATTTTTGAAACTGCTCTTAAACCGAGTGGCAGATCACAGAAACCTCTCCGGATCGAGCAAAACTTCGGTAATGAGAGGAGGCCCGAAGAAAAAGTTGCTCCCGGATGAAAAGTTCATGATCACAGAAATCGTGCGCGATGGCCAACCGATTAAACCCGTCCGGACCAAAGAAGCATTTACTGCTCAGTGTGGGGTTCTTGTTAGGGACATGATCCCGATCAGCATCCAACTATGGTATAAACCTAAGAAGGAAGACCCTCAAGTTTCTTTTGTCGAAGATAGACAGAAAGATGATCTTTGGAAAGCACTGAAGGTAAATTTCACCCTACCGACAGAGGAGGATCCGGAGAAGCCAGTTATAGAGCCATTGATCAAGGCTGCTGCTCTCAAGAAGATGGCAGATTTATTTTGGAGGTGGAAGAATGAGTTGAAATCAACGTATGTCGACAAAAACAAGACTCCAGAATTCACTGGATGATTTGAGAAGATAAGATATCACTTGCCCTCATTTGTGGCCCACAAGAAATCGAAGAAGAGTAAGAAGATGTCAGCGATTAACAAGATAAATGCTGCAAAGAAGAAGCATCACCATCGCACGGGGTTAGGTGGCTACCTCAAAACCCGGCTGTTGTGGGACAAGGCTGAGCAAGACCTGATTGCTAAAGGGGTCGAACCAGAGACATTGCACTGCCAGACCGTTCAAGGACTTGGTTCTTCGGGGTTGCGGGAACTTTGGACCCTGAAACAGGGAAGTGCAGTTGGACGGACGAGCAACTTGCAACACCCATCACGAAGCCTCATGCAGCAATCAAGGCAGTGCAGGAAGGGACGTTCATTCCCGACAGAGAGAACGACGAGCTCACAAAGGCCGGCAGGAATCCTGAGCACCCTGGACGAACACGAGGCACGCCAGGCTCTGTTGCGTGGAAGGTTGGGTTTCCCGACGCAGGCGGTTACAAAACCCAAGAGAGGAGGAGGAAAGTGGAGCAGAGCAAACTGCAGCAGCTTCAGGCAAGGGTACTAAAGCTAGAGGAACGACAAGCTGTTGAGAACCAGCGAGATCCAGCCCAAGCAGCTACCCTAGGAGCTACCCCGCCATCTCAGCGGAGAAGCAGTGTGGCTTCCACCAAGCTCGTTCAGCAGCCTTACTTCACGGGTCCTAGCTACCCCGTGCATTTTATCACGGAATCCGTCCAGTGCCACCTTATGACGCAATGGCTTCATCTCAAAGTCAAGGCGGCTGTCGGCTCTGTGTTCCCTCCTTCACCCGGAGCAACTTTCCACTGCCGTCAGATTCCACAAGGCTATGCTGTTGTGATTGTGGCTGAAATAACAGAGGGATTTGAGGAGCTCCAGCTTCACCACCCTAGAGTGATGGGGAGACTCGGTTGGGTCTTGCTCTGAAGACTCCGTGTCTATGGCGGAAGGAGCACATCAAGCTTCTAAACTTCACGCCTCCTGCGAGTCAGATGGCACTCCGCCTCCTCCTCCTCCTCCGGCGAGTGATCAGGGCACTCTGCCTCTTGATCCAGTGCGTGAGGGCAGCAGTACTCCGCCTCCTTCTCCGCATGCTCCGGCACGTCCGAGTAGCCTGCCTCCTTCTTGGCCGCCTCGTAAGCAACGGCGACGGCGGAACACAGACGCTGCCGCTCCGGCTGCTCCGGCACGTCGTAGCAGTCCGCCTCCTTCTTCTCCGCCTCGTAAGCAAAAAAAGCAGACAGCCGCAGCCGCTCCAGCGTCTAGCAGTACAGCCAGAGGCGGGAGGCAATACATATTCGGTCCACCGTCTCTCAAGCCTCTAGAGAAGTTACCATACGAGAGGAGCGAGGAGGAAAACCAGAAGATCCGAGAAGGCCAAGTGAGGGACTTCTTTGAATCGGTAAAAGCTAAGAAACATCGACCTCGGGAGGAGAAGATAGATCCGGTGAAAGCGAAGCGCACTTTGGATGCCCTGCAACGACCATCACCGCCTCCGCCGCAATCCAACTATAACCGCGTTATTGAAAGGACATATAAGGAAGCGAAGCGGTCGAGAAGTACTTGCTGATCAAAGGTTAGTACAACGCAGGAGAGGGATACAAATTTCCCAGCTCGACAAACAAGTGAAGCAATCGTGCCCCCCGCTTAATGTGTCTAGCGATATCGTCGCTAATCTTCCGGGGATGCTGCCCGGTACCAATCCTAGAGATTACATGCCCGACGATACTTTTTTATACAATGGAGGTGGACAAATTAAAAATCCGGCACGGGAAGCCTCTCGTTAAACCTGGTACTCCTCTAACAACGATGATGAGAAGATTCCATGATTGGTACATGGACATCTGCAGCAAGTCTGGGACGGATACTTTGACGCTGAGAGTTAAAGAGGAGCACGACCTCGTTGGAATTGGTCTGTTATCTGTTCCATATGAGGAGTTCTTCCAGTTCTTCAATCAAAAGGCCCTCGATAAAACAATCATCACTTGCTACTGTCTGTAAGTACTACTTCTCTGTAATTAATTAAGTCTCTATATATAGCTCATCTCTTTCATTGCATGTATATATAATTATCCTCACTATATTATGCAGATTGAAGATCGCCGAATTGAAGAAAATTCAAATAGGTGATTTTGGGTTCATTAACATGAATCTCATGGATGAATGGAGTGTTAAACATGATGCCAAAAAAACCGAGGCTAGCTTACTCGCATCGTTACTTCGAAATCAAAACAAAGCTACAATACTCTTTCCTTGAATACAGGTGAGTGTTACTGTCTTGTGCATATTCGGTTTCCCTTATTACTCGAGGTTATAGTAATGTAATTGATGAGTTATGCATGTGTGCGCAGCTTCCACTTTTTTCTGCTAGAGATTAAGCTTGAGTAGGGACTAGTAACCGTCATAGACTCGAAACGAAAAAAATCCCAAGGATTATGTGACCATGACTAAAATGCTCGAGAAGTAAGTTCAGTCGATCATTATCGCACCATATCGGCAACTTTGTTCATTTCCTGATAAGTAATTGTTTTCTTTGTCTGG
This sequence comes from Aegilops sharonensis, assembly GCA_904067115.1. Classification (NCBI taxonomy): domain Eukaryota; kingdom Viridiplantae; phylum Streptophyta; class Magnoliopsida; order Poales; family Poaceae; genus Aegilops; species Aegilops sharonensis. The sequence goes on along the minus strand of LR880968.1, from coordinate 4,379,327 downwards.
CAGGGTTTGGACAAAGTTCACTGCACAAGCTTCGTGACTGCCGGCGGAGCTGCGATTTAACCACCCGAAAGTAAGTACTACTAGCTAGTTCCGCGCATCTCTCATTGATTCTAGCTAGTTTCATCAATACCATTTAGCATGCTTGCTTACCAGTTTGATTGACGATCTATTTCTTGTAAAGTGGTTGTGGCAGAAACCCGGGAATAATTATTGTGGATACTACATTTGCGAGTTCATCCGCCACATGATCTATGAGCGGGGCTATTCTAAAAAACAATATGAAGTACGTAAATAATAATATTCACAATTTTATTTTATTACCGTCATTTGTGGCGAGTTTCATTCATATATATGTATTGACCCCCTTCTTCAAATTAGATGTGGCAGATGCGGGATGAACTCCTACCACAAGATCGCATGCGAGCAATTCAAGAGGAATTGGCGGGATTCTTTCTTGACCACGTCATCGACAAAGACGGAGAATACCATGTGGAAGTTGAGTTCAGATGTTAGGGGATTGTAAGAGATCTTATATTGTATATACGTAGTCAGTAGCGTTTGATAGATATACGAAAACTTATTGTTCGACCAATCTCTCGGAGAAGGAGAGGTCGATCATTTCTCTCTGTATATGTTCATGACGATCTTCTGTACATAATGGTTTCCTTCATTTGCTTACTAGCTAGCTAGCGTGTCGAGTCCTCTCTATACGTATAATACGTAGCGTCGACCAAGCACGGAGATAAGAGAGGACACTTTTGTTTATTAGCTAGCTAACACAATATATGAAACCCCTAAATTAACCTTACAAAACCCCCAAAACCTCCAACCCTCCCTTCAGAAAAAAAAAACAAAAACCCCAGCCCCTGAACTGCTGACGCGTGGAAGCCTTTTGGTCCCGGTTGGTGGCACCAACCGGGACAAAAGGCCCTCCTACCTGGGCAAGCCACAGTGGCCACGTGGAGCCCCATCTGTCTCGGTTCATGGGCGAACCGGGACTAAATGTATTGGGATTTAGTACCGACCCTTTAGTCCCGGTTCGGCAACCGGGACAAATGGGCCTCATGAACCGGGACAAATGGGGCTTTTTCTACTGGTGCAACCATGCATGGTTAGTTTCCGTCTTGGCGTACGTCTTATATTGGGTCTGTCTAGGACACATCTAGATGTGATATAATTATGTCACATCTAACCTAATGTCCAGTATGTTTGCAGTCTATTTTTTTTTGTCCCACCTTTTTTTTTGTTCCTTGTTGCTAGCTTATTTGTGGGAGCTTAGATGTGACATCCTTAGAAAACATCTAGATGCGAATTAGACAAACACTTTTTCAATTTTATTTCCTGTTTCTAATTTGGCACACTGCATGCCTCAACGTGAAGCCCTTCAAGAATAGGCTGGGCTATGTCATGTGGATTTGGGGATGGAGACTCCAGAGAGTAGAAAGAAGGCCGGGAGCAACTAATTAGAGGTACCCTACCCTAAAAAAATAAAAATTAGAGGATATCAAATAGGTGGATTTTCTGGTCAATTCGAGGGAGCGTGGGAGTGTTTCAGTGCCGCCACATGTCCTGTGCTGGGCATATCCCACGTAAAATGTGAGAGGTTCGTGTTGTTGAAATATATTGCCCGCCTCCCTCCATCAGTTCGGACTTTTGAATGAGTTGGCTGGTGCATGAATTCAATATGGTATCCGAGTCAAGAGGTCTTGAGTTCAAGACCCTGCCAACGCAGTATTTAATAAAACGATTCTGCGGCCTACATCGATCCCACGTCTAAGGACTGAAATAGCCTAGACGTGAAGGGGAGTGTTGAAATATATTGCCCGCCTCCCTCCATCAGTTCGGACTTTTGGATGAGTTGGCTGGTGCATGAATTCAATACGCGTGAATGGAAGGAGCAAGCGTACAGAAGAACAACAGCGGCCATGGCATGGCATTACTCTTGCTGCGGTGAAGAGTAAACTGGGATTGGCCGAAGCGCAAAGTGAGGGACACTGCACTTGTTTTTTTCACTTACCTGGTTTGTCTTGCCACCAGAGACGTCGCAGCAGCGTGTCAGTGCTGTCGCAGCAGGGGTTGGGTGCACAGACGAACGGGAGGAGAGGATCTTAGGGAGGATTGCAATGCCGGGCCGACAATGATGGCGGCGACTATGACACACCACAACAAGGAGAGCGGTGAATCATCGACTCATCGTTGACGGGAAACAAGACCAGAGGGAGCGCGCGGCGAGAGGGAGACTGGAAGGAAAGTGGCAACGGGAGGTCTTAGTCGCCACAGCATGCACAGGAGGGGATGCTTGCCATCACGGCTTCAGATGTATAGATCCATTTTCACTCTCTCCATTGTGTAGTATCCTGCAGTGCTAGTTATCTTCATCAGCCTAGCCAGCTCTTCTCCTATTAGTTGCCTGCTATATTTCATCTCAACAACATCATAGAGAGCATGGGTGATCATGATCACAGTAGATCGACCGCAATGACATGCATATGAAACCACAGCCGAGAAGGACGCACAAGACACACAAGTTTTGGTCATCCTTGGAGCTGAAACGGTCATGACTTAAGAAAAAAGCAGCCAAGCATTGGCACGTACAAAAAGCAAGAGACAAGGAAATCCAACTTGAAACAATACTAGGGGTATTCAAACGAATGAAACCTGGCTAGATTAAAGAACACACTCATGAAGTTNGGGACACTGCACTTGTTTTTTTCACTTACCTGGTTTGTCTTGCCACCAGAGACGTCGCAGCAGCGTGTCAGTGCTGTCGCAGCAGGGGTTGGGTGCACAGACGAACGGGAGGAGAGGATCTTAGGGAGGATTGCAATGCCGGGCCGACAATGATGGCGGCGACTATGACACACCACAACAAGGAGAGCGGTGAATCATCGACTCATCGTTGACGGGAAACAAGACCAGAGGGAGCGCGCGGCGAGAGGGAGACTGGAAGGAAAGTGGCAACGGGAGGTCTTAGTCGCCACAGCATGCACAGGAGGGGATGCTTGCCATCACGGCTTCAGATGTATAGATCCATTTTCACTCTCTCCATTGTGTAGTATCCTGCAGTGCTAGTTATCTTCATCAGCCTAGCCAGCTCTTCTCCTATTAGTTGCCTGCTATATTTCATCTCAACAACATCATAGAGAGCATGGGTGATCATGATCACAGTAGATCGACCGCAATGACATGCATATGAAACCACAGCCGAGAAGGACGCACAAGACACACAAGTTTTGGTCATCCTTGGAGCTGAAACGGTCATGACTTAAGAAAAAAGCAGCCAAGCATTGGCACGTACAAAAAGCAAGAGACAAGGAAATCCAACTTGAAACAATACTAGGGGTATTCAAACGAATGAAACCTGGCTAGATTAAAGAACACACTCATGAAGTTTTAAAGATAACATATAAACACTGTCGATCCCCACAAGTGTAATGCGGAAAACTCCATTAGAACAGAACACACCTTTCCTTCACCTAATGAAAACAAAATCATCATTATGTTAGAAACCTCATATATAATGACTGATCCTAATAGTAACCCTATGTATATATGTATGAACAAACTGTTTGTACCAAATCATCATTAGCCCCTGAATATCATATGGTGGCTGGCTATATCTCCTAGCAATACCAGTGAAAACAAAATATTTGACACTTTAATTTGTGGATTGTGGGGGAGTTGAATGCCATGACCGATGTCACATAGTGGTAAAACAATATAATATCTTAGTTTCAGCTCATTGATATTGAAACCGCCAAACATGCTAATAAAATAAACACCAGCACCATATTCCAAATTTGGATCATCTGGATAACATTCAGTTCACACTACCCATGTTGGCTGCCGGATATTTACCACTGACAAATCCAGATGGTATCCTGACCTAAGCATTTCACAACGTTAGAAAGTCCAACCATCCCAAGTTCCTAAAGAACAGGGCAGCCCTTCAGTCCACCACATCCAGCAGCAGGGGCTACATCAACAAGTGTAAAATGTCAATTCACAAGAGTGCTGCTTAGAGGACAAGCGGAAATGAGAAGGCAACACTATGTCGGTTAGCTAGTTGAACAAAGAAATATCACTTGAACAAAATAACTCATTTCTATCACTAAACTTCAATAGATGTTTACCTCAGTCTCGATACTAGCAATTGAGTAACAAAAACATACATGTTGTACAATGTAAGGAATGTTCATGAAAGCAGTATATTTGCTTATAGTTTATCTCATAATGAATAATTGAACTGGTAAAAAGTAAAACAAAAGATTACATGCTAAGAATTCCTCATGTTAATTCATTCCTTGGAAAGTCAAGCAGGCGAAGTAAAACAAGGCAGAACTAATAAATTCTATTTAGAACACTAAGATTAGGTATTTACTTTAAAATAAGTGGGTCATGACAGACAAGAAGTTCAATTTAGTTTTGTGCGCCACCAATATAGTAGTCAACCCGGGGGGGGGGGGTAAATGGAAGTTACATGGAGCTAAGGTTATAACCAGATCAAAAATAAATGGAGTCACATAGACAAAAGATTCATTAGCTTTGTGGGATAGAATTGTAGTCGTGAAATTTTGGTGGGGGCATATGAACAAGTGAAAAAAAACATTATTATTCAGGAAGTATTGATTCCACCAAAATTGTCGATAAGATGCTAAGATTAGAACCTAGAAAACACATACAAAAAAAAATACTAGATAAAACAATACAAATGGCTTTGAGATGCCCTAACTACCACGCCAACTGAGTTACTCAGGTGACATTCGATTTGATATCTAAGAAGAGTGAACACAACTATACTGAATGATAACATATACTAAACAATGTTGCTATAAGTTTGTCTATCTCGCAAAGGGGCAAGTAGTAACTGAGTTTAAATTGTTATTGAACAATTAAGAATGAAAATGGAAGTATTCAAACAATCATGTCCAAAACATAATCCAGATTATACTCCTATATGTAGAATAACGACTAGGGATGAAAGATCACCTGGCACATAGAAACTCTTGAAAGGATAATAGTTTGTATAATAATTGGTTTTATACAGTTTCCTGTATTGCATTGACTTAAGTTGGACCATATAGACACTGCCATATATATACAAACATATTTCGTCAGTATCCTCATCATACCCCAGCAGCCGTCCCATACTTCTCTTAATCCGAGGAGAGATCCTAAGAATTTTATTCATGTCAATGGTCTTCTGCAACAACCATGTGCTAACACCCTCACAATTGACCTTCCTTTGCCATATGTGAACTCTCGGTGTAGATAATACGGCAAGACCAACACCCCCATCCTCTGTCTTGATGATGATATGAAACTTGTGGAGTTTATTTATACCACTAGGCCCCTTGATCATAGCTAGACTCTGCCTATCAAAATCAAACTCAAGTATGCTCCAGTAAAGGACATTACCAACAAGAGTCACAGGAATAAGAAAACCATGAGGCTCACATGGTTCCACTACTGTGATGAGATTTCCCCACGTGTCAGTCTCTGAGGAGTAAACACAGGCGAATGGTCGACTATCCTGCCTGTACATGGACAACAATGCCACCTTGAAGGAGGTAGAGTGGCAGCTGCCATGCACGTGGTCATGGTCGGCGGCTGCACAGAGCACCGCCCCGTGGATGTGGGCACGAATATTCTTGAACTCCGGATGAATGGACACGCGGCACTGCTCGCCTGTGACGGGGTCACACACAACAACCTCATGCTTCAGGTCGTCTTTCACGAGGACACGGCCGTGGCGGCAATCAAGCACATGGCGATCAGCAGGCCACTTGCTGCAGCTTCCGAGGTCAAAGCGCTCAGGAGGGATGCGGTCAGGAGGACCTAGAATAGGGGCGAACTCGGTGGCCATGCCGCGGCGGCGGCACACGAAGGCGCCGAGGAGGGGCGGCGTCCGGTGGTGGGCGCGGAAGTGGCCGAGGAACTGA
>LR880968.1:4349754-4372992 GCA_904067115.1 Aegilops sharonensis | reverse complement strand
ACAGGAATAAGAAAACCATGAGGCTCACATGGTTCCACTACTGTGATGAGATTTCCCCACGTGTCAGTCTCTGAGGAGTAAACACAGGCGAATGGTCGACTATCCTGCCTGTACATGGACAACAATGCCACCTTGAAGGAGGTAGAGTGGCAGCTGCCATGCACGTGGTCATGGTCGGCGGCTGCACAGAGCACCGCCCCGTGGATGTGGGCACGAATATTCTTGAACTCCGGATGAATGGACACGCGGCACTGCTCGCCTGTGACGGGGTCACACACAACAACCTCATGCTTCAGGTCGTCTTTCACGAGGACACGGCCGTGGCGGCAATCAAGCACATGGCGATCAGCAGGCCACTTGCTGCAGCTTCCGAGGTCAAAGCGCTCAGGAGGGATGCGGTCAGGAGGACCTAGAATAGGGGCGAACTCGGTGGCCGTGCCGCGGCGGCGGCACACGAAGGCGCCGAGGAGGGGCGGCGTCCGGTGGTGGGCGCGGAAGTGGCCGAGGAACTGAAGGTCGGTTACGAGGCGTCTCCACCTCTTGCAGACTGCGGATGCGCGCAGCAGGGAGGACGGCTGGGACGGGAGACGGAGGAGGATCTCCCAGAGTATATCTTCGTTATCCAGCAGGGAAGCAGGCGCCTCCCACGAGGTGCGGCGTCGCCGGACCATTGCTGCTCCCTCCTCGCTGGCGTGGATCTGAGGAGCGGCGTGGGTTTGTGGATGGAGGCGCGGGCTACGGCGGCGGGGCATCACGGCGCCCTCCTCACAGGGTTGGACCTGGAGGCGTTTCATGTCGACACCGCCAAGACCTAGATAGACGGAGGAACACACGTGGTTTGTTTCTGCTTGATTGAAGGCGACGGCTGCATCTGCCGGGGCATATACGTTTATTAGTATTACTAGTACAAATGCCCGTGCGTTGCAACGGGCGTTGAAACTCCTAAAGTCTAGTCCTTAGTATATATATTCAACCCTCATACCTATGTAATAAGGTTACACTGATTATTGCTTTTCCGGATTTTGAAATGTGAATGTTGAAAAGTCATCTTATCTTCATCTGATGGAAGAGTAGTAGTTCATGGAATAGTTTGTGAATCATTTTTTTAATGAAGATTGGAATGTTATTTTAAGGAGAAAAGTATTTGAACTTTTGTAATATTGTGAATGTTTAAGTTTTGTAAATGTCTGTAAATGCATATTTTTTCAAATGTTTTTTTGGAATTTTTGACAAGTTTCCAAAGTGTGTGTACACATAGAACTATGTACAATTTTTAACCTTTTCACTATGTTGATTTTCTTAGATAGAGTTTGTCGTCTCGTCAGGAAGAGTTATCCCGTGAGTTGCAATGGGATAAAATTTCTGTCAAAAGCTGCATCGTGCCTTGGTTTCACAGAATTGGCTCACGGGCCTTTTAATCCCGGACGGAGGTAGTATTTGAGAGAATTGAACAAAATACAATTGTAGCAAATAGGCCCATAATTGCGGTAGAAAAATTGACGTGTATTTAAATAGTGAGAGTTGTTTGTGTAGAAACACTTTGGTTCTAGGTTCCGCACATCACACTTGTCATTCCTCATCTATCCACTATCCATGTGCGTCGTTGCTGCAGCTGGCTCGCTGACACCGGCAACCAGCTACAACCCCTTGTGCGTTGTTGTAGTTGGCTCGCCGTCAGCCACCACTGGCATGGTAATTTGTTGGGTCCTGGGAGCCTATATTTTAATTATTGCAGGATTGTAATTTGTTTGATGTCGGTTTTATCTGCCGAGGAGCAAGCAAATTATAGTTTGTACTTATATTTTCACATTCAACATGTATCTACTACAATTTTAGAAGGGCAATAATACCCAATGCATTGCCTTTCATGAACTATCTTAATCCGTTCTCGTGGATGATCCGCTACCAGCCCATTTAAATTGGTGCCTAGATACAATTTTATTCGTCATCGATTGTTAAAACATACAGTACCGGCACAACTTAATATGCAAAACCTGAACTTTTTATTTAAAAGGAAAGAAGGCTTATTTATGCATGTTCAAGTTGCTAAGCAAATGTATGCTAATTTCCATGAAACAGCCAGCTATGCAGCACCTTGGAACCATGGGACGCATGACTTGTGTGTGTCTGCATGTGCTAAGGAGGGGAGATGGTCACATGTGGATGGATCGATGGGAAGATACAGCTCGACCAGAAGAGATAAGGTTGAAGGGAGAAGAGGTAGGTGGTGCGTGGGACCCAGTAGAGGACGCGTGTGTAGCTCACCCATGGCGGCTGACGCACGGCTGCTTACAGACACGCCTGCTCGTGCCCTCGTCGGCAGCTCCCTCCCAGATCCCACGCACCATCGTCGGCAGCCTCCCATCTCCCAGGCGTCCCTCTCCCCCACCCCAACCTTCCACGCGAGCCCTCGCAGGAGCTCGAACCCTAGTGGGTCCCGCCGGCAATCTGCAGCAACAGCAGGACCCCCGCCGGTGCAAGGTCCTCCCCGCGCTTCTTCCTCCCCTTCTATCCCTGGTCTCCTCTCTCTCGAACAAGAAGCAGCAAGCAGTAGCTCCACCATCACAACACTGGCGCCGCCTCCATGGAGCCCTGAACTGCCGTCGTCACCTGCCGCTGCCAACCTCCTCAAACGCGCCACTGCCGCTGCCGCGCCGCCCCCTCCGGCAAGCTCCGCCTCTCCTCCTCCCGTTTTCCCTCCTCCTCAGTCCTCACGATGTCCTTCTTCGCGCAGGCACACCCTGCCGCTCCCCTCCTCAAACGCGCCCCTGCCGTTGCCCCCTCCGGCAAGCTCCGCCTCTCCTCCTCTCGTTTTCCCTCCTCCTCGCGCCGTCCTGCTCCGTGCAGCCATGCCTTGCCGCTCCCCTCCTCAAACGCGCCCCTGCCGCTGCCCCCACCGGCAGGCTCCGCCTCCCTCATGTCTTGATTCATTCCGCCGGGATGGCCCCGGAGTCCGCGTTGGTGGGCAACAGGTGCGCCGCGGGCTCGCAGTCGCGGTGCGGTGCCGGGATGCATTGCGCCTCCTGCTCCCCGCTCACCGGGGCCCCTACTCCGCCACCTCGTCCGTCGTCGCCGGCTCGGCCTCGGGGTCTGGTGGGCGACATGTCTTCCACGGGCTCGCAGTCGCTGTGCGGTGTCGCGATGCGCTGCGCCTCCTGCTCCCCACTCGCCGGGGCACCTACTCCGCCATCCCGTCCACCCCGTTCGCCGCGGCGGCCTCCAACACTACCGGTGTGACAGTGAGCATCTGCATATACGAAGAAACAGAGGACACACGAAAGGGCTTCTCTATTTTATCGAATCGTTTTTCTAGATACACTTACATAGGGACTGCGGGTTGAATACCAAAAATATAAGGGTTTGTTTTGCAAAAGTGCCGCGACGTACGACCAGAAGCAGTGCGTGCTTTATTAGTAGGGTAGATTTTTATCAGGAGAAATTTGTTCGTTTATTATCTTATCTGGAGGAGAATTCGTTTGGAAAAACTCAGACTTGTTGAGCCCAAAGGCTAGCGTATATTCTCTTGTAGTAGTTTTGAACTTAGAAACCCTATCTCTATGTGCATGCATCCATACGTATATCCTATATTTAAACCCAGTTGAAACTCCATAGGATTGAAGTCTAAGCAATCGTGTCGACAACTTGCCATTTGTATTTTTCTGTTCACTACGAAAAATTATTATACGCCGTGTGTTTTTGTGTTTGCTGAGTTTCTTTCATCAGGAACTCGGCTACTGGGGTCTTTGCCAAGAGCTATCTATGCGACGCTACTCCGTTGACGAGCACTCCCCAAAAGTACTACACACGGCAAATAGTGAGCTCGACACCCGGCAAAGTGTAGTTATTTTTCTTTAGCCATTAGCCATTGTTGCTCTTGCAGTAATGGCAGATGAGCAGCTACTGAAGTGAGCAAGTGTTCAACTAGAGGGCCGTTGCCGGTGAAATGTTTTGCCGGTGCCGACGCTGCTGAAGCTCGCCTGGATGTGAATGTGTGCAAAATACACTAGTGTACCAGGCAGCTGGACGGCTGGTGCACTGTAGACCGTTGTTTCTCGACTTTCCCAGTAAATTGTAGAAACATGCTAATTTTCAAACGTTATGATTTTATGCTTCGACAAAACTGTGAAAATTTTGGGAGCCGGCGACACGAAGTTCCTTTTTGTATAGCACTCATATCTTTATTTCTCCATCTCTGAAGGAGGCCACAACCTCCCAGCCCGCATCGAAAGGTGCCGCACCATCAGAAGATGAATAAGTTCCGCAGAACATAGATTTTTGCCGCCAGAAGATGGCCACATAGAGAGGATCGGATGTCTCCTCGAGGAGAACAACCCCATAGTGAACCGCCAGGCCACCATGGAGGAAAAGAACCAAGCTTGGATGAAGAAAGGCTACCACTGCCACCATACACACTCTATTTGTTCGTTTCAACTTGTAGACATTTGATCAACCACCTTGTGTGCACCAAGGTTTTGGTTACCGCTCCAAATTTTGAAATTTACCAACGTTACCGCATATTTCGACCCTGCTCGGTATATGGGCATTTCGAGCAAACAAATTTGAATTTTTCAATTTTTTTTAATTCAAGCGCTCAATGTATAGTAAAGTATGGCAACACTTGACAGGACGCGTGTAGACAACGTTCCACTAGCTAGTAGCTCTTTTATGATAAATATAAGTTCAAGTTCTATCTATATCTATTTTGAAAGAATTTGAATTCAAAATTCAATTATAAAATTCGTTCAAAATTTGCTCGAAATTTTGTGGGAACCGTGGTAACCATGCTTACTGGTCCCCCTCAGTAAAACTGCACCATTCGGTAACCAAAACCTTGGTGTGCATTAGTCAACAGCAGCGGGCTCCACTGCAATACGTACCTCATGGGACCCGGTGAGTTGGTCGGCACCGAGTTGTGCGAGGGCACGGCCATACTGCGTGAGCACCATGGCCATGCGAGTTGTACGAGGTCTCGCAACCGGGGAGCGTGGTCTTGGCCGCGAACTCGTTGTACGCACCCGTCGCGTGGAGATTAAGTGTCCCAAGGAGAGGCGGGGGCAATGCCATTGACAGCAAGCAGCACCTGCAGCTGCTCGACTCGCCGCTCCCCATGTCACGCTGCCCATGCGCCTTCTCGGACACGCCCGGTTCACCTCGTCCTCCGATGCTTCTCTGGTTCATGACGCCGCGTTGGGTGGACGCCACAGCCTCAAGGCCTCGGGTGCGCTTCACGCTGGGAGTTCCATCCGCTACCGGGAGATTATATGCAAGATACAATGGGCTAATGGCAAGAACCAGATTATGTCTCGTTTCCTGGTTGGTTTGCCAATATCCTAGCTCCTGATGGTATATCTGCCTGTCCAGCCCAACAGAAGAAGCATGGCACTGTTTTCCACTGTACTGTAAATAAGCAAAAAAAAAAAATCAGTGAGGCTTGCTAACACGGGTGTATAAAGATGGTATGATTCAATTTCAGGGTAGTGTTCTAAGAGATCTGCACAAGAGAGTCAATCTTGTTAATCATTTTTTTTTCACAAGGTATTGTTCCTAATTCTATTACTTCATATTTGTTGATGGTTAATAATGTTGGAAATACACTCCAAAACTCTAGCTCATGGATGAAGAGAAGAGAAGAGAAACCAAGCACAACCATGTAAGGAGGGGCGCCAGAGGTCACACGCCGCTAGCATTAATGCAGACTCAGGTTGCAGCAACCTGAAAACTGAAGGGTGTCTTGCCAGGTTCAGAGTTCAGACATTAGACCCCTCATTGCATGATATCCCCTTCTAGTGCAGGAGGATCTCTCGAGTCTTCAACACTCCGTGGAGGACCATAATGCTTGCAGCGATGAACAACCTGCCATTGGTAATGATGCATCCCGGCAAATCGCTCCGGCAACATTTAGCTTCATCACTCCCCGTTAGCTGATTACCCCTCCATGACCTCTGAATCCTTGATCCGTGGCAATCACACTACCGCTAATCTGTTGTCACAGAGTCGTCCGGTGCAGCACATGCCCAAGTTGCCATAATGCATAAGGTACATATACTGCATACACATTCCAGGATATATATAGCCACAAGAGACAAATGTATCGACATATACAATCTCGTTTTGATAAATGAACAATTATAGAGTCCAGATGGAAAAGAATAAATGCTAAGTCTCTCGTCTGCCAAATGTTTGGGAAATTGAAGTTTGGAAACAACAGGAATAAACACGACCTATGATTGGTTGAAGGAATTAAACAATTTAGAGGACGGCCACAGCAACGAGAGAGTGTATTAAAAGCTTCATTGAGCTACTTGGCAACTTTTTCGATCTCACTAGTCCCGCTGCAGCTAGCGGTAGCACGGATGCTCTGATGAAGGCCTCCCTCTTGTGTGTCTTCTTCAAAGTCAGTCATCCTACTGCAACTGGCAACTCTGTTCTCTCGAAAAACCTGAGTCTTTGGGCTGCATTTACCATCTTTTTTTTTCCTTCGGCCATGCAGAGAGCGATCTCAGTTTTCACGGCTTCACTCGTGTCCCTGACGCCCTTGTTGGTTGCATACCATTTGGAGTATCGGAGAGTAACCTTTTGAAGGTTTACCCATATGTTCATCACTAGCTGATCCAGAGTACAGCTTGAGCTCAAGATGTTCCAGCTTCGGCATGGCACCTTCTTCAAAGATCACCCTAGGCATTCTGCAATCAACACAGAGATTTCAGCTCGGTGAACTTGTCGAGGGAAGACAACAGAGCATTGTTCATTAAAGTGCATCCCGGCTCATCACCTCCCACAACCGCAATATCTTTCAGAAAGGGGAGCTCACCAAGCTCCTTGAGAGAGGATGCCGAGCATTTCCTCGAATCAATGGTGCACAGCTGCTGCAGTGATTTCATCTTCCCAATTCCATCAGGTAACTTCACTCCTTCATTAGATTCACTGTCACCAATAAGCAGATGGACCTGTCCTGTTAGCCGGAGAACATGGTCCGGTATCTCCTGGATTCCTGACTTCCTTGCATCTAGAGTCTTCAGATGCTGAAGCTTGCCAATTTGTGGTGGGAGCTTGGTGATTTGAGTCCCTCCCACATCTAGTCTCTTCAGATGCTGCAGTTTTCCAATTTGTGGTGGGACCGTGGGAGCTCGGTTATTCGAGTCCCTCCCACAATTGGTACCTCCAATTAGCACCTCTTGGCTGGCGGGATAGAGAGAGAAAAGTGATCTTTCAGTGGGCACCATGAGAACTAGCTCCAATTAGCACCTCTTGGGTGGGATAGTTTTTTTGGGTGGGTTAGATGCAACTATCTCAAATCTAACCCTCATGTTTGGATACTTAGGGCTATTTGAGCCCTAACTAGCTCAAACTAACTCTAACCCATGAATCCAAACATGGCCTATATCTCTTCCGGGTGGGGGGGGGGGGGCGGGGGGGGGGGGGGGGCGGGGGGCCGGGGGGGGGGGGGGGGCGCGGGGGGGGGGGGGGCGGGGGGCCGGGGGGGGGGGGGGGGCGCGGGGGGGGGGGGGGCGGGGGGCCGGGGGGGGGGGGGGGGCGCGGGGGGGGGGGGGGCGGGGGGCCGGGGGGGGGGGGGGGGCGCGGGGGGGGGGGGGGCGGGGGGCCGGGGGGGGGGGGGGGGCGCGGGGGGGGGGGGGGCGGGGGGCCGGGGGGGGGGGGGGGGCGCGGGGGGGGGGGGGGCGGGGGGCCGGGGGGGGGGGGGGGGCGCGGGGGGGGGGGGGGCGGGGGGCCGGGGGGGGGGGGGGGGCGCGGGGGGGGGGGGGGCGGGGGGCCGGGGGGGGGGGGGGGGCGCGGGGGGGGGGGGGGCGGGGGGCCGGGGGGGGGGGGGGGGCGCGGGGGGGGGGGGGGCGGGGGGCCGGGGGGGGGGGGGGGGCGCGGGGGGGGGGGGGGCGGGGGGCCGGGGGGGGGGGGGGGGCGCGGGGGGGGGGGGGGCGGGGGGGGGGCATTTGCCCCCTCATCTTAAAACACATAGCTCTGCCTCTGCTAAATATATTTGCACGTAACCCGCCCAAAATGACGAAAAATTGACCGCGACCGGAAGGGGCGGTGGCGGGCGCTGCAGTGCCGGTGGCGAGGAAGTGACGCTCGACGGCGGTGAAAGGCCGGCGGGGAGGAGGGGCGGTGGCGAGGAAGTGTCCGACACAACACAGACGCCGCTGTCCTCAACCTCCGGCCACGCACGCTCTCACCATGTTCTCCTCAAGCAACAGTCACATTGCCTCCTCAAGCCCCGGTCGGCGTCGTCCGTGCTTACCCTCCTCAAGCTCCGGTCGGCATGGCCCGTACTCGCCCTCCGCAACGGCCGGCCAGCACGCGTCCTTTGCTGGAAGAAGGAGGAGAGAGGGCACGAGCAGAGAAGGGGACTCACTGGCCTCTCGCTCAGGCCACCGCACGCCCCTCGGGCTGCCGGCCACGCGCGCCCATGCTGAGCCAACTCCCTTACCTTGCATCCAACATCTACCCGGCGAGCCTCTTCACCTGGTCAAACACCCCGCTCGCTGCCCTGAGGTTGCGGCTGATGCCCCGTATCTCCCGCATGGTAAGCAACTGGCCACATGCGGCCGCGGCAACGGCCTCTAACACGTCGCCCACGCCGAAATCCAGCGGCGCCGGAAGCAGCGCGTAGGTGTCTGTCTGCTTGAGCGGCCGCTCGCTCTCGTCCCGATTGCGCCTGACAGGGACCCGGCCCTCCCCTTGACGATTGCGGCGATGTTGGCCGGTCGCGCGCACATGACGGCCGACTCCAGCGCGGACTCCGCCTCCAGCCGCAGCTCCTTCGCCTCCGGGATCTTCAGGGGTAATTAGTAATTAGCGGTCGGGTGTGGTGTGGAGGCCTGTGCACAGAGGGTAGCGGAGATCGTTAACGTGATTTTAGGAACTCGTTGGATTCGGGGGTGGGTGGTGGAGTAACGGTCAGTCATTGGAAATTGCCAAGTCCACACCATAAAGCTATTAGATCAATGATGGCTATTAGATTCAGATTTGTGGGGTTAATCGTGCCGCGGTGAGTGGGTCGTCCTGTGTTTTGGGGTTAATTACGGGGTGCACTTAAGAAAGTTTATGTTGAATTGTTTAATAGTAGTGGAGATTAGATTAGATTAGATCGAAAGAAGAAGAGAAGATTCACGAAGCTACTCGTTTTCTTCAAAAAAAATAGTAAATAAATAAAAGGTTAGGCTACGTAAGTGGGTGGGTGGGGTTCTCTCTCTTCCATCCTGGTTTCAAATCTCTCTCTCGTCTTGGGCATAGCGTAAAAAAAATCATAAAATAGTGTTTGGCGCTCTTGTGGCGGGCACGCGAGGTCCGAGCTCCGGCCATGGGGGCAATGCCTAAGCCATCGGTGCGCGATGTCGGGGGCAGCGGCCCTTGCCGTCGGGGATGGAAACGACTTGTTGAGGGGCCACGGAGGAGCGGTGGGGTGGCGGGGGTAGGGGAGAAGTGACGCAAAGAGATAGCTAGGACGGCGGCGAGGCGGCTAGCTCAGGTTCTCGGAGTGCACATGCGTAACAGAGAACACGTGAATGTGAGACTGCGGGTGGGGTTCGTTTCTGTATGCCACGTTGGAGCGGCGTGACCGGTCGTCTTCATATCTCCTCTCCCGATATGAGATGGGTTTGAGGTACGCCGGACAGTCCGGGCGTATAAGAAGACTTTGAGGGATCGGACTGGATCGCCTTTTTCAACCGAACACCTTATGAACTGTCCGCCCGGATGTATGTTTATGGGGACTTTGAAAGGGTCCGGCTGTAGATGCTCTTGCATAAACATGCATGCATCACTCCATCGGTCCTTGGCCAGTAATATACTGTTCCTGCTCATCGTCCACAACGGTATATACCACCTTGGACCGCTGCCAACAGTGACGAGCCTTCTCCCACGTGATCGGACCAGAGCTGGAGCTTGCCGACTATCAAACGAGCTCCCGGCCGTACGTGGCCGACGCAGAGTGTACGTGGTTATCAACATTGCCATGCATACGTACGATTCACGTACGTTTTGTTTCTACGTACCATGCATGCATGGAGCTAACTCCATCCTACCTACACTACACTAGTAAGGTTGATCATCAGTTGCAGCTTCATTTAATTGGTTTTGCTTTGTTATGTAACTACTCGTATTATCCTCTTCTTCTTTTTCTTCTTGGCCTAAGATGAAGGTCTTTGCTTCTATATATCATGAAGCTCATTGTATTTATTCTTCTTTTTTGACATGAAAGAAAGCCGAGCGCGTCGTCATTTCACACGGAACGAGCCAGAAATATAAGACCGTGCATGCAAGACATGTGATTCGATTGTACGTACGTACGTGCAGCTAGACATGCATGCTATCTAGTAGAGCACTCCTGCCATTTATCTGCTCTTTATTGAAGAAGGGCAAGCACATTCTGCTTTTAGGTCTAATTGGTGAACGACCATTGTTTAACAGAAATGGAGGAGGAGCTAGCGCCACATGAACAACGTATGTCGAAATACGTTAGTAGTAGTACACATGCTCCTACGTTAGTAGTACTCCCTCCGTTTCCAAATAATTGTCTTTCTAGCCATCTCAAATGGACTATAACATACGGATGTATGTAGACATGTTTTAGAGTGTAGATTCACTCATTTTGCTCCGTATGTAGTCACTTGTTGAAATCTCTAGAAAGACAATTATTTAGGAACGGAGGGAGTAGTACACATGCATGCATGACGCACTCCATCTCTCCTTGCTGGCCAGTGATATGCTTCTCCTGCTCACCATCCACGACGGCCTCACATGTGGTTCCATCGTACTCGTACGTACGTGCAGCTATACATGCATGCATGCATGCTATCTACTCCCTCCCATTCTAAATATATCTAGATAAAAATGATACTACGATGCAAATATAGTAGATCAAATGCGCCGACGATAAACTAGATAAAACTACACGTCGGTGGTGTAGTCCGACGACAGAAACACGTCCTCCCATCGAGGATCGTTGTCGTCCCAGGTCGACGCGGGTCTCAGTTCACACTGGGCTTTCGCCAGTGCCTTCTGCTCACGCCTATCCGCCCGATCCACGGCTCGCTTCGCCCTCTCCTATGCGCCCAACACTCCTTATCGGCGGTGACGTCCACCGGGAAGCGGTCACGCCAAACCGCCATGGCGTGCTCATCCGCCTCGGCGATGAGGAGGCGGCGCTCCCGCCTCCACTAGATGCAGCGGTCCTCCGCGGTGACTAGCCGCGGGGGAGGCGTGAGATCCTGCGCCTGCTCGCACGTCCGAGAAGTTCATTTGCGCCCGTGCCCCCCCCCCCCCCTCGAGGCGCCATGCCGCCGCGTCGTACGCACATGCGGTCTCGTGGACGGTCTCCAACGTCCCAAGCCCGAGGCGTATATCACTGGAGCGGATCTCCGCGTAATACACATCAGAGGGAGTGGTGCAGACGCAGCGGTAGCCGGAACTGCTCTGGTGGCGCGGCGGGGGAGAAGGCGCTAGAGGCAAGGAAGAAGGGCGCGACGGTGGTGGGGCACTGGCAATGGCGAGGGAGAAGGAAGAGAGGTGAGGAGACGGCGGTTGGTGAGCACCAGCGCGCGGGTTTTATAGAGCGCGCTGGACGCCGCGAGCGTTGCTGTTTTTTTTAGCGCGCCGGACTTACCCGCGCCTGTTGGAGGTGCTCTAAACATCCTCATTGGAGAGAAAGTGGAGAGCAGTAAACGTTTTCAATAATGCAATAGGCCGGAGTCAGTGGAGAGCGGTAAACGTTTGGTGCTCACTATCGGATCGGCAGAGGGGAGAAAGTAAAAATAAAGCATTGGTGAGTGGGTGGCGGAAAATAATACAGTGAAAAACTTGTTTTTGTGGGGTTTTAATAATACAGTAGTCTGATTTTTTTATGAATTTTATTGGGAAAAAGTGGATGATCCACATGAAATGAGGTACGTGCTGTTAGATCTAGGAAGGAGGAACGGATGAAATCGTGTCGATGGAACGATCTGTGGGGGACAAGATTTTTTTTTACCAATGAGAAGATGTCTCTTGGTTTTCACTTACAAAAGTAGAGATAGAAAGGCCAAAAACATTCAGATTCAATCCAGTTCTCTCTAGCTATCACAAAGAATGAGGCACGGGGTGGATGATCCATGTGACATGGGAAAGATGTACGGTTAGGATTGTGCCAACGGAGCGATCCGTGGGAGCTGAAATTTTGACCAACAATTGAGAGAGGAGAGGGGAGGTCTCTTAGGATAATTTATTAAGTGTGCTGACCGCTCGGTGAGAGGGTCGGTCTCTTGGTTTCCTGTGCGCCGCCCAGCCAATTAATCAAGGGATCGTATTGAATCCAACCGATTCTCTCTCGATATCTAAATCCAATTCCAAGTTCCAATCCTACCCACCGCCGCCTCCGTCCCGTTCCCATCCCTCTCCCTGTCCAGCCACCCATGGCGCCGCCCGGCGACGAGGCGAGGAGGCCGAAGGATCCGCATCGTCAGCTCCCGAGATCCACCCAACAACGGCGGTTAGTGCAGTCCAGCCCCTCTCTCAACAGGGCAGGGCGTGACCGCTGCGGTGGCCCTTGACGACGGCCGGCGAGGTAGGACACATCTGTAGCATCTCCGACCACCCTCCCGACGAGCTGGGCTTGCTTCTCTGCCCTCCAGGTTGGTAGCTTGCAGTTGCAGTGCAGCCTCCTCTCATGTGCTGCTGCTTCCTTCCTTCCTTTCTTGGGGAGACTGACTGCTCAAGCTGCAGATCCGTCCTGTTGGGCGGCAGGCCACGGGATGGGAAGGGCTTCTTCGTTCCATCCCCACTCAAAATCGCGAGCGAGCAGCCTCCATCCGTGCGTGCTTGGGTAAACCACTCACTCAGACATTCTCTTCTTCTCTATTAGCTGGGTGATGTGCTAGAGAGAGTTCCATGTGCCTGTGTGGTGCTGCTGCTGCTTGTTTGTGTTCACGAGTAGAATAGCGCGCGCGAGCCAAGACTAGTCGGGGAAATGAGAGACTGAATATAACTCACAAGTTTGCAACTTCGTGTTCACCCACTTGATGAGTTAATTTGCAACAGTACGTATTTCTATTGTAGCCTGCAGTACACTACAGGTTAAATGCATTACATTGTCATTGTCATTGTCATCACAGTCCCCCTCCTCTTATCTTGTGTTCGTGTCCGTGGCATATCTTATATCAATAATCAACTTTTTGGCTCACCAGTTTTTAATTTCTACGAATATGTTTTTGACTGTAATTCAATGTTACACGACTTGGTGCTACTTCTATATATGTACCTCCTCGATTATGGCCAATGTCACTTTCTTCTTTCCCACCCTCTTATTAATCTCATCCATGCTATATATATCATTATTGGGTAAAAGATCACTGCTACATGTCCAAATGGACTTGACTTTTCTTTAACAATGCTAGAAAACAAATTCATCACTACCGAATAAAATTGGCATATATTAGTTCAAGCATTCAGAGAGGGTGCAAAAGAGGCGTAAGTATTAAAAAGGGCAGAAGCACAAGCTAAAATAAGAACACAAACTGGGCCTATGCTGAATTCCAATTTTCTTCTTGCTCGTTTTCATGGATTGGCTCCCGTGAGTGATTCCTAATTACCTGTAGTAACTTGTTCCTCTGGGGGTTTGAAAACTGTAACTCTGGCAGAGCTTATTTGAGTGGCCTACCTCTTAAGCCTGAACTTTTTAAGGTGCTTCACGTCTGCTATTCTTTCTACAATTTCTGCAGCAGATCACACTCGTTATGTTTTCATACTAAAAAAATTCTTGTGCTACCATTTTCTAGGATTTAGACTTATTTATATTTCTGCATATTTCAATTTGAAGGGCATGATAGTGTTCCAACAAGGCAAGGTCCTCTAGCTGATAGCCCTAAAGCTTCACCATTGGAGTCTGGAGAAGGTAAAAACTTGTGCAGGAACATCTGCTACAGTACTAGAGTTCTCTGGGAACAATGCTCAGTAGAAGCAATGATGTTGATTGAGATGTTAAACCTGTGGGTCAAAACAAGCAAGCCAACGAAGCACATCCGCGATCTAGTGATGGTCTTGCATTTAGGTAAACCTTACTCGGTGTGCTTACCTGCTGATTCAAGTTAGACTAGTTTTTTCATTCTTTTATTTTAGTGGCTGATCAATCTGCCTCTGCTAGGGAGAAGGTGCGGTCGTTGAAGGACACGATCCAAAAGATTGACAAGTACAAGAAAACCCTCACACACAGGCGGCAGAAAAGCAACGCCGACACCACCAAACTGGGGGCGCCGGCTGCGGCCTCTGCTGGCGCAGCGTTGAGAAACGGTGCTCAGGGCTACAACAACAGCTCCCTGGGGGCAATTAGGAAGCGTGTGCGGTCCTCGATGTCGAACGGACCGGTTCCTGCCGCATTTTGCTATACTGTCACGTGACATTGTGTCACTATTGATGCTTTCAAATACTTAGGTCACTAACTATTGTCCTATCGGTTCCCAACTTGTAATTTGTAGCTCAAGCAAGTGTTTCTTGTTTTTCTGTGATACTGATCATGTGAGAATTACTTTGAATTTGGATGAGTTGGGTAGGCGATGAGACCGATGTGCAGCGTGGAATGTGTGTGGTACCTTTCTGTACAAGTGATTTTCTCTTACCTCCTCTAATATACCCACATATACAATATTTGGTGCATGACTAGCTGATCTCATTATGTTAGTTAGAGCGAGCACAAGAAAGAAGATGCAAGTTTGGAGAGTGAAGGGAGAGCACCAGGGATTAACACATCTCTTCTCAAAATCATACCGAGAGAGAGATGAACAAATCATACGTAGAGGAGAGAGAAATCAAATGTCACCAGCTAAGGGTTAACACATCTCACCTTAAAATCATACCCAGAGAGAGATGAACAAAGGCCCCATATGTGTGGGACCTTTGTTCTCTTCTCATTTGTCACCAGCTACACACAGAACCAAAGAAAACGAAAATTGAGAACATAATGGTAATTAGGAAATGAATCGCTACAATTAGTGTAAAAGCCTCCCACGTATGAGAGGGAGTACTACTACTTATTGGGAAACCTAACAACGAATCTCAATTAGAGGAGCGATAAATCAAACTTGCCATGCAATCCAACAGATAGCTGCCACAAACCATGGAACTTGAATCAATCCGGTCCAGCCTAAGGTATTTCCTTTTTCTATTAAATAAATAGACTATTTGGTGACAATTTGGAAGTAAATAGGGAGGGCCCGCTTCCCATCTCATCTCATAATATCTCTCCTCATAAATCGCGCCTGATGAACCAATCTCCTCCTACACCTACGCTCATTTCAATTTTCCCATCTTCCTCCTTGAAATCAGGCACTCTCTTCAATCCTCTCGTCTTCCTCCTTGAAATCAGCCACGTCCTCATTAACCCTCTTCCAAAACCAAGGCAATCATCCTTTAATGGACACCGCTCCGTCTCCGCCCCATGCACGCACGCGCCGTCTCCTCCTCCATTACTTCCTCCCTCCATCCCGTCCGCGTGATCCATCGGCCGCGGCCTCCTCTAGCGCACCTCACGCGGACCGTGCTCCATCCAACGCCTTCCCGCATTCCCTGCTCGCTACTTGCTCGCCAAGCCCTACTCAATCTCCTCTATAAATAGCGCACATCTGCTCCTACCTCTCCATATCTCGCGTTCGCTACTCCTAAGTCGACCAAGCGCCGCTGCCTCCTCCTTATCATCAAGCCAACACGGCACAACCAGTACATCCAGCGCCCGGCTGCTCCGTGCCTTCGATGCCCCGGTCGTGCGTTCTTGTGGCTGCGTCCTGCACACTCGTCCACCCTGTCAGTAAGAACATGCGCTTTCTTGATCCAAACTTCTTCAAGAAAATATGTGCATCGTGGTGCCTCTCAACCTACTTAAACGTTTCTTTCAGGTGAACCTTGTAATGCAGGCAAGAAGCATCACATCAGAAAACTGGACGTGGTGTCAGCTATGGAGATATGCTCCTCTCAAGGGAGATGGGTGAGCCCGAGCCGTGTGCAGGATAGGTGGTTGGTTCAGAAGATGCACATGAGTCAATTCAGGCAACGATTACCGCACAAATTATATATGCATCGACATTTTGATTCATGTTTCCTTTTGCTGGTAAATATGCATTACTCTCCGAACATTCCTTGGTTTTAAAGTTCTAAGAGTGGCTGAAATTTTTCAGTAATACTATATGTATAATCGAGCAAATAGGGCATGAAATCCTCTTTTCCTGTCTCATAAGAATGCATACACTCCTTTCTATTCCTTGTACTTGCTATGTGAAGTTCCTGCTTGGTCTAGTTTTTGAGTGCTCAGTTACAAACTGTCTAGTTTTGTTCGAACACGGCATGTTTCAGGAGAATGTGTTACTTGACCAAAACATGTAGCTTCTGGTACAGCAAATTGTCGCTTATGGCATGCGTAGATAAACTTTTCTTGTTTCTTAGGCGCATGACTTTTTTGCACTGGTTTTAAATAGGTTTAGTCAACCTTTTGTGATCGTCAGATCAACTGCTGATATTCACGTCGTGCTTCTTATTATGAGGACTAGAGAGAACTAGATCTAGCGCTAATTGGATCAAGTAGAACTAGAACTAGAAAACTAGAGGTGGCTCTAAAAACTTGTGTGTTCAACAGTGTCAAAACATCTAGTATCTATAGGTTGCAGGAGGGGAGGGGGCTCCACAGAAGGGGGGAAGGTCTCCCCCCTTCGCGGGCCATGAGGAGGGGGAAACCCCTTCCAATTTGACCTCCCCATTCCTTCTATTGACCCCAAGTGGGCAAATATCCTTTCCAGCACTTGGCCTTTTAAGGCCCGTTAATATTTAATCAAATATAAAAGCCTCCTAACTATTATTAATTTAACATCATCAAAAAAAAATTCCACCTATATATTATTTATCGGCAATATCCGGTATTGCCCGATAAACCCCAACATCCTTTCGGTGACCCTGAAACGCTACCGGGTCCTCTCGAAACTATTTTGAATATTAGTGGAACTATTTCACAAATATTTTCTCATTACTCCTGTCCTACTAATACTCGGTAGATCATAGTTACCTTCAGCTTGTGAACCTGTAGATTCGGGAAAATATAGACATGAACAAAACCCTTTAGTTCAATGACCGGTGGCGAAACCGTGGACGTCCATATCGATCCCTATGAGTACACGAATGACATTCGAGTGAACCTTTAGCTATCATGTGCTATTTCCTTCGCTTCGCGATATTTTACAAAACCTGAGATGTATCAGTATCCTCTTGAGTCATTCTCATGTTGAGCTCATCATGAGTATGTGCTGTCTTCTTTTCTCCGGGTTTATTTGTACTACCTCTGTGCGGAAATACTTGTTGCTCAAACGGATGTATCTGGACATATTTCAATGCTAAATACATTTGTTTGTGCAACAAGTATTGTCGAACAGAGGGAGTACTATCTTGTTCATACACTGTGTTACATAGGTGTTATTATTAGATTTTATCTTTATATGTATTTGGTCACTAACAGGTTAACACTTTTGTTTTCTCCAAGCGAAGAAAGATCTGCTGCAGTTGTTAGTTATCACCGAGTTTGTCGCATCACATCCATATGGTCGGCAGTGTTTATATATTATCTGAGAAAATTATTAAGTGCGCACTTCAGTGTAGCCAAACATGTAATGTAGCAAGATGTGTGCTTTTGAATACCTAATCCAGGGAATTTCAGTCTAATTATTGTAGTATTATTTCAAGTTGGATTTTGCCATGTCTTGCTTTATTTACATGCATGTGCTTGGCAGCTCTTCTCTTACGCCAGGATAGTTTCTACCACAAGTATCACCTAAACTTGTATGTTTGTGTGTGCTCGTCAGCTGTAGTTTGAAAAAGATGCTAACTGAATGCCAGAAAGCTGCTTTAGATTTTTTTACAAATTCTGGATCTGTTGCATATTAAATCAAATCTGGACCCATTCGACCAAAACAAGTGTTTGATGCATAGTTTCGGTCTTGGACTACAAGTTATTTCGACGTTTACATGACAGAGTAGATTTGTAAGCGGGGGCAGTGGCTATGGGTGAAAGGGGGGTGAGGCTAGATTTGGCGCCGGGACGGCGCGCCAGATTTCCAACTCCCGCCATCCCCCTCGCCCTCGCCTCGCACCCGCCCGTGCGACCTCGAGCCGCACTCAGCCTGGCTCGCGAGAAACTGCCGATCCGAGCGTTTCCAGCGAGCCAGGCTCTGGGCTTCTTTGAGAAGCGTGCGATGCATGCCCAACAGTGAAACCAGGCAACCAAACAGGCCTCTCCCTTCCCGCGCGGGCCTGGTTGGGCTCGATGCGGGCAACCAAACACGCCCTAGATTTTCTTGCCCTGGTAGTGAGGTAGGTTGGCACTCTTGCCCAGTACCTTGTAGTTGTTCTTATGAGCTAGAGGACTCTATTCTCGCAGCAGCTGTTAACTGCTGAAGATGCTGGACTGGACGGCAGCAAAGTGAGGCTGCATTCTTATCTTGTAATTTTCTGCTGGACTTCCAGGTCATTCAAAAAATTTACATTGCTGAAATTAACGCAGGTTAAATCGGAATGTTGTGGTGGTAAGAAATTTGACTTAATTTTCTTACCCTGGGACTGAGGGCTACTGATGCTGTCCACTGGTGTACGCTCACATGAACACTGACTGAAATTCCAGATTTATTGTGCTATCAGTATGCCATGATTCTGACTGAAATTCCAAGTCAACTTATTGTCCTCAGACTGATATTACTACAGCTGTCCTCAGAGTAATAGCCCATATGTTCCAAAGGACTCGTCGTTTTCACAACAATTTACTTAATGATACCAGGAGTCTACATCACATTCATGATTATGATAACATGACCTTCACAAAAAAAATATAAAATACAAGAACACGGCATTGTTCTAACCGTTCTTTTCTTTATCCAATTCTTTGCCGCCCTCTGAAGCTGGGGCATTGCTTGTTTTAATTGTTTGTTAGATGTACCTGTCATATAAGAGTCTTCTTATTTAGGCACGTGCAAACAGTTTTAGTAACTCCAATTAGTTCAGCACTATATTTTGTTTCCAATTTTAGTTTCTCCTTCTTCCTGGTTGTGCCTTAATTTGTTATGCTGTCTATGTCAGTTTATGAGATTACCTTGTCGATTTCAATTGTGCCAAATAGATCGACATCCGAAGGGTTCTCTGTAGCTTATTCACGGCTCACTGTACCCTGGTGTTCCTCCACCAAAAAGCACACAAAGGTGGTGACTGACGCACACAAAGCTTGGGGACAAATCGATGCCGGCGAGGTCGCAAGCCAAGAACAGTTTGCTTTGGGTGCCTTGCTCTCTGTCTTTTCTTTTCTTTCCCACTTCACCTACGTGAGCAGCAGCGTGCAGACGATGAGCTGCACCATCCAGGACCAGGGCCTGCTCTACAGGCTGGCGCATCTCCTATTCATAAATTGCTGGCCAGTAAAGGAAATTGCCAACAAGAGTGCTAGGAAAACCACCAAAGAGTATTTTCTGGAGTCTCAGCTGAGATTTGATTGCCCCATGTGCCAGTCTCCGAGGAGTAACCGTAGGTGAGGAGTTGGTTATGCACCCCACCACGGGACACCAAGAGCACCTTGAAGGGCCTATAGTGTACCTTTTAGCCGATTGTGCAGAGCACCACTTCGACAAAGCTCCACTTGAACTTGAACAAAAGTGCCACGCGACACTTCTCATCGTCGGCGACGGGGTCGCACACAGTGACGTCTTTCTGCTTCAGATCTTGAATGATGACGCGGACGTGGCGGCAATCAAGCACATAGGTAAACCAGGGGCGTCAAAGGAAGCTCTCGGGAGGGTTGAGATCGGGACCAAGGGGAATACAATACCATACTTGTTCTAATTCTCAAAGAGGCCGATGAAGGGCAGCTTGCGGTGGAGTTCATAGAATCGGAGGAGGGACTTGTTGTCAATGAGTAGGCCTCACTAGCGTTGTAGATCGGTGGATTGTGCGAAGGAGGATCTCCCTGAGCATATCGTCGTCGTACGGTATACTAGTAGGAAAACCCTTGTAGGAATAAGTAACTAGGGGCGCAGTCTTAGAGTAAACCACGTTACGTGTGTGTGTGTCTCTAGGCATAGTTCGAGTGGTGTATGGGCATAGTCCGGCTATGCATGGGTAGTGTGCATGCGTTGTGTGCGTGTAGTTAGAAGCTAGCATGCACAGAGTTTGTTAGAGGACGTGCATGCGCAGGTTAGTCAAAGGCGTTGATCGCGGGAGCGTTGGGCGTGATCCAGCGGCAAGCTCGGACGATGTGCGGCTCTTGCGGAAGGGTAGATGGCTCACGACGAGAGGAGGCCGGGTCTTGAGGAGCTCATGCGTACGTGCGCATGAGGGGCTGTTGGAGTCAGTTGCTTAGCGAGTCGGGTATAAAAGAAGCCCCTGTGTACTGCTTGTGATGAGCCGAGAGTAGCGATGTAGCCACTGTAAAGAAGTAAAGGATTGGGGCATTTGTGTGCCCGTGGCGGCGTTCGTGCGCCGACCGGAAAATCTTGTGTCCGTGTTCTTCTTCTTCCTCTAGCCGAGAGTGAGAGAGGGCTACAGTTCCACGCAGCATAGTTATGGGACGCCATGCTATTTTTGATGAATAGCGCCGATATCTGACAAAACCCGCTGAAGGTAAAACTTAGTAGCGGCGTTGATTTTTGGGGGAAACACCCCGGGAGTTTGGCAAAATACCATAGTTGTTGGAAACTTTCTCAACGGCCTCTGGTTCTTGAAGTAGCATATCGTCGTAGTACGGTAGGGAGGTAGGTGCCTCTGGCGTGGTCATGCAGTGGTGGTGACGTCTACGGTGGGTCGTTTTAGCATCCTCCTCACTAACGTGGATCTAGGGACGGAGGCACGTGCTAAGTGGGCGGGCCAGTCCGTCACCCTCATCAATGATGTGGATCTGGTAACATCGTCACCCTCATAAAGGAGGTGTGCGCTGCGTCGGTGGCTGGCCAATCCGGCAACATCGTCACTTGCGTGGATCTAGGGATGGAGGCACGTGCCGTGTGGGTTGGCTAGTCTGTCCTCAATGGCGTGGATCTCAAAAAGGAGACATGCGCTTTAGCGGCGCCTGCCCATTTCGTTGGCACCAGAACAGCAACCGCTGCCAATAAAAAGATGCGTAGATCAGATGGCCGTTGTTGTCTTGACTTCTTAAGAAGGACACAAGACTCAAAGGAACATCTAAAAACAGAGTCCTCCTGTCGGCAAGGGCAAGGACCCACTACACTCCATGGGCCTAAGGCCACATGAGACAAGGCAGATCGGTGGCGCCGCCGACGGGGGACTGTAACACTAGTCTCCTGTTCGCTTGCGAGGAGAGGACGAATAACTATCGTTTTGATGACTTTTGTGGAGCTCAAGTTTCCTCTATTGTTTGGATTTATTCTTTTAGCGCAAACTGGTTACTAATGTTTTGTAGCTCAAACAAAAGCCTGTTTGAGAATGCAACTAGCTTCACTAGACAGCACAGAAATACACTGGTTTTTGTAGGTTACCACGAGTGATTTTGAATTCCTTGGACATGTCTTCCCGTTGTAATAACCTTCAGTTTTCAATGCATCCGCTAAGCAACTACTAATGACAGTGAGAACTTCGTTGTTAGTCTGAAAAAACTGAAACTCTATAGCAGCAGATGCAACATGGACGAACGGGGGCCACTACCACTTTACTTTTGTCATGCGGTTTTGGGCCCAATTAATACCACGAGCAAACAAAACTTCAAGCAGCAGAAAAAAGAACGGAACGAAACGAAACCCAAACTAGATAATAGCTAGGTTCTTCTAAAAGAAAGGTAATAGCTAGGTCTTGCCGGCCTCTACAACACATACGTACGTTGTTAATGCCTCCAAATGCTGACAAAACGCCAGCGTATACATTTGGTGGCGTTCTCCAGTTACCAAGGGGAAAAGCCTTCCAAGGCTCTTTTCCAAAACGCTTGAGAAACTAAGTATATACTCCTTCCGTCCACGATTATTTATAAGTGTACATCTAGCTTTTGTCTTAAGTCAAAGTTTCAAAACTTTGACCAACTTTCTAGGAAAAAGTAAATGAATTTATGGCACTAAATTAGTATCACTAGATCGGTTTTGAAATGTACTTTGATAATATACCAATTTGATGTCATATATGTTACTACTATTTTCTATAAAGTTGGTCAAAATTTTAAAACTTTGACTTGGAACAAAAGTTAGATGTACATTTAGGGCGTGTTCGGTAGTTGTCCATGGCTGGAAAATCCTCAACTCCAGCGCCCAACTCCAGCAGCTAGCTTCCCAGGTAAACTCCTGGAGCCAGCTATCTGTTCGGTTCGCTAGCTTCTGGTCCCGAGCGGAGCAGGCATATGAAAGTCACCTTGAAAGATATGTTGGAAATATGCCCTAGAGGCAATAATAAATTAGTTATTATTATATTTCCTTGTTCATGATAATCGTTTATTATCCATGCTATAATTGTATTGATATGAAACTCAGATACATGTGTGGATACATAGACAACACCATGTCCCTAGTAAGCCTCTAGTTGACTAGCTCGTTGATCAACAGATGGTTACGGTTTCCTGACCATGTACATTGGATGTCGTTGATAACGGGATCACATCATTTGGAGAATGATGTGATGGACAAGACTCAATCCTAAGCCTAGCACAAAGATCGTAGTTCATATGCTAAAGCTTTTCTAATGTCAAGTATCATTTCCTTAGACCATGAGATTGTGCAACTCCCGAATACCGTAGGAATGCTTTGGGTGTACCAAACGTCACAACGTAACTGGGTGGCTATAAAGGTGCACTACATGTATCTCCGAAAGTGTCTGTTGGGTTGGCACGAATCGAGACTGGGATTTGTCACTCCGTGTGACGGAGAGGTATCTCTGGGCCCACTCGGAAGGACATCATCATAATGTGCACAATGTGATCAAAGAGTTGATCACGGGATGATGTGTTACGAAACGAGTAAAGAGACTTGCCGGTAACGAGATTGAACAAGGTATCGGATACCGACGATCGAATCTCGGGCAAGTACAATACCGCCAGACAAAGGGAATTGTATACGGGATCGATTGAGTCCTTGACATCGTGGTTCATCCGATGAGATCATCGTGGAACATGTGGGAGCCAACATGGGTATCCAGATCCCGCTGTTGGTTATTGACCGGAGAACGTCTCGGTCATGTCTACATGTCTCCCGAACCCGTAGGGTCTACACACTTAAGGTTCGATGACGCTAGGGTTATAAAGGAAGTTTG
>LR880968.1:4300082-4312980 GCA_904067115.1 Aegilops sharonensis | reverse complement strand
CATGTGGGAGCCAACATGGGTATCCAGATCCCGCTGTTGGTTATTGACCGGAGAACGTCTCGGTCATGTCTACATGTCTCCCGAACCCGTAGGGTCTACACACTTAAGGTTCGATGACGCTAGGGTTATAAAGGAAGTTTGTATGTGGTTACCGAATGTTGTTCGGAGTCCCGGATGAGATCCCGGACGTCACGAGGAGTTCCGGAATGGTCCGGAGGTAAAGATTTATATATGGGAAGTCCTGTTTTGGTCACCGGAAAAGTTTCGGGTTTTTCCGGTAACGTACCGGGACCACCGGGAGGGTCCCGGGGGTCCACCAAGTGGGGCCACCAACCCTGGAGGGCTGCATGGGCCAAGTGTGGGAGGGGACCAGCCCCAGGTGGGCTGGTGCGCCCCCCCACAGGGCCCAAGGCGCAGGGAAGTGGGGAAGGGGGGCAAATCCTAGGGCAGATGGGCCCTAAGGCCCACCTAGTGGGCGCCCCCCCTCTCTTCCCCCTTGGCCGCCCCCCTAGATGGGATCTAGGGCTGGCCGCACCCCTTGGGGTGGGAAACCCTAAAGGGGGCGCAACCCCCTTCCCCCTATATATACTTGAGGTTTTGGGGCTGCCAAACACATGAGAACATCTCCCTCTTGGCGCAGCCCTACCTCTCTCCCTTCTCCTCTCTTGCGGTGCTTGGCGAAGCCTTGCTGGATTGCCACGCTCCTCCAACACCACCACGCCGTTGTGCTGCTGCTGGATGGATTCTTCCTCAACCTCTCCCTCTCTCCTTGCTGGATCAAGGCGTGGGAGACGTCACCGGGCTGTACGTGTGTCGAACGCGGAGGTGCCGTCCGTTCAGCACTAGGATCTCCGGTGATTTGGATCACGACGAGTACGACTCCTTCAACCCCGTTCTCTTGAACGCTTCCGCTTAGCGATCTACATGGGTATGTAGATGCACTCTCCTTCCCCTCGTTGCTGGTTTCTCCATAGATAGATCTTGGTGACACATAGGAAAATTTTGAATTTCTGCTACGTTCCCCAACAAGATATACATCTATGTAGCCGGGGAGGAGGTCGGGAACGAGCTCGTTGATGCAGACGGCGTGCTCCGGTGGTAGGGGACGGTTGGGTCGAGCTCCGGTCGGGACAGCAGGGAAGAAATCTGGTGGGGGCAAGGAGGTCGGTAGGGAGGCAGAGGAGGGCGATTCGCGGCGGAGGAGGGCGATTGGCGGTGGTGGGGAGGGCGGCCGTCGGTTCCCGCGCTGTCGGGTGCACATGGCGGCTGCTAGGGTTGGTCACGGTGGAGGGGACTGGGCGAGCGGGTGGATCGAGCGAGGGGAGGAGATGACTCGCTGCGACAGAGATGACCGGGAGCGAATCGGTACGAGATAGATTCACTTCATGGTGGCAAGGAGGGGTAATTATCTCTCAACTCTCACTTCCTAGTTTTGGAGGAGCTACGATTTCCCAACTCCACAGATTTTGCACTACGTTTTTAGCCAGCTTCTCTTTGGTAAACCCTAAAGTGGAGCCGTTCGACTGGGCTCCCGATCTGGAGTCGAGGAGTTGAGGAGCTGGAGAGCTACCGAACACGCCCTTATTTGCGGACCGAGGGAGTTGGCATTTTTAAGAAAGCCTCCAAAGTTCATATGTGGCATTAATCAGGAGCCATTTTTCAAATTGTTTTTAAAACATATTTGTGGCATTCCAGAATCCATTCTATGGCATCTCACAAGTTGCCTGCAGACTGTTATTTGCTAGAATTTTGTCTACTTTTGGCCAAGCCCAATAGCAGTTTCAGAAATTCCTAATAAATCCTAGAGGGCCACGCAGCCCATTCGTGCAAGGCAAGAGGTGGAACTAAAGTTTAGTCCCACATTGCTAGTTTAGAGGGAGTTGGACCTCTTTATAAGGAAGGCTACTTCCCCACTTGTATGAGCATGAGAACAAGAGGGACACGGAAATGAGTCGAGTCGATGTCTAAATTTTTGCCACGCACGACGTGTATACGAACGGTCACACGGGAGCTGAAATGTTTTGCTATAGTGGAGACTGAATATGAACGGCCCACCTCTTCGTGTGCTGCCAGTTCGCTTCGTCTCCCTCCATTGCTTCACCTCCCGTCGCAGCCTGTTCGCGTCCCTCTCCTGTGCCTATATAAGAGAGGTCGCTCCTCTCCAGAGAGACACATCAGAAGGTCCTCTTCCTCTTGCCACATAGTTCCTGAGCACTGCGCTGCTGCTACAATTTTCCCCATCCTGACTTGCGGCGTGCACGGAAGGTTGGGACAGTAGGCCTCCGAAACCACACCTTTTGAGTACTGTACGGGAGAAGGGTGATAAGGTTTTCGGGGAGCGCTCTGCGCGACTACTGACTTCTTCGTTACGGACGCCCCAGACGCCGACGACTACTTCCCCGACGATGACTACTTCCCCGACATCGACAACCTCCTCGACGACATGGAGGACACCGACCCCAAGTCCAGTGCCTCTGCTCCTGCTGTTGTCCCGTACGTGTTTGTCCCCTTTCTATTAGAGTTTCTGCTACAGTTCCTTGTTCTAGTATTTGCCCTAGATATGTTAGACTCTATTTCATATATGCAACCTGCTATACTGTCTGCTCTAGATATGTTTAGTTACGTTTCATATATGAACATGTTGTTTACCTTCTCTTTGTCAAATCGCTTGGCTTATTTTATCACTGCTATACTAGCCATGCTTTATCTAGTATTTCTGTTAATAAAATTATTCGGTAAATTGCTCATATTTCCAACAATCCAAAAACCTTATTATAGGCAATTTACCCCGAGTGGTTTTGCTGCTTCCGTGAGACCTCCTATGTTTGAGGGTATCCACTATAAGAGGTGGCGCGTGAGAGCAGTCTTATGGTTTTAGACCATGAGCTGCTATGACGCCACTCTTGGCAAACCTGAAGGAGAGCATGATGCCCAACAGGCACAAGCTTTTCAGAAAATGGATACCTTATTTAAGGCTGCCCTCTTGAGTGTTGTTGGTGAGAACATAGTTGATGCTTATGCGTCAATTGATAATGGAAAAGATATGTGGGATGCACTCGAGGCCAAGTTTGGGGTCTCGGATGCTGGCACTGAGCTGTACATCATGGAGCAATTCTATGACTACAGGATGACTGAATAGCGCTCCGTGGTTGAGCAAGCTCATGAGATACAGTCATTTGCTAGAGAACTTGAGCACTTCAATTATATCCTACCGGACAAGTTTATTGCCAGAGGTATCATCACTAAGCTTCCTCCCACGTGGAGGAACTTTGCTACCTCACTAAAGCATAAGGGGTAGGAGTCTTCCGTTCCGGATCTCATTGGTACTCTTGATGTGGAAGAAAAGGCGAGAGCAAAGGACAACTGTGCTCGAGGTATTGAGGGAGGTTCTAGAGCCAATCTGGTACAGAAGAAGAACTTCCAGCCCCACAAGTTCAATAACAAGGGCAAGTTTGATGGTAAAGCAAAGTTTGATGGGAAGAACAAGGTTGTGCAGCACACGAACTTCAAGAATAAGAATGACAAGAAGAAAGGTGTTTGTCATGTGTGTGGAGATCCTGATCATTGGGCTCCTAGTTGCCCAATCGCTATGACAAACGTCATCCTGGGAAAGGCGGCAAGACCGCTAATGTTGTCATTGGAGACACTGACATGAAGGATGCTGGGTATGGTATATTTCCCACTATTCTTTCAGTATGTCATTCTCCTGATTGGTTGATTGATACGGGTGCTAATATGCATGTATCCGGTGATATTTCCATGTTTTCATCTTATGAGCCCGCAGGGACTTCAACCGTGCTGATGGGCAACGGTTCAAGTGCTTCTGTTCGTGGTGTTGGCACGGTCGCTCTGAAGTTTACTTTGGGGAAGATCGTGCGGCTGAAGAACGTGCATTATGTCCCCTCCGTCAATAAAAATCTTGTTAGCGGATCTCTTCTGTGTAGAGATGGCTACAAGCTTGTCTTTGAGTCGAATAAATTTGTAATTTCCAAGTATGGAACCTTTGTTGGTAAAGTCTATGAGTCAGGAGGCCTGTTTTGTTTATCCTTATCAGACGTTTGCAATAAAGTTGTTAATCATATTTGCAACAATAGTGAATCAAATGTGTGGCATTCACGTCTTTGTCATGTTAACTTTGGTTGCATGTTGCGACTAGCGAAGTTGAACTTAATCCCTAGTTTCACCACTGTCAAGGGATCCAAGTGTCAAGTGTGTGTGCAAGCTAAGCAACCACGTAAGTCTCATGTGACTGCGGAAACGAGAAATCTTGCACCACTAGAACTCATACATTCAGATCTATGTGAAATGAATGGTGTTTTGACAAAAGGTGGAAAGAAATATTTCATGACGTTAATTGATGACTCCACTAGATACTGTCATGTGTATCTTCTGAAATCTAAGGATGAGACTTTGAACTATTTTAAGATCTATAAAGCTGAAGCGGAAAACCAACTTGATCGAAAGATCAAGAGGCTTAGGTCCGGTCGTGGTGGAGAGTATTTCTCAAATGAATTTGATTCCTTTTGTGCGGAACATGGTATAATCCATGAGAGGACGCATCCCTATTCACCTCAGTAAAATGGGGTGGCCGAAAGGAAGAAGCGTACTCTAACTGATTTGGTTAACGCCATGTTAGATACATCGGGTCTCTCCAAGGCATGGTAGGGGGAGGCGATATAGACAGCATGTGTCATGTCCTAAACCGAGTTCCCACAAAGAACTCCATTCGAGGAATGGGAGAAGAAAAGGTTAAAGCTCTCTTATCTACGAACCTGGGGTTGTTTGGCGAAAGTCAATGTGCCAATTCCAAAGAAGCGGAAACTGGGACCAAAAACCGTGGATTGTGTTTTCCTGGGATATGCTTTTCATAGCATTGGTTATAGATTCTTGGTTGTAAAATCTGAGGTACCTGACATGTATGTCGGTATGATCATGGAGTCGAATGATGCGACTTTCTTTGAAGATATCTTTCCCATGAAGGATGTGACTACCTCATCTAATCAGGAGATGCCTAGTTCATCGAATGAGGAACCAGTTAAAATTACTGAACCTGCCATTCCGATGGAACAATTTGAAAGTCTAGTGGAGGAGAACAATGAAGTTCCTACTAGGAGCAAGAGACAGAGGACTGCAAAGTCTTTTGGAGTTGATTTTCTTGTGTATCTCATAGATGACACTCCCAGCTCTATTTCAGAGGCCTATGCATCTGAAGATGCTGACTATTGGAAGGAAGCAGTTCGTTAGCGAGATGGATTCCATCTTGGCAAATGAAACTTGGGAGATAACTGATCGTCCTTATGGGTGCAAACCTATAGGATGCAAATGGGTATTCAAGAAGAAGCTTAGGCCTGATGGTACTATTGAAAAGTACAAGGCTCGGCTCGTGGCTAAGGGTTATACCCAAAAGGAAGGTGAAGACTTCTTTGATACTTAATCACTTGTGGCTTGACTGACCACTATTCGAGTTCTACTTTCACTAGCTGCCTCACATGGTCTTCTCGTTCATCAAATGGATGTTAAGACTGCTTTCCTAAATGGAGAGTTGGACGAGGAAATTTATATGGAACAACCAGATGGGTTTGTAATAGATGGTCATGAAGGGAAAGTGTGCAAGTTGCTAAAGTCTTTATATGGACTCAAGCAAGCACCCAAACAGTGGCATGAGAAGTTCGAAAGAACTTTAACAGCTGCAGGCTTTGTTGTGAACGAAGCTGACAAATGTGTGTATTATCGCCATGGTGGGGGCGAGGGAGTTATGCTTTGCTTGTATGTTGATGACATACTAATTTTTGGAACAAATCTGAATGTTATTAAGGAGGTCAAGGATTTCCTATCTCGTTGTTTTGAGATGAAGGATTTAGGAGTGGCAGATGTCATTCTGAACATCAAGTTGTTGAGAGACGAGGATGGTGGGATTACATTGCTTCAATCTCACTATGTGGAAAAGATCTTGAGTCGCTTTGGCTACAGTGACTGCAAGCCCTCTCCAACACCATATGATGCTAGTGTGTTGCTTCGAAAGAATCGAAGAATTGCGAGAGACCAATTGAAATATTCTTAGATTATTGGCTCGCTTATGTACTTAGCAAGTGCTACAAGACCTGACATATCTTTTGCTGTTAGCAAACTGAGCCGGTTTGTCTCAAAACCAGGAGATGTGCATTGGAAGCTCTAGAGAGAGTTTTCCGTTACTTGAGAGGCACTGCAAATTATGGAATTCACTACACTAGGCATCCAAAGGTGCTTGAAGGGTATAGTGACGGATCTCAGATGCTGATGAGATAAAGGCCACGAGTGGATATGTATTCACTCATGAAGGTGGCGCTGTTTCTTGGAAGTCTTGCAAGTAGACCATCTTAACGAGGTCAACAATGGAAGCAGAACTCACAACACTAGATACAGCTACAGTCGAAGCAAATTGGCTTTGCCGGCTCTTGAATGACTTGCCGGTTTTTGAGAAACCTGTACCGGGTATCCTTATAAACTGCGACAATCAAACTGTGATCACGAAAGTCAACAGCTCAAAGGATAACATGAAGTCATCAAGACACGTTCAGAGAAGGTTAAAGTCCGTCAGAAAAATGAGAAACTCCGGAGTTATTGCACTGGATTATATCTAAACGTCTAAAAATCGGGCAGATCCTTTCACTAAGGGTCTATCACATAATGTGATAGATAATGCATCGAGGGAGATGGGTATGAGACCCACAATATGAGTTGTTCACAGTGGTAACCTATTCTTTGTGATCGGGGATCCCGTGAATTAGATGTGGAAGACAAGTTGTTGGTCAACTGGGAGGAGAGTACCCTTACTATTAAAAATACCACTCCATGAAGATGCAATACTCTCCTAAATCTGCATGGCAGGTTGATGTATATCTTAATGTGTTCTAAGTGGCTCTTCCAAGCAGATATGTTGTCCTGAAGAATATTTTTTATAGAACGCACCTATATAAGTCTGATTGTTAAACGTCGCAATCTATGAGAGTTGGGTTCTCTCTAGTAAACTCATGAAAGGTCTCAGAGTATGACGCATAAGCTCCACCCGCGGGGAAGACCCACGGTAGCCACATATCGGTCAAGGCTTTGTGTGAAGCTAGATTCGCAGAAAACTTGCAGTTCAAGGCCCAGTCCATTGTTCAAGTTGCTTACTAGTGTAGCATAGAGTTCTAGGTGGAAGTTCAACTTAACAGTCTCCACTGCAGTACCGGTATATAAAACAGTATTTTGGAACCAAAGGCAAATTTTGTGTGCCTCTGGGATCTGGTGGGGGATTGCTGGAATTTTGTCTACTTTTGGCCTAGCCCAATAGCAGTTTCAGAAATTCCTAATAAATCCTAGAGGCCCACGCAGCCCATTCGTGCAAGGCAAGAGGTGGAACTAAAGTTTAGTCCCACATTGCTATTTTAGAGGGAGTTGGACCTCTTTATAAGGGAGGCTCCTTCCCCACTTGTATGAGCATGAGAACAAGAGGGACATCCACGCGCGCTTCTCCTCCGCCGCCCTCCTCGCCACGCCACGCCTCGTCACGACGCGACGCGACGCGGGAATGACCCGAGCCGATGTCTAAATTTTTGCCACGCACGACGGGTATACGAACGGTCACACGGGAGCTGAAACATTTTGCTATAGTGGAGACTGAATACGAACGGCGCCTCTCTTCACGTGCTGCCTGTTCGCTTCGTCTCCCTCCGTTGCTTAACCTCCCATCGCAGCCTGTTCGCGTCCCTCTCCTGTGCCTATATAAGAGAGGTCGCTCCTCTCCAGAGAGACACATCAGAAGGTCCTCTTCCTCTCGCCACACAGTTCCTGAGCACTGCGCTGCTGCTACAATCTTCCCCATCCCGGCGTGTGGCGTGCACCACAGGTCGGGACAGTAGGCCTCCGAAACCGCACCTTTTAAGTCCTGTACGGGAGAAGGGTGATAAGGTTTTTGGGGAGCGCTCTGCGCGACTACTGACTTCTTCGTCACGGACGCCCCGGACTCCGACGACTACTTCCCCGACGACGACTACTTCCAGGACATCGACAACCTCCTCGACGACATGGACGACACCGACCCCATGTCTAGTGCCTCTGCTCCTGCTGTTGTCCCGTACGTGTTTGTCCCATTTCTATTAGAGTTTCTGCTACAGTTCCTTGTTCTAGTATTTGCCCTAGATATATTAGACTATATTTGATATATGCAACCTGCTATACTGTCTGCTTTAGATATGTTTAGTTACGATTCATATATGAACATGCTGTTTACCTTCTCTTTGTCAAATCGCTTGGTTATTTTATCACTGCTATACTAGCCATGCTTTATCTAGTATTTCTGTTAATAAAATTATTCGGTAAATTGCTCATATTTCCAACATTATTGAGGCGCATCTGAAGAATGTCACTAAGTTTGTATGGCAGCATGCTATTTTTCTGCTATGACAATATTACGCTCGTAGATCATGGTCTCATCAGCAACATAGTTGCTCCTACCTCATGTTATAGCTAATGGAGCAGTAAAAACGAAGATGTTATAGCTATTTGGCACCGGCTTTGCAGTGGACGAATAATTCTAGTTGTTGTAGAATTGGTTGCTTGGACCACTATAACAAAACTGCCCCAGACTCGCAAATAGATATTCTGTGCCCGTGAATTTGCATGTTGCTTGCAAATTTCCGAATCTCTGCCATTTTGTAATGGTCGGATGAATATCAAATTGTCTTCATGTGTATGTTACTTCATTACGGCCTCCGTAATAAAATAGCATAACATTGTAGTAATATTGAACATGTTTAAAGGTGCAATTCAATGGTGTTAGTAATGTGCAATTTAAAGTGACTACTGTTTACAAAAATTCCATACAATTAGGAATTAGAAATATTGTTATTCTTTAGATGGGGAAGAAACAAGGGAGGAAGGTCTATAACGTAACTACAAGTGTGCACGGTTGTTTGAGAGGCTAGGAAATGACATGCATATGTCGACATGTCACCCTATAATGCGGGTTTGTGCAATGTTCTTATTGATCTGAAAACCTTAATGACTTCGAGCCGATTGCATGATACACAAGCTGGCTGAGAAGGACAAAACCACTTTACTCCAAAGTCAGTGACTTTGATGGTGGCCACCATTGCCCAACTTTATATTAAAGGCACATGTAAATACCTCCATCCAAAGCTAGGATGCTATATAAATGAGCTATCATGAGAAAACTTTGGTGTAGTATAGGCTGGGAGAACACAATGTAGAACACAGTGCGCCAAAGTTGGCCGCCAACTAGACGGCAAGCACATTTGCCACTGGGCTTGGGAAGGATCGAGAGTTCAATTACGACTCATCACTCTTGTTGGCTTAGTTTTAATCGATGTGTTCTTGTGAATCAATCGCGCCAAAAAAGCCATGTTAAAAACTGAGTAGTGCATCACTTATATGCGCCCACGAACATATTTGATCTAGCGTGCATCAAGAAAAGATCTTGCACCGCCAATATCACGTCGTGGTGTATCAAGAGCGGCAATTGTGGATCGAGCATTTATCCTTCACAAGGAGTTAATTTTTGTTTGTGGAGTGTTTACCATGTGCATATCTTTCTAGGGAAAGATCTACCATTCTAATAGGTTAACAACTTAGATTTATAATTTTGTTCACATCATGATTGCTTTTTGAAGACAAATGGGTTCCTAATTTTTTATAGCTTTTTACCAGATGATCCTAGAATTAGTACCACAATAGCAGAGAGACATAGTGATCGATTCCTACAAAGCCATGAGTGATTTTCATATTGTTTGATATTATACCATCGGCAGCTGAGAACAGTGAAAGAAGAAAAGTATGGTTTTTTAGACAAGGGGTGAGATCCTAGAGGATCCTGACAAACTTTCGAAAAAACAAACGGGTCATGAGGTAGTAGTATGCCCCACCACCAGTAGGCGATAGGACCCCACTCAACTGCCGCTCCTCTTCCTCTTGGTCTTTTTTTTTGAAAAGAAACATCCTTTTATTTATTAGTAATAATGGTTACATCGTCTATAAGAAAATTTACAATATCACTCATAGGTTCCTCAAACCAATCCCTTGTCTCAGAAAATTTAGCTACTCTAGCAATTTCATGAGCTACTTTATTTGCCTCCCTATTACAATGTTCAAATCTAACTAACGGAAAATCACAAGCCATAAAATAATAATCATCAAACACAGCCGCCGCCGCTCCCGCTGTATGTCCTCCATTCTTCATTGTGTCAATTACTTCCAAATTGTCGGAGTTAACAATAAGTCGGTTGCTTCCCGCCTTTTGTGCAAGTAATATGCCAAAACGTAGTGCCATGGCTTCCGCTGTTAAAACATCTGCGCACCAATCCATTTTCATATCCACGACTCCATTGTCATATCCATGCAAAGCGAGGAGGTCCCCGGAATGACCATATGCGACATCTCTACGGAGGTGTCTGTCTCCCTGCTAGATGATGGCGATGTCCTATGAGAGATTGTCATCTGCCTCCCGCCACAGTCGTCCCTCTGCGCACATCTCTCATCTGCAAGCGCTAGAGAGAACTTTGTCATGGATCCCAAATCCCTTACCGGTTCCTCGTTCACTAGTGCAAGCTGCCCACCTTGAAGTCTTCAAACCTCTGTGACAAGGAGATCACACTCAGCCCCAACATAGCGGTTCATACAAAATGCTTGAGAACCATCGCCTCAAGCTGAAATTAACTTCCCTATAATTAACACGTGGTGAGGAAATTCCCGCCAAACATCTCCAGGCAGCAGCAGGGTACTCGTTCCAGCATCACTGCTTAATTACTGCTTCTATATAAATAGAATAAAACAATTAATTGTCTGGAACAAAATTTTGTTGTCCGTGGTTGAAGAAAGAAGAAAAGGAAAGCTAACAATGCCGCTGTATCGAATCAACGGATAAACTTGCTGAACTGCATAGTGTGAGCTGAGCTCTGACGAAACTGAAAATCCAATTGTATGTACTGTACGTCTCATTGTTCA
Source organism: Aegilops sharonensis (assembly GCA_904067115.1). Classification (NCBI taxonomy): domain Eukaryota; kingdom Viridiplantae; phylum Streptophyta; class Magnoliopsida; order Poales; family Poaceae; genus Aegilops; species Aegilops sharonensis. The sequence goes on along the minus strand of LR880968.1, from coordinate 4,302,000 downwards.
CTCACTTTTGTTTTGGAGAGTCCTTTTTTTAGGGGATTTTTCCCTCGAGAGTTAGCATGCACCTGTGGCCCAACCCAGTGGCCCAATCTACTAGTGCGCGTGAACGAACAACTCAACAAAGCCCACTCACATTGTCAGATGCAAGTGTGACTGAACATATGATCTTATGTAGCGAGCCTCATGCCAAAAAGTGGCAGTTCTTCATGCATGATACCTTGTAACAGGAGGAGTTTGTAAGGATGATCGTTACATTGTGGGCCATCTGGACGGCGAGGCCCAAAGCAATCCATGATAGCATTTTTCAGAGCCCCGAGCAAATCTCTCGATTCGTTGAGTCTTACCTCTTCGAACTAGGAACAGCGGAAGCTAGAACTACTCGGGTGCAACCATCTTCAGGTAGCAGCAAGACGAGGAGGCGCTGGATCCATCCCAGTCCGACACATGCAAAAATAAATGTTGACGGTGCCTTCTCACGGAATGGCAGTGTTGGCGTGGCAGCAGCCTTCTGCAGGAACGAACATGGTAATTACTTGGGGGCTTCTGTCTTAGTTGTGGCAAATGTGACCGATCCAGCTAACTGGAAGCATTGGCATGCCGAGAAGGTCTCTCTCTAGCTGAAGACCTCAATCTCCCAAAGGTCCATTTGGCCACTGATTGTCAGGGATTGGTGGAACATATCAAGAAAGGCTCCAATGAAAGCTACGGTGCGATTATTCAAGAGATTCAAACAAGGCAGACAGCTTTGACAAGTTGCTTTTTTACTTTTGAAAGTAGAACTTGTAATTTTGAGGCACACAGCCTCGCAAAGCACGCTTCTTCATTAGGTATTGGGCGACATGTTTGGCTCGATTTACCATACGATCTAGTCAACATACCTGTAAACATTTTGCATGAGATTTAATAAAAAGCGTGTGTTTGCCTCAAAAAAAAAAACAAAGCCCACTCAAAGCATAGAGGAGTAGAAACCACCCCCACTCCCCACTCGTCTTCCTCTAGCCAGCTAGCCAGCTAGCTAGGTCTTCCTCTGGCGGCGCCACCATGAGCCACCTCCAACCCGGCCGCCGCCGCAGTATGCGCCTTAGTTCCTGAACCCACGAGAGTGAGGAGGGTGCCGGGCTTCCCCGCCCACGCAGCACGCGCCGGAGCACCCAGATCGAGGATGGCGCCCACATGAACCACCTCCAATCCGGCGAGGGCGGCGCCAGAATGTCCAGACGCCGACGCAGCCCGCGCCTGCATCCACATATCCAATCTACCGGGGAGGGCGACTGGATGCACCGCCACCGCGGCACCTCGCCGGATCAGCCTGCCTCCCTGCCCCTGCCGGACAATGACGATCTCCTCTGGGAGGTCCTCCTCCGCCTCCTGCCGCAACCGTCACTACCGGAACAGGGCCATACCCCGACGGCCAAAACAATGCCGACGGCCCCCGTCGGCTTCTTCGGAGATATGCCGACAGCCTGGTTCTAGCCGTCGGCGTAAAAAGGCCGTCGGGTTACGCAGAGATAAGCCGACGGCACCCGTCGGCATAGAAAGGCCGTCGGCCTAGCTACATATACGCCGACAGCTGCCGTCGGCTTACAAAGGCCGTCGGCATACCCGTGGGGCCCGGCCACCCCCTGGCTAACGGCGTCAGACCTATGCCGACGGCCGAAACGGCGGGCCGTCGGCATAGGTACGGAGGCCATGTCATCGATCCAGGCCGCACCATGCAGAGCCTATGCCGACGGCTGCCGTCGGCATATCTGCCACGTCAGCGATCCACGGCACGCTGGTCGGATCTATGCCGACGGCTAGGCCGTCGGCATAGTTATATTTTTTTCGTACATATTTTTTAATGCTTTTTTGTGTATTATTATATCAACTAACATGTAGCATGTTAAATATAAACATACATATGAATATATATGTAGTTTGT
>LR880968.1:4219847-4235669 GCA_904067115.1 Aegilops sharonensis | reverse complement strand
GCTACTCATGGCAAGAGATGATGCAAACAAGAGCAACACATCAAAGCAAGTTTAAATGATGCCGGAAACAACATATGACAATTCCGGTAAGTCCTCATATGCAAATTTCGAAATTGGTCCAGATCTGAATAAACCTTATGTTCAAGTTGTTAAACAGCAAGTTAAGATGCACCAAGATGATCTACACGAAATTCTAGTCAAGTTACATATAAAGTTCATTAAATTCGGAGCTACGGCCTAGAAGATATGAGCAAAACAAGTTAAACATGGCATGGATGCAAAATGCATACAAACATCAAGCAAACACCTCAAAACAAGGATGCAACATGATAATATGAAACTATATGCAAAATCAAGCAAGTTTCATATAGAGCACACTCAAAACGGAGCAACGGTGCAACACATACACCCTATACAAGTCATAGCAACAATCTGCCCAAAACAGCAACTAGGCATATTGCAAGCATCAAAACAACAAGCTACAGCATCCCAACGTAATAACAAAAGGCATGGGCATGAAGTACAGGTAAAGCATGACAAAACATGAACACTGAGCTATCTCCAGAAATCACTAGAACATGCTCAAAAACACATGGCAAGATTGCAAATAATAACAGGTTCACAGACTTAGCAGAATTCACAGGACATGGCAGAAATAACATCAAGTTAACAAGTTTAGAGCTATGAAACAACATGTTACAGAAAGCTATCAAGTCAAAATAGAGCATGACATGAATCTACTCAAAGCATATAACAAAAGTCCCTTAGTGACCATAAGCCAAAAGGGATCAGAAAATACAGATGTAAGCATGTGAACATAGCAAGAACATAAACAGATTCAGACTTAGTGCAAAACTGGAGCATGGCATAAACAAATAACAAGTAGGCATGTTAACGAGCTCGATGCACTCACTACGAGGCATTGCATGACAAACTAAGCATACACCCAGCAACTAGACATGGCATAGAAGCTAGACATGGAAAGAACAACAACATAGCATGCTCGGATCAAGTACAACAACCTTGGCAAAATTGAATAACATGTAAACAACCTGCCAGGAAACATTTTATAGCAAAAGTAGAGCTCGATTGACTCAAGCTATGGCACTCCATAATTGCAAACAAGGGCATGGATGGATAGAGTATAACCATATGTTCAAAACATCCTTACTGAAGTAACTCAAAATATGCATGTATCTCTCTGTAGCATCAAGTTAACAGGGCATAAAAATATCAGCAGAACAGGGGCTGAAATCAGCAACATCATGAAGCCTAGTTTGCATGCTTGTGCTAGTCACCACATAGATCACAAAAATACATGGCATACACCCCTGTAAAGATGGCATGGCATATTACAAAACACATGTAGGACTCAAGTTCATAGGGTGCACACATCAATCATGGTAAAAATGACAAAAGTGCATGTTCTGATAAGAATATGAAACTAACATCACATAGCCCTCTTCTAACAGCATTTCGGGCATCCAGATGAGCTCAGATGTAAATGATGCAATGTAATGAAATGATGTACTCATCGAGGCGAACAATTTGACATATTATGCGCAAGAAACGGAGCAATATACAGAGAGTTGTGGCATGATGAACATGGCAACATAATGCAAAAATATCGGGGACTTGGGGGAATTTCGACCTCGGGGAAAAGTCAACCGCGGCGAGGATTTCGCCGGAATCTCGCCGGAGAGGAGGGAGATGGCCGGAGACGGGCGGATCCGGGCGGATCCGGCCCGGGGCGAGGCAGGACGGCGACGGGGAGGTGCGGGGCGAGGCGGAGGAGCTCGGGCGCCGGCGCGGCGGCCAGCGACCCCATGCGGCGGCGCGACGGTCGGGGGCGACGAGGGGCTCCGGGACGGCGGTCATGGCGGCGGCGACCTGCGGGGGAGAGCGAGGCAGTGAGGGAGGAAGGAGAAAGGAGGACGGGGCGGCGCACGGCTCACCGGCGGCGCGGCGGCGGGGGCGCGCGGGAGGCGCGGAGATGGCCGGCGGGGAGGTCCGCGGCGGCGGCGCGGGAGGTCGGGCGGCGGAGGCGGCGACCGGCGCGGGCAGGGAGGCGGGCGCGGGCGGCGGCGCGCGCTCGGGCCCCGATGGGCTCGGGAGGGCCCCGCTCGGGCCTGGGCGGGCCGGCGGCGATGGGTGGAGGATAGAGAGGGAGGCGCGGCTGAGGTGGCGTGCTCCGGTTGGCCGGGAGCGGCCCCTGGGGTAAGGTGGCGGCGAGCTATTGGCCGAGGAGAGGTGGCGGTGGTCGTGTCCGGCGGCGGGCGGACATGTCCGGTGGCGCGTAGGAGCGGGGCTAGGGTTAGGGGGGAAATGATCCGGAATTTGGACGAGGAACACATATTTATAGGTAGAGGGAGCTAGGAGAGTCCAAATGAGGAGCGGTTTTTGGCCAGGCGATCGTGATCGAACGACGGAGAACATGGAAGTGACTTAGATGGGTTTTGGGCCACTTTGAAAGGGTGTTGGGCTGCAAAGAGAAGGAGGCTTTACGGTTACCCGGTTAACCGTTGGAGTACCAAACGACCTCCAAATGGCATGAAACTTGACAGGCGGTCTACCGGTGGTATACCAAGGCCACTTGGCAAACCTCGGTCGATTCCGAGAAAGTTTAACACCCGCACATGAAAAGAGGTAAAGGGGGGCGCCGGGGAGCATAGGAGTGACGGATTGCAAAACGGACAACGGGGAAAATGCTTGGATGCATGAGACGAACACGTATGCAAATGCGATGCACATGACGACATGATATAAAATGCAGATGATGACATGGCAAAGTGCAACACGCAAGCAAATGACATGGCAACGACGGCGAATAATTGGAAGACACCTGGCGCATCGAATCCGGGGCGTTACATAGGTGTACGCCATCCCTTTCTCTACGAAGTACAATTTAGCGGTCCTTTATTGTTTCTGTTGAATCAATAAAGCAATGCAATGACAAATGGATACATTGAACTACACAAAAGGCCACCAGATATCTCAAAGAAAAGATTGCTGATGTAAACATGTCTATGCCACAACCTATGGATATTTATTTGAGTAGATGGCACTAATTTCAAATGTTGATATCTGGTATAGAGGAAATTCATGTAGGTAGTAAAAATGTGGTGACGGAACTGAATTATACAATAAATGCATATGCATATATGAAACAAAATCTCTGTCTGTTGTTCAAATATACGAAATCTGCTTATAATCTTGATCCAGACTAGCCAGTAGGTCTCTAAGCTGTTTTTTTATAAGGAAGATAACCAAAGAAAGAGATCGATTGTTAAAAGACTCAACAGTAAAAAGAAGCAGAGCACATGGCCATTTGAGGACTGATAGTACGTCTAATGTGGGCCATTATTCAGCCTTTTGTCTAGCCGGCAGCCTAATTGTATGTCTGTTGAAACCATTTTCAAAAAATAAAGGCTTCGTCAGACTCAAAAGAACATGACGTTACTACCAGCTAATACATGACCATGAGATCTTGTATCATAGTTGTATTGTGATCTGGTCCTAAATATTGCCATTTTGTCTTATGAACCATGAAATCTAAACTTTTCGTCCTGTAACAGAGCAAGCACAAGCATGCTCTTGCCATCTGCGGACTTATAGAAAATCCGGTGCCTTACATGAAATAGTCCAAGAACCATATTTCAGATTGCACAACTAAAAGCAGAGAACCATGTAGCAAAGTAACAATATCAATACATGGAAACCAGCAGAACAGATGATAGGTGGGTATAAAGTGAAGGTTGGTACCTAAGAGTCGAGTATAATCAAGTCCATATGCTTAATCGGACAATTTTCTGTTCCATCATGGTGGTGCCACAGGCATGACACATGCACGCGAACGCGGCGAAGCGAGTTGCCCGGGCGAAGCTCGGACAAAGCATTAAACGACATCTATATCAGCAGGCTTAATCAATATATACCAATAGAGCAAGAATAAACTACACAAGACATAGTTTACCAAGCATGGAAAATATATAGCGTAGCGCGTTAACAAGAAACACATAAGAACCCACACAAGCAGGCTAATATAGAAAAGAGGCCCAGCAAGTACAAGACCAACATACACAAAATAAGAAAATGCCAAAAGGAAGTATTAGACAGGAATACACACATATGACAAGACACGAGAGGGACAATACACCCCTACCTGATGATCGGTGAGAGTCAATAGATTAGGCAAAACTACAGCACCCACAAAGCTGAAGGCAAGGCCTGTAAAAATTAATCGACAACAGGATTAACTAATGGAAATACCAAGCTAATTAAGCATCTAGAACCTGAAGCCATCAACCAAAAAACTATATGTGTTGGCCATGTAAATTAAAACAGCACTACCCACACACAAAATACATGTGTCCACACATAACCTTTAAAAATACATGTTTGCTCCTTTAGTACCTGCATAACCTAAGAGAACATGAAAAATGGACTAATTTAGTTCTGCTGCAGTAGCAACTCATAATAAGTTAGCTAGCATCTATGCTGATGAAGCAAAGACAATGACACTATTTAAAAAGAAAGTGAGCAGCAGGGAAAGCTAGATGATAACAGGGAAAGCAAAACATGTGCGTACAAACTATTTCCTAAAATCACATCTCAAGAAAACCCTATTTAACACCTATAGGAAGTAAGACGACAAAGCAAGCAAATTTATCAAATACGGCAGCTTATTTATTACCTCAAGCTAAACGGGGTTCTCCATACTTTAATTCAGCTATACAATGCTAGTTTCTCTTCCCATTAGATTTGAAACTCAATCGAAAAGGAGGTTCATGTCCAGAGCAGCAATGAGATAAAATACGTCGAACAACCGCTAACATCACTAAAAGAAGGAGCTTAATTTTCCCATGGGACTACTTGTTGCAGTCGTCGATGAGCTCTCTAGCAGGAGTCCTCAACATCCTATTCATGTACAAGCCACTGTCGCTAAGGCCGCATAGAGTCATTTGAAACCGAGATCCTATAAGCTAAATAGTGTTGGTTCCCCTCGCCTGTCTCAATCAAAAACACAAAGAAAATAATCAAGAGCAGTATAATCTTATTAAAAAAATCAGATACAAGTTATTCAATCAAATAAACAAATGGGGAAGAGGCCACACTTCTAAGCTAAACTTATCATAATCCAAGCGAATGCAGAAAACTAACTAAATGACTGGTGGCCAAATTCACATATGACCCAATTAAGGTTTATCCCAGAGTTCTACAACCATTTGGACTTTATCTATTCGTTTTCATTTGGAGAATATAATAGAGCGAATGAAAGTCCACGATTAATTTAGAAGAAGGTACAACCACACACTTAACGGGGGACAAGCCTAACCACGGTTTCAGAGCGAAGAAACAATCAAAGATCAAACACATCATCGTGTTGTCGTGAATGGTTAATTTAGCAGTAGGTACAACAGTTAATAGGGGACATCGGGTCGCCACCTAATCAATTTTGTATACCTGCAGTATATACGGTCAATACAGTTAGGTCAGTGTAACCAAAAATATATCTTGGCATGAATGACTCTGGACTCACTATCTTTTAGAAAGGGAAGCATCAGTGTGAGATAAGCGGAGTTAAATTAATTAATTCGCATATACTTATATCAAGTGACTGAATCACCTTATAATCATGAAGTTAGCATCCTTCTTCAATTTTGGAAAATGAACAAAATTGTCAGACAACCAAACATCATTGCGTTGTGCCTACCTTTGAATGTTCGAGATGATGTGAATATTCAAGAAATCAAAATCCGATAATCAAGAAACTGATGAAATCAAGAGGAAAAAACTAATGCATAGACAGACGTCTTGGACATGTACATTTGTTCACCAGCCATGTATCTTGTGTTGAAACTATTGGTAATACTTGGTTGTCATTTTCCTGGATCTATATATTATTCTTTCACTGCAATATAATATAACGAGGCATTGGCACTTGCAACCCTAAACCACAGATGAGCACGCCCAAAGGAGAGAGCTGGTAAGACAGATGTAAACGAACCTCGGTTGGAACATGCTGGTTGTTGGAGCTCGAACGCCGGCGGCCTCCCACAAGAAATCGTTGGAGTAAGCCATCGCCCGGCTGTGAGTGAGTTGCACGACTGAGCAGCCCATGCCTCGCCATGGTACGGGTACTTGAACAGACGATGGTGGTCGTTGGGTGCGGCGGCGGATTGTGCCCGGCGGATTGTGCCATGTTTCAGCCTGTAAGATTCATGTCCATAGCAGCAATCAGACCAACCAGAGTATAAATCATGATAAAAACCTGCTCTGAATAAAGCACATAGCAACGGCGACTATAAGATAAGACACAAGAAATGCACAAGCGAGATTGAAAACTAACGGTTCGTCTCATTGATTTTGTGTATGGTAGGACAAATGCTTCTCTTATTTATTTGCTACCACACATAAATACAAACTTGAGTCTGTCCAAGCATATAACCAAAACAAGCTGAAAATACTGCAGAATCAAAAGTACAAGTAAAGCCGACAGGCTGAAACTATTCAGATTCAAAAAGCACATCCCATATTTAATTTCAAACTGAGCATAGATATGAACCTGAACTATTTTATCTAAACATATGATTAGGATAAATCAATGGTTAGGATAAGCCAAAAAGAGCTAGATGTGCTTGCTTGAGACACCGTACATTTTCTATTCAAGCATATAGTCAGGATAATCTGAAATAAGTAGGACCTACAGGCCTAAATACTGCAGATTCCGAATCACATGTTAAATTTTATCTCTTACTAAGCTTATTACCTAAACTACATGGCTGTTGTCCACATGGGGAGAGAGAGATGTGAGAGAGAGAAGACAGTGAGGAGAAGTAAGAAAAGGAGCGCAGTTCCCTGACGACTCACCGGCGCGGCCGGTTGCCAGAGGAGAAGGCGCCGCGGTGCGGGAGCAAGGACGAGGCGTGGTGTGCTCTGTCCAGTCGAGGCATCCATGGTGGTGTTCCTGTGAAAAAGGAGAGGTAGAGAGAGGTGAGGAGCAGCAGGTCCTGGAGCACAACGCCGAGGGGTGCGCTGGCGACCGTGGTGCAGGCGCGGCCAACGGCGGCGAGCTGGCTCGCCCACCTTCACGACTACGTTGGAGATGAGTTCGGCTGCGCCATGCCCCTCCTCCTTCGGCTGCTCCCCGGAGGCGGCCATCTCCTCGTCGGCGGCCAGCTCGTCGGCGTTGGCCATGGCGCGGCGATGGCGATGCGGGCGGGGGTACGGGGAGGAGATGGGAGCGCGGCGACGGAGGCGGAACCCTAGGGAGGGGAGGGGAGGGGAGGGGAGGCGGCTCCTCAAGTGGCTGGCCGCGCTGCTGGTGAAGACGAGACGGGAGTGGGGGAGGGAGGGGATTCGCTCGCTCTCTCTCTCTCTCTCTCTCTGTCCCGAGGAGGTGTTGATCCCTCCCTCCGCTGCTGCTCATCGTCGTGGGGGAGGGAGGAGGGGGCTGTGTTGTGGGGGATCTGGACGCCGACGGCGTGTAGATCTCGGTGGTCGCCGTATCATTAAAAAAGCGGGAGGCGGGGGGGGGGGGGGGGAGGAGGCGCGGGGGGGGGGGGGGGGGGCGGGGGGTGGGGGGGGGGGGGGGGTCTCGCGCGCTCTCTCTCTCTCTCTCTCTCTGTCCCGAGGAGGTGTTGATCCCTCCCTCCGCTGCTGCTCATCGTCGTGGGGGAGGGAGGAGGGGGCTGTGTTGTGGGGGATCTGGACGCCGACGGCGTGTAGATCTCGGTGGTCGCCGTATCATTAAAAAAGCGGGAGGCGGGGGGGGGGGGGGGGAGGAGGCGCGGGGGGGGGGGGGGGGGGCGGGGGGTGGGGGGGGGGGGGGGGTCTCGCGCGCTCTCTCTCTCTCTCTCTCTCTGTCCCGAGGAGGTGTTGATCCCTCCCTCCGCTGCTGCTCATCGTCGTGGGGGAGGGAGGAGGGGGCTGTGTTGTGGGGGATCTGGACGCCGACGGCGTGTAGATCTCGGTGGTCGCCGTATCATTAAAAAAGCGGGAGGCGGGGGGGGGGGGGGGAGAGGGGAGAGCCGGGGCGGGGAGAGGGAGGCGGCTGCGGGAGGAAGGGAGAGCGGAGGAGGCGGCTAGGTCTCCGCCACAGGAGCGCCCCCCTTTTATACCCCCCCCCCTACACGAAATGACCAAAATACCCCGGTGGGGGCACGGTATTTACATTTTAGTGCCATTACTATTCATTCCAGCAGTGTCCATCTCAGATCCGACGGCGCAGGTCATCTGAGAGCTTGATCCGACGGCCCAGATCCGATCAAGCAACCAGATCCGACGGCCAGGAATGCCAAATGGTTGTGGTGCGGGATGAGGAGCTTTTATTCTTATCTCCGGATGTGGCGCGGGTTGCAATCTCGGTTCCTTCCAACTGGCTCATGTGGATCTGACTGATTTAATCCGGCGGCTTCGTCGGTGATTTGGATTTCGTGGTTTGGATAATTTGCCACACTTTACATGGGGCGGTGGGGTTGGGTGGAGTATAGCTGCTCTGTTGTTGCTACATCGTGACCTAAATTTGTGTTTTTTTAATGTGTGTCTTTCTGCTACGGTGGTGCTAGTGCTAGAAACTCTTTTGTAAATACCATGATTTGGTTTCAGCTATCAATAATCAACAATTAGTTTTGTCATTCAAAAGAATCTGAATTTTTTTTAAACTGAGTTGTTCCCCCATTAAACTGTGGATCTTAGCAGCCCATCTATATTGTAACAATACAAATATAATTAACTCCACATGCAAGACAATTGCTCAACCTTTTGGTTATGCATGCACGGTCGCAATTCTTGGTGACCTAGCTCTCGCTTTGACACCATTGTGCATCATAGACCCGGTATGTCACTGATCACGTATAAGTGACACTCTGCTTATATTTTGACATGGGTTTGATGGCATCACAGATTCGCAAGATTACACCGACTAGAATGAGGCCAACAAGGTGGAGGAGTGGTGATTGCATTCTCGATCCTTCCCAAGCCCAGTGGAAAAATATACATGCCGCCAGATGGCTGCCAACTTGGTGTACAATGCTCTACATTGTGTTCTCTCTTCCTATACTACACCAAAGTGTTCTTATCTTAGACCATTTATATATCATCCCGTCTTAGAATTTATGTATTTACATGCGTCTTTAACATGAAGATGGGTATTGGTGGTTCTCATCAAAGTTAGTGAGTTGCTGAGTAAAGTTGTTTGGTCCTTCTCAACTACACTTATGTAGTTGTAGTAGGCTCAAAGTCATAAGGTTTTAAAATAAATAGGAAATAATGCATAAACCTGTTGCATTATAGGGTGATGTGTTGACATATATGTCATTTCCTAGACATTCAAACAATCGTGTACACTTGCTATAGACCTTCCTCCCTTGGTTTTTCTGCATTTGGAGAACAACACTTTGCCTAATTATTTCCCCGCAAAAAAACACTTTGCCTAATTCTCATTTGCATTAAATTTTGTAAATATCAGTCACTTTGGATTGCACATTACTAACACAAATGAAATTGTACCTTAACCGTGCAGTATTACTACATTGTTATGCAATTTTAATACGGAAGTTATATATGTCATAAAATGAAGATGGAGATAATTTGATATTCATCCAGATCATGGTTTTCTATTTCAGTTTCAACAAAATTTCAGCACCAACTGAGATCACTAAAATTCAGTGAAATTCAGGTATTTTAGTTTGCATTTCAGCCAAAAGGCCGAAATATTCATTTGAATCTAATTAAATATTAGAAATTTCAAAAAATATTTTGAAAAATATTTGATTTCCTGTGTACTACTGAATTCGTTGAAATATTTTGACCGAAATGTAATATTTCAGAGTCTATTGAAATTAATGAAATTCAGTGAATTTCAGTGAAATCTCACTGAGAGTGAAAACCATGATCCAGATAGAAAAATGGCAGAGATTCAAGAAATCTGCAAACGACATGCAATTCCACGGCCCCACATACACAACATCACAGCATATCTATCTATGAACTTGGACATTATTTCTATAGTAGCCGAAGCAACCAAATTTGTAGCAACTAGGATTATTCCCGCTGCAAAGTTCGTGCCAGATAGCTATATCATACTCCCTCCATTCCGATTTACTCGTCGCAGTTCAAATTTGAACTAAAACCACGATGAGTAAATTGGAACAGAGGGAGTATCTTTTTATTTCCCGCTCCACTAGGTGTAATATGATATAGGAGCAACTCTATTGCTGACGAGACCATGAAATAGTACCATAGCCTTTCCCTGCCATCTTGTTTGACACACAAGAAAAATAGTATGAAAATGGAATCGTACTAATCGTTGTTTACTTCTCAAATCCGCCCTCGGTTCATCAGATTACATGGGTTAATAGTTAGACTTTCATGAGAGAGAAGACAGACTAAATTTATGATATTCTCAAGCAAATGTTAATCATCTCTACTAAACTACAAGAAAGTGTTGTACTGTTGTCGTGAGAGCTCATTTATATATCAACCTAGGTTAGGATGGACACATTTACACATGCATTTACTATGAAGATGAAGATACGTGCCACCATTAAATTCAGTAAGATTGGGGAAAGTGGATTCGTCCTTTGCAACCAACTGAGCTTTACAAAACAGCACAACACCATTTACTTCAAGAGATGAAAATTTCTGAAAATTATGTAGTTTATGGATTGTTGAAGCAAGCTGTAAAATTTAAACATAACATTAATCACGCTTTAAAGATATCTGTGCATGATTCGTCCATTCTGTGCGACTGCATTCTGCATTAATGCATTTCAACCTAGTTTCTATGAGCCAACAGGTGGTTGGATGGTTAGGTGGACAGTGGCATTCCCAGCCCACAAGGGTTCAAGTCCTGGTGATTGCATTTATTCTTGCATTTATTTTAGGCTTTCCCGCATTGCATGTGCAATGGAAGAAGACGTTTCCGTTGACTACGAGGCGCCTATAGTGACTACGTAAAATTTCAAGATGATATGCCGACTCAGTCTCTCGGAGACGTTCATAGGGGTAGGATGTGCGTGTGTGTGTGTGTGTGTGTGTGTGTGTGTGTGTGTGTGTGTGTGTTCATAGGGATGAGTGTATGCGTGCATATATAAGCGCCATCTGGCATGGCTGAAGATGGTGGGGAGGGGTGTGTGGCGGATATGGCTAGCCTTGGTTGGAGCCAGGGCGAGTGTGGTTGGGCATACCATTGGACGAGGGTTACTGCGGCGATTCGTGTCCTGTCCCGATCCATAGGTTTTGCGACCGAATCCGCATCAGGGCTTCTCAGATGTGAGATTTGGAGGGGTACGACGGTTTTCTTTGGCTGTCGGGGGTTGCGGTGTGCTTCATGGCTATGTTGTCGGGATGGATCTGGTCGTGTGGGTAGGATCTGTGCGTCGTTGCAGTGGAGGTTGTGGTTAGTGCGCCAAGCTTCCAGGCCCTAGCTGCAGGTGTGTGAGGCGGATATGGGGCGCAGGCTTCGTTGAGCAGCATGTTGTGGTAGTGGCTAGTGACGGCGATTTGCTTGGGGCATGTGACTATCTCGTTTCGAGCGGTTCGATAGAGTTGATGTAGTAGGCCGATGCTAGGTCCTTTCTGGTGTATATATAGTGGGCAAACACCAGTAGCTCCTATGGCATGCCGTTGTCCTGTACTATAGGTTAGGGATCAGGATCAACCAGTCAAACAGATAAAACAGGGTGGTTATGGTTATGCCAATAACACCGAGCTATCACTACTGAATTCTTGATCCTTTCCAATCCCAGTGGCATACATATGGATGTGCCTACTTGGCAACCAACTTGGACCCGAGTTTTATCATGAGAGCTTGTGTACATGTGGATGAAGCCCGACTCTGGGCGCAAGCGGGTGCGTTTGGCTTGGACAACATCTTTAGAGAGTAGTCCGCATGGATTTTGTGTGCAACACTCCGATTTGTGCTAGTGCCGGAGACCTTGTACCTTGTTCATCTCCTCTGTCAATGAAAGATACGCAAGCTTTGTATATTTGCAAAAAAAAAAGATAGACACATTTACATTCGCCTATAGTATGATGTGGCTGGTGCCCGCCTTCAAAGTAGAATTGGTGGCCACCAGCAGAGTTAGTGAGATTGAGTATTGTAGCCAGAAGCCAGCAAGGCTCCATCAAGGACTCGAAACAGTAATTACAATATAATCACTTCCTTTTAGAAATAGAAAGTCCAAAAAATATAGTTTTATGGAGTGTTGAAACCATTCTATAGAAGTAAAACACTACACATAATGAATCTTTGAGAATACCCACATGTGTAAGCCACAATGCATGTTACACGATATGTCTATTTTGTGCAAGAAGCACATATATGTGTTTTGGGCCCAAATTTGAGAAGTAAAACAATTTTCTTGTAAGAGCATCTCTAGCAGATCACTTATTCTAAAGTCCAAACCCTTCTCCCTATCTCCTTTCCTTATTGTTTAAGGGATTATTAAATGTTTTTTCACCTAGCAGATCCCCTAGAACTTAACCATTGAAAAAAAATGATTTTTCCAACTCTTCCAAACATTTTCAAAATTATTACAACATAATATAATAAAATTTGAATATTCCAGAACACACAATTCGAATACATAGGAAATGTAATGTTCTCAAACATTACCATTCAAAATCAAGAACAACACACGATCCAAATGAACTAAGAATTCAAATAAACATGATAAAACATAATAAGCGGGTGATATGAACGTGCCAACGTGTTCAATAAAGATCTTCATGAAGTCGGTTGTGAGCTTGATGGTTCCCGGTCCTTCACTGTGCTTGGAGGAAGGCTTCTATCTTTTTTGGGTTATGTTCCACCTCCACCAGCTGCCCATTCAAGAGAAACGAAAGTCATCCTAGTCCTCTCCCACATCCTCTCGATGATCATGTTATGCAAGATAACACATGCAGTCATGATTTGCCACAGGATCTTAGGATCCCAATGCTCAGCAGGGCCATGGACAACCACAAAGAATTTTTTGAATCACATGAAAAGCTCTATCAACATCTTTTCTAGCAGATTCTTGGTAAGCTACAAAGTGAGATTTCTTTTTACCTTTAGGTTGTGGATAGTCTTCCCAAATGTGTCCCATGGAGGATAAAAATCATCGGCAAGGTAGTATCACATGTTGTACTCATGGTCATTGAGGCATTAATGAAAATATAGTTGCAAGGAGGATTGTCACTGGCAACAAGCCTTGAAAAAATAGGAGATTGTTGGAGGACATTGAGATCATTGTGGGCCAGGAATCTTAAAGCATGTGTGCCAAATCCAAAGTTCATGTGATGTAACTGTCAAGAATGATGGTTGGATCATAGCAATGCCCCTTATAATGACCTTACCATGCCGCATGACAATTTTTTTCATTTACAATGCATACAGTCAATGGTGTCAAGCATCCCTAGCCAAGCTCTCTCTTAATTTTCTGCCATTAGCCTCGCGGTATCTTCTTCAGTTAGAGCCCACAAGTACTTCGGTTCATAGATCTCGGTCTCATCTTCATAAAATCATCTCTCACACACTCAAGGATGATATATTCCCTAATGCAAACATAATGGTCGATGGCATCAATTGTGCATCCATAAGCAATGACTCGCATGACTGCTATAATCCTCAAAAATGAACTTGCACTTGTTGCTCCCATTGCATTCCTTATCGGTTGAAACCAAGAATCGTGTTTCTGCACAACTTTTGAAATGATGTTAAAGAGAGATTGGTGCATCATGAATCAACGCTGAAAATATTAATTAAGGGGGATATATTGCATTCAGTGCAAAGTAAACCCTCACTAAGAACTAAGCCTCTATCTCTCTTCAACATCATCGGCTCATGACCCTATGTCAAAGAAACAATCTTCGATCAAACTAAGAACAAGACATCGGTTTCCTAAAATCCTCCTCAATAACAACCACGACAACCGCCAGTTCCAATTAATCATCTTCTTCTTCCCACTCGAACAATGAAACTTCGAATATCATCTCCCACAACTTCTTCATCTAAACATAGGAGAGCTTAATGATCTATTTGAGACATTTCTTTTATGAGAAACAGAAAAAATGAAGAAAAAATACAGAGGCAATTTGATAAACACCTTCTGGCCGGATGTGGTCGGAGCTCCAGTTATGGACCCAAGGCGATGGAGGACACCAATGATGCTTCCTAGCAGGCTGTACAGACGGTTCCTAGGCATGGAGGTAGCAAACGTGGCTGGGAAGTACGTGCGGCGATGGAAGCGGTGGCAGTGGTCTACCTTTAGCGTTTCTAGAGCCGTCGACCGGCTAGGGCTTATTCTTGAGCTTGCTACGCCATCTCCAGGGTTGGTTTAATATCAACATGTACGTTTTCAAGTAGCATGTCAAACTTTTGGACAGCAACCCGTAAAACACAGAGGACAATCGCACTATTTTCCAAACACATCAAGAACGAGCTACAGTAACAAGAAACTTCACATGAACTGCTGCTCCTCTTGTGACAACCCACATAGTATAGTCAAGATCACAAGTAGTCATGGAGATTAGGCTGGTAACTATGGGTTGCTATAGCCAGATTCTCGATCCATCCCAAGTGCAATGCATACATGCATGGCCCAGTTGGCACCAACTTCTCTCTTTTTAACATTCTAATAAGCACACTTAGCATGAGGTCAGGAAGGCACAACAAACGCCATTGTGGCCTTTAGTTTGTCAGTGTGCCCTGCATGTTGTTACTTCTACCTAAAATTCACTTTAGTGTTATCATGAGAGCTCACTTATATACATGTTCCTTTTAATATGAAAGATGTGAATCCGTGCTGTCATAAAGTTGGTGATATTGAGTAAAGTGGATTCATCCTTCTCCACCACGATTGGGTGCTATACAATTGGCCCAAAATCATAAAGGAAATAACTATAATAACAATGCATAAATCCGCATTCTAGGATCATGGGAGGGTCATTTGCTTCTTCTTTTTCTGAGAGAGAGAACTCTAGTGTTTTATTGCTCAATAATTACATAGGGATACAAGAGGGGTTCGGAGGCCCCCAAACCATACATGTCTACCCTCACTAAGGGAGGATGAAAATTTAGCTAAAGCATGTGCATCCCCATTAAGCTATCTCAGTTCATGGTCGAAGATGACCAAATGGTACAAGTCCTTTATGTTATCAATCCCCTTGAAAATTGCCCCATAACTCATGATTTTTTTCCCTGCTTGTAGATTCTTGACCACTTCCAAACAATCAGAGACTATCATCACTCTAGTTGCATTGAGATCTATTGCCAAAGATAATGCTTCACAAATAGTTGTAGCTTCAAGGTCTTCGGGAGCAATCATCCCTTCGAGAACAGTAGCCGAGGCACCTACATAGCACCCGCTCTCGTCACGGCTGATTGCAGCAGATGCACCACAATGATTATATTTGGCTAGGCCACCATCTACATGGATCTTGGTCATCACATGGGCAATCCACCTTCTCCACTGAGCATTATCGGTGTTTAAACTGATAGTTCCATGTTCTGGAGATCTCTACTTAGATGCAGTAGCATCAGACAAGAATCTATCGATGAAAGTGTTGGGGAACGTAGCAGAAACTCAAAATTTTCCTACGTGTCTCCAAGATCCATCTATGGAGAAACTAGCAACGAGGGGAAGGAGAGTGCATCTACATACCCTTGTAGATCGCTAAGCGGAAGCGTTCATGAGAACGGGGTTGAAGGAGTCGTACTCGTCGTGATCCAAATCACCGGAGATCCTAGTGCCGAACGGACGGCACCTCCGCGTTCAACACACGTACAGCCCGGTGACGTCTCCCACGCCTTGATCCAGCAAGGAGAGAGGGAGAGGT
>LR880968.1:4156443-4183538 GCA_904067115.1 Aegilops sharonensis | reverse complement strand
TCTTTTTGCTTTTAGTTTTAGAAAAAATATAAACTTTCTGTTAGTGCCATTAGTTTTCAAATTTGAAAACACTTTTTTTGTTTTCTTTGTTGCTTTATTTATTTTATTTTGTTTCTACTTACAACAAAATACTTATTGTTGCTATTTTTATTTTTTTCCAGTTTTTTTGTTTTGTTTTCTGCATTATTTAATTTCTTTTGGTTTTTTGCTTTATTTTTTAATTCTTTTTGCTTTTAGGTCAGCAAAATTATAAACTTTCTGTTAGTGCCATTAGTTTTCAAATGGATATTCAGTTGGCGAGGTTTTCAAATTCATAGTTTTCAAATGAACTCTGAAAAAGTTGGCATAGCATGTGCATGTACAAAACGGACAATGGTATCATACTCGTCTGTTACAGAGTTGGCATGGTATCATCAAAATAGTTGCGGGAGAAAGTCTTCATTTTTTCTTCCCTTGTGTCATTTGCTTATTGCGCCGTAACCATGGATAATCTTCATCGTTTATCAGGATGCTTGGGTCAGCCTTGACTTTGAAGGGAGGAATTTCATGAAACTTTTCATACTCTTCAGACATGTCTGTCTTGCCCTCCACTCCCAGGATGTCCCTTTTTCCTGAAAGAACTATGTGGCGCTTTGGCTCATCGTATGATGTATTCGCTTCCTTATATTTTCTTTTCCTCGGTCTGGTAGACATGTCCTTCACATAGATAACCTGTGCCACATCATTGGCTAGGACGAACGGTTCATCAGTGTACCCAAGATTTTTCAGATCCACTGTTGTCATTCTGTACTGTGGGTCTACCTGTACCCCGCCTCCTGACAGATTGACCCACTTACACTTAAACAAAGGGACCTTAGAATCTACTCCGTAGTCAAGTTCCCATATGTCTACTATGTAACCATAATATGTGTCCTTTCCCCTGTCGGTTGCTGCATCAAAGCGGACACCGCTGTTTTGGTTGGTGCTCTTTTGATCTTGGTCAATCGTGTAAAATGTATTCCCATTTATCTCGTATCCTTTCCAAATCATTACAGTCGAAGATGGTCCCCTGGACAACAATTACAGCTCATCACAAACAGTGATGTCACCTCTGAGACGTGTTTCCAACCAACTGCTGAAAGTCTTGATGGGTTCACATGTAATCTAGTCGTCGCACTGCTCTGGGTGTTCGGAGCGTAGACTGTTCTTGTGTTCATCGACATACGGGGTCACCAAGGTAGAGTTCTGTAGAACTGTGTAGTGTGCTTGAGACCAAGAATATCCGTCCCTGCATATTATTGAGTCCCTTCCAAGCGTGCCTTTTCCAGTCAGTCTCCCCTCAAACCGCGATTTAGGGAGACCTATCTTCTTAAGGCCAGGAATGAAGTCAACACAAAACCCGATGACATCCTCTGTTTGATGGCCCATGGAGATGCTTCCTTCTGGCCTAGCGCGGTTACGAACATATTTCTTTAGGACTCCCATGAACCTCTCAAATGGGTACATATTGTGTAGAAATACGGGCCCCAGAATGACAATCTCGTCGACTAGATGAACTAGGACGTGCGTCATGATATTGAAGAAGGATGGTGGGAACACCAGCTCGAAACTGACAAGACATTGCGCCACATCACTCCTTAGCGTTGGTACGATTTCTGGATCGATCACCTTCTGAGATATTGCATTGAGGAATGCACATAGCTTCATAATGGCTAATCAGACGTTTTCCGGTAGAAGCCCCCTCAATGCAACCGGAAGCAGTTGCGTCATAATCACGTGGCAGTCATGAGACTTTAGGTTCTGGAACTTTTTCTCTGTCATATTTATTATTCCCTTTATATTCGACGAGAAGCCAGTCGGGACCTTCATACTGAGCAGGCATTCAAAGAAGATTTCTTTCTCTTCTTTCGTAAGAGCGTAGCTGGCAGGACCTTCATACTGCTTCGGAGGCATGCCCTCTTTTTCGTGCAAGCGTTGCAGGTCCTCCCGTGCCTCAGGTGTATCTTTTGTCTTCCCATACACGCCCAAGAAGCCTAGCAGGTTCACGCAAAGGTTCTTCGTCACGTGCATCACGTCGATCGAAGAGCGGACCTCTAGGTCTTTCCAGTAGGGTAGGTCCCAAAATATAGATTTCTTCTTCCACATGGGTGCGTGATTGTCAGCGTCATTCGGAACAGCTAGTCCGCCGGGACCCTTTCCAAAGATTATGTGTAAATCATTGACAATAGCAAGTACCTGATCACCGGTATGCATGGCAGGCTTCTTCCGGTGATCTGCCTCGCCTTTGAAATGCTTGCCTTTCTTTCGACATTGATGGTTGGTCAGAAGAAATTGACGATGGCCCAGGTACACATTCTTCCTGCAGCTTCCCAGGTATATACTATCGGTGTCAAGTAAACAGTGCGTGCATGCGTGGTATCCCTTGTTTGTCTGTCCTGAAAGGTTACTGAGAGCGGGCCAATCGTTGATGGTCACGAACATCAACGCCTTTAGGTGAAATTCCTCCTTTTTGTGCTCATCCCACGTACGTACACTGTTTCCATTCCACAGTTGTAAAAGTTCTTCAACTAATGGCCTTAGGTACACATCAATATCGTTGCCGGGTTGCTTAGGGCCTTGGATGAGAACTGGCATCATAATGAACTTCCGCTTCATGCACATCCAAGGAGGAAGGTTATACATACATAGAGTCACGGGCCAGGTGTTGTGATTGCTGCTCTGCTCCCCGAAAGGATTAATGCCATCCGCGCTTAAAGCAAACCATATGTTCCTTGGGTCCTTTGCAAACTCATCCCAGTACTTTCTCTCGATTTTTCTCCACTGCGACCCGTCAGCAGGTGCTCTCAACTTCCCGTCTTTCTTACTGTGCCATCACATCAACTTGGCATGCTCTCCGTTTCTGAACAGACGTTTCAACCGTGGTATTATAGGAGCATACCACATCACCTTCGCAGGAACCCTCTTCCTGGGAGGCTCGCCGTCAACATCACCAGGGTCATCTCGTCTGATCTTATACCGCAATGCACCGCATACCGGCCATGCGTTCAGATCCTTGTATGCACCGCGGTAGAGGATGCAGTCATTAGGGCATGCATGTATCTTCTCCACCTCCAATCCTAGAGGACATACGACCTTCTTTGCTGCGTATGTACTGTCGGGCAATTCGTTATCCTTTGGAAGCTTCTTCTTCATTATTTTCAGTAGCTTCTCAAATCCTTTATCAGGCACAACATTCTCTCCCTTCCACTGCAGCAATTCTAGTACGGTACCGAGCTTCGTGTTGCCATCTTTGCAATTGGGATACAACCCTTTTTTGTGATCCTCTAACATGCGATCGAACTTCAGCATCTCCTTTTGACTTTCGCATTGTGTCCTTGCATCGACAATGACCCGGCGGAGATCATCATCATCGGGCACATCGTGTGGTTCCTCTTGATCTTCAGCAGCTTCGCCCGTTGCAGCACCATCGTGCACATCGTCTGTTTCCTCTTGTTGTTCAGTAGCATCACCGTATTCAGGGGGCACATAGTTGTCATCGTACTCTTCTTCTTCGCCGTCTTCCATCATAACCCCTATTTCTCCGTGCCTCGTCCAAACATTACAGTGTGGCATGAAACCCTTGTAAAGTAGGTGGGTGTGAAGGATTTTCCGGTCAGACTAAGACTTCGTGTTCCCACATATAGGGCATGGACAACACATAAAACCATTCTGCTTGTTTGCCTCAGCCACACCGAGAAAATCATGCACGCCCTTAGTGTACTCGGAGGTGTGTCTGTCACCGTACATCCATTGCCGGTTCATCTGCGTGCATTATATATAATTAAGTGTGTCAAAAATCATTACAGAACATCATGAATAGATAATTAAGTGACCAAATTAATAGAAGTTCATCATCACATAAAAACCAAAGTACATACATGGTTCTCAACTAACAACATAAAGCTCTGCAGAGCATCTAAATTAATTAAACCATACATTGAAACTATGTAAAACATTTCAATGCGAAAACAAATGCGATCATAATCGCAACAAGGTAACAACTGATCCAACGGCATAATGATACCAAGCCTTGGTATGAATGGCACATTTTCTAATCTTTCTAATCTGCAAGCGCATTGCATCCATCTTGATCTTGTGATCATCGACGACATCCGCAACATGCAACTCCAATATCATCTTCTCCTCCTCAAGTTTTTTTATTTTTTCCTTCAAGAAATTTTTTTCTTCTTCAACTAAATTTAACCTCTCGACAATAGGGTCGGTTGGAATTTCCGGTTCAACAACCTCCTAGATAAATAAAATCTATGTCACGTTGGTCGGCATAATTTTCATAAACAATAAATGAACCAATAGTTATGAAAAGATAATATATATATACCACATCCGAATCATAGACAGGACGAGGGCCGACGGGGGCGGATACCAAAACCATCGCACTATATAAGATGCAATAATAAAAGTAAGAAAATAATACAAGTATCTATCTAAACATACAAGTAAGAATATTTTTCCTTTCAGAAAGAAGATAAGAACAAGAGGCTCACCACGGTGGTGCCGGCGATGAGATCGGCGCGGGTGATGGACGGCGATGAAGACGGGGACGGGGCGTGACGGACCGCTAAACCTAGATGAATATTGAGGAAAATGGAGCTTGGCGGTCGAGCTTGGAGAGGAGAAATCTTAAGTAGTGTGGCTCGGGCATTCCATCGAACACCTTGTGTGCATAGGAGGTGAGCTAGAGCACCACCAAGCCCTCTCCCCCTCGGCCAGAAAAAACAGAGCAGTGTGCTCTGCTCTTGCGCCAGGGGGTATATATAGGCACCACCATTAGCCCCAGTTGGTGGCATGAACCGGGACTAAAGGGAAGCCTTTGGTCCCGGTTCAAGCCACCAACCGGGACCAATAGTGGTGGGCCAGGACCCAGGCCCATTGGTCCCGGTTCGTCCCACCAACCGGGACCAAAAGGTCCGGACGAACCGGGACCAATGGCCCACGTGGCCCGGCCGGCCCCCTGGGCTCACGAACCGGGACAAATAGCTCCATTGGTCCCGGTTCTGGATTGAACCGGGACTAATGGGCTGAACCGGCCTGGGCCATTGCCCCCTTTTCGACTAGTGTTTATTGGATATGGTGCGATCTATGATGTCTCTTACCGATTTACCACTATCGTTTTGGGGTTATGCATTAAAGACAGTTGCATTCACTTTAAATAGGGCACCATCAAAATCCATTAAGACGACGCCTTATGAAATATGGTTTGGTAAGAAACCAAAGTTGTCGTTTCTTAAAGTTTGGGGCTGCATGCTTATGTGGAAAAGTTTCAACCTGATAATCTCGAACACAAATCGGAGAAGTGCGTCTTCATACCCAAAAGGAAACTATTGGGTACACCTTCTATCACAGATCCGAAGGCAAGATATTCGTTGCTAAGAATGGATCCTTTCTAGAGAAGGAGTTTCTCTCGAAAGAAGTTACTGGGAGGAAAGTAGAACTTGATGAGGTAATTGTACTTTCTCCTGAATTGGAAAGTAGTTCATCATAGGAATCAGTTCCATTGATTCCTACACCAATTAGTGAGGAAGCTAATGATGATGATCATGAAGCTTCAGATCAAGTTACCACCGAACCTCGTAGGTTTTCCAGAGTACGGTCCGCACCGAAGTGGTACGGTAATCCTATTCTGGAAGTCATGTTACTAGACCATGATGAACCTACGAACTATGAGGAAGCGATGATGAGCCCAGATTGTGCAAAATGGCTTGAGGCCATGAAATCTGAGATGGGAACCATGTATGAGAACAAAGTGTGGACTTTGGTGGACTTGACCGGTGATCGGCAAACCATATTAAATAAATGGATCTTCAAGAGGAAGACGGACACTGATAGTAGTGTTACTATCTACAAAGCTCGACTTGTCGCAAAAGGGTTTTTGACAGGTTCAAGGTGTTGACTACAATGAGATTTTCTCAACTGTAGCGATGCTTAAATCCGTCCGAAGCATGTTAGCAGTTGCAATATTTTATGAAATCTGGCAAATGGATGTTAAAATTGCATTCCTTAAATGGATATTTCTTAAAGAAAAGTTGTATATGATGCAACCAGAAGGTTTTGTCAATCCTAAAGGTACTAACAAGGTGTGCAAGCTCCAGCGATCCATCTATGGACTGGTGCAAGCATATCACAGAGTTGGAATATACGCTTTGATGAGTTGATCAAAGCATATAGTTTTATACAGACTTGCGGTGAAGCATGTGTTTACAGAAAAGTGAGTGGGAGCACTATAGCATTTCTGATAAGTATATGTGAATGACATATTGTTAATCAGAAATAATGTAGAATTTTCTGGAAAGTATAAAGGAGTGTTTGAAAGGAGTTTTTCAAAGAAAGACCTCGGTGAAGCTGCTTACATATTGAGCATCAAGATCTATAGAGATAGATCAATACGCTTGATAAGATTTCTTTATGAGTACATACCTTGATAAGATTTTGAAGTAGTTCAAAATGGAACAGTCAAAGGAGTTCTTGCCTGTGTTGCAAGGTGTGAAGTTGAGTAAGACTCAAAACCCGACCATGGCAGAAAATAGAAAGAGAATGAAAAGTCATTCCCTATGCCTCAGTCATAGGTACTATAAAGTATGCTCTGCTGTGTACCAGACCTATTGTGTACCTCACCAGGAGTTTGGCAAGAGGGTACAATAGTTATCTAGGAGTAGATCACTGGACAGCGCTCAAAATTATCCTGTGGAATAAGGAAATATTTCTCGGTTATGGAGGTGATAAAGAGTTCGTCGTAAAGAGTTACGTCGATGCAAGATTTGACACCGATCTGGATGGTTCTAAGTCTTGATCGAGATACATATTGAAAGTGGGAGCTTTTAGCTAGAGTAGTGATACGTCTCCAACGTATCTAAAATTTATGAAGCATTCATGCTATATTACTATGTGTTTTAATGATTACGGGCTTTATTATACACTTTTATATTACTTTTGGGACTAACCTATTAACCGGAGGCCCAGCCCATATTGCTGTTTTATTGCATGTTTCAGTATTTCGAGGAAAAGGAATATCAAACGGAGTCCAAACGAAATGAAACTTTCAGCATCGTTATTTTTGGGAAGAATATGATCCTGGAGACTTGGAGATCAAGTCAGAAGATACTCGAGGAGGCCAGGAGATAGGGGGCGCCCCCCCCCTACTGGGCGCGCCCCCTGTCTCGTGGGCCCCTCGAGCACCTCCCGACCGACTTCTTTCGCCTATATAGTCCCACGTACCCTAAAACCATCCGCGGAGAAGATAGATCGGGAGTTCCGCGCCACAAGCCTCTGTAGCCACCAACAACCTCTCGGCAGCCCGTTCTGACACCCTGCCGGAGGGGGAATCCATCACCGGTGGCCATCTTCATCATCCCGGTGCTCTCCATGACGAGGAGGGAGTAGTTCACCCTCTAGGCTGAGGGTATGTACCAGTACCTATGTGTTTGATCTCTCTCTCTCTCGTGTTCTCTCTCGTGTTCCCTCTATGGCACGATCTTGATGTATCCCCGAGCTTTGCTATTGTAGTTGGATCTTATGATGTTTCTCCCCCTCTAATCTCTTGTGATGAATTGAGTTTCCCCTTTGAAGTTATCTTATCGGATTGAGTCTTTTATGAGAACACTTGATGTATATATTCCCGTGCTTATCTGTGGTGACAATGGGATATCATGTGCCACTTGATGTATGTTTTGGTGACCAACTTGCGGGTTCCGCCCATGAACCTATGCATAGGGGTTGGCACACGTTCTTGACTCTCCGGTAGAAACTTAGGGCCACTCTTTGAAGTACTTTGTGTTGGTTGGATGAATCTGAGATTGTGTGATGCATATCGTATAATCATGCCCACGGATATTTGAGGTGACAATGGAGTATCTAGGTGACATTAGGGTTTTGGTTGATTTGTGTCTTAAGGTGTTATTCTAGTACGAACTCTTTAATAGATCGATCCGAAAGAATAAGTTTCAGGTGGTTTCGTACCGTACCATAATCTCTACGTTTGTTCTCCGCTATTAGTGGCTTTGGAGTGACTCTTTGTTGCATGTTGAGGGATTGTTATATGATCTATCTATGTTATTATTGTTGAGAGAACTTGCACTAGTGAAAGTATGAACCCTAGGCCTTGTTTCCTATCATTGCAATACCGTTTACGCTCACTTTTATCATTAGTTACCTTGTTGTTTTTATTATTTCAGATTACAAAAACCTATATCTGCTATCCATATTGCACTTGTATCACCATGTCTTCGCTGAACTAGTGCACCTATACAATTTTCCATTGTATTGGGTGTGTTGGGGACACAAGAGACTATTCGTTATTTGGTTGCAGGGTTGCTTGAGAGAGACCATCTTCATCCTACGCCTCCTACGGATTGATAAACCTTAGGTCATCCACTTGAGGGAAATTTGCTACTGCCCTACAAACCTGTGCACTTTGCAGGCCCAACAACGTCTACAAGAAAAAGGTTGTGTAGTAGACATCAAGCAGTTTCTGGCAACGTTGCTGGGGAGGTGAGTTCTTGAAGGTATATCTTTACATCTTGCAATCGAATATTTTTGTTTCTTGTTTTATCACTAGTTTAGTTTATAAAAGAAAATTACAAAAAAAATGGAGTTAAGTTTGTCTCATACGCTTCGTCTTTTTAATATCTTTCGTGAGTTTGATGGAAAGGAAAATTGTGCTCAAGTGATAGAAGAAGAAGTCTATAAAATGTTTGGTATTACATCTTTGAATGATGAGCATGATTGCAATGTTGTTAGTATGAATTCCTTGAATATCCATGATGCTAATGATATGCAAAGCCACAAGCTTGGGGAAGCTATGTTTGATGAATATGATATATTTTGTCCCCCAAGCTTTGATGAGCAAATTTGTTTTGATGGTAGCATGCCTCCAATTTATGATGATTATATTGATGAAAGTGGGTTTGGAAGAGTGTCAAGTTTATTTAGTGATGATTCCACTATTTTGGAAGAGGTTCCAATTGATTATGAGAACAAAGTTGCTATCTATGATGATTATTGTGATGAATTGTATGCTATTAGGAATAATGATAACCATGAAACTTGTCATCATGATTTTTGTTTTCAATTGGATTATGCCTCACATGATAATTATTTTGTTGAGTTTGCTCCCACTACTATTCATGAGAAGAATTTTGCTTATGTGGAGAGTAGTAAATTTTCTATGCTTGTAGATCATGAAAAGAATGCTTTAGGTGCTTGTTATATTGTTGAATTCATTCATGATGCTACTGAAAATTATTATGAGGGAGGAACATCTTCTTGTAGGAGTTGCAATAATGTCAAGTTTCCTCTCTATGTGCTTAAATTTTTGAAGTTATGCTTGTTTTGTCTTCCTATGCTTGTGGATTATTGTTCCCATAAGTTGTTTGCTCACAAAATCCCTATACATAGGAAGTGGTTTAGACTTAAATGTGCTAGTCATATTCTTCATGATGCTCTCTTTATGTTTCAATTCTTATCTCTTATGTGAGCATCATTGAAATCATCATGCCTGGCTAGGGGCGTTAAACGATAGCGCTTGTTGGGAGGCAACCCAATTTTATTTTAGTTTCTTGCTTTTTGGTTCTGTTTAGTAATAAATAATCCATCTATCTTCTGTTTAGATGTGGTTTTATGTTTTAATTAGTGTTTGTGCCAAGTAGAACCTTTGGGAAGACTTAGGTGAAGTCTTTATGATCATGCTGTAAAAAACAGAAACTTTAGCGGTCACGAGATTAGCTTCAACTTTTTACTGGAGAGTGATATTTAGTTGATTCGTTTTGAAGATGATTAATAGACAAATTCCTCAGTTCCACCAATTTATTTTAGAATTTTTGGAGTTTCATAAGTATGCGTTAGTTACAGATTACTACAGACTGTTCTGTTTTTGACAGATTCTGTTTTCCATGTGTTGTTTGCTTATTTTGATGACTCTATGGCTAGTAAAATAGTTTGTAAACCATAGAGAAGTTGTAATAAGGTAGATATTACATAAACATAAATATATAATGAGTTCATTACAGTACCTTGAAGTGGTGTTTTGTTTTCTTTCGCTAACGGAACTCACGAGTTTTCTGTTAAGTTTTGTGTTGTGAAGTTTTCAAGTTTTGGATAAAGATTCGATGGACTATGGAATAAGGAGTGGAAAGAGCCTAAGCTTGGAGATGCCCAAGCCACCCCAAGGTAATATTCGAGGACAACCCAGAGCCTAAGCTTGGGGATGCCCCGGATGGCATCCCCTTTTTCGTCTTCGTTCATCGGTAACCTTACTTGGAGCTATATTTTTATTCACCACATGATATGGGTTTTGCTTGGAGCGTCATTTTCTCTTGTTAGTGTTTGCTTTCTGTTATTTAGAATAATGTTTTGCATCTTTAGTTTAAATAAAAAAAGTCAAGGATAGCCTTTGCCATGCTTATTTTGCTACTATACATGTTGCTGTTTGAAAACAGAAAGTTTACCGCTGTTGCAAACATTCCCTAGAAAAGTAAGAGAGTGGTATAATGTTGAATATTTTTGCATATTGAGATCTGATAAATTTATTACAGTGGGAATTTTAGTTCATAATTTTTAGAGTTAGGGAAGTATTGATACTCTTGCATTCTTTACAGATTGTACTGTTTTGGTAGATTGCTGTTATGTTTGCATTGTTTGCATATGTTTGCTTGTTTAATGATTCTATTTAAGGATAGGAGTATTAAATATGCAGAGACATTTAGTATGCAATGTTGAATAATAATTTTAGTGATTTGTTACAGTAGAAAATGATAAGGTTTTGCATTGGTTTATACTAACCTATCTCACGAGTTCTTGTTGAGTTTGTTGTGAATGAAGCTTTTGATAAAAAGAGAAACCATGTTATGAGAGGAATTAAGGAGACACAAAAGTTTAAGCTTGGGGATGCCCAAGACACCCCAAGATAATATTTCGAGAAGTCTCAAGCATCTAAGATTGGGGATGCCCCGGTAGGCATCCCACCTTTCTTCTTCAACAACTATCGGTTAGTATCGGTTGAGCCTAAGTTTTTGCTTCTTCACATGAGTTGTGCTATCCTTGCAATGTCATTTTATTTTGTTTTGCTTGCTGTTTGAATACAATACCAAGAACTGAAATTCTTTAATTAGAGAGAGTCTTCATATAGTTACATAATTATTTAGCTACTCATTGATCTTCACTTATATCTCTTTGGAGTAGTTTGTCATTTACTCGTGTGCTTCACTTATATCCTTTGAGTAAATGGTTGAATGAGTTGATTGTCATAAATCTGAAATTATATATGCCTCATTTGATTATCCCATGGGGAGTAATGACTTCACATCTAAGAAGTAGAGGTTGTAAATTTACTGGAGGTTAGCAAGCATTGTATTGGTCATTTGAACAATTCATGAAAGAACATTGAAGGAAGAGAGATTTCACATATAAATACACTATCGTAGACATATTTTATGATTGGGAGCACTCATTAAGTATGACATGCTAAAGATTTTATGTTGGACAAGGAAGACAACGTAATGGTTTATGTTTTCCGACATCTTAGTAAAAGTATATTGTCATGGATCATTCAAACATGTTGAGCTTGCCTTTCCCCCTCATGCTAGCCAAAATTCCTTGCACCAAGTAGAGATACTACTTTTGCATCCAAATATCCTTAAACCCAGTTTTGCCATGAGAGTCCACCATACCTACCTATGGATTGAGTAAGATCCTTCAAGTAAGTTTTCATCGGTGCAAGCAATAAAAATTGCTCTCTAAATATGCATGACTTATTAATGCGGAGAAAATAAGCTTTGTACGAACTTGTTATGGAAGCAATAAAAGCGACGAATTGCATAATAAAGGTCCATATACAAGGGGCAATATAAAGTGACGTTCTTTCGCATTAAGATTTTGTGTATCCAACCCTAAAAGCGCTTGACAACCTCTGCTTCCCTCTGCGAAGGGCCTATCTTTTACTTTATCTCTTTTACTTTATGCAAGAGTCAAGGTGATCCTCACCTTTCCCTTTTTTTATTTTATCCTTTGGCAAGCACTTTGTGTTGGGGTGATCCTGATATATATATCCAATTGGATGTAAGTTAGCATGAACTATTATTGTTGACATCACCCAAAGGTGAATATGTTTGGAGGCAACATTATAAGCCCCAATCTTTCTCTGTGACTGATTAAAACTTCATAACCACAAGTATTGCGTGAGTGTTAGCAATTGTAGAAGACTATATGATAGTTGAGTATGTGGAATTGGATATTCCTGAAAATAAGATGAATTGCAATTGTTTGATGACTAAGAATGAAGTTTGCTAGTTTTCAAGAAAGTTTATGGTCTATGCTTTGACATGTGAATTGCTTGTTACTTTACTGTGAGAAGTTTTATGAGAAGAACTACTGTTATGACATATGCTAGAAAAGGTGATTGAAATTATCATTGATCAAACTTGTGCACCTTCTAGCATTCACACTTCATAAATTCTTTCTTTATCATTTACCTACTCGAGGACGAGTAGGTATTAAGCTTGGGGATGCTGATACGTCTCCAACATATCTATAATTTATGAAGCATTCATGCTATATTACTATGTGTTTTGAATGATTACAGGCTTTATTATACACTTTTATATTACTTTTGGGACTAACCTATTAACCGGAGGCCCAGCCCATATTGCTGTTTTATTGCCTGTTTCAGTATTTCGAGGAAAAGGAATATCAAACGGAGTCCAAACGGAATGAAACTTTCGGTATCGTTATTTTTGGGAAGAATATGATCCTGGAGACTTAGAGATCAAGTCAGAAGATACTCGAGGAGGCCAGGAGATAGGGGGACGCCCCCCCCCCTACTGGGCGCGCCGCCTCTCTCGTGGGCCCCTCGAGCACCTCCCGACCGACTTCTTTCGCCTATATAGTCCCACGTACCCTAAAAACATCCACGGAGAAGATAGATCGGGACTTACGCTGCCGCAAGCCTATGTAGCCACCAAAAACCTCTCGGGAGTCTGTTCCGACACCCTGCCGGAGGGGGAATCCATCACCGGTGGCCATCTTCATCATCCCAGCGCTCTCCATGACGAGGAGGGAGTAGTTCACCCTCGAGGCTGAGGGTATGTACCAGTAGCTATGTGTTTGATCTCTCTCTCTCGTGTTCCCTCTATGGCACGATCTTGATGTATCCCGAGCTTTGCTTTTGTAGTTGGATCTTATGATGTTTCTTCCCCTCTACTCTCTTGTGATGAATTGAGCTTCCCCTTTGAAGTTATCTTATCGGATTGAGTCTTTTATGAGAACACTTAATGTATGTCTTGCTGTGCTTATCTGTGGTGACAATGGGATATCATGTGCCACTTGATGTATGTTTTGGTGACCAACTTGCGGGTTCCGCCCATGAACCTATGCATAGGGGTTGGCACACGTTCTTGACCCTCCGGTAGAAACTTTGGGGCACTCTTTGAAGTACTTTGTGTTGGTTGGATGAATCTGATCTTGTGTGATGCATATCGTATAATCATGCCCACGGATACTTGAGGTGACAATGGAGTATCTAGGTGACATTAGGGTTTTGGTTGATTTGTGTCTTAAGGTGTTATTCTAGTACGAGCTCTTTAATAGATCGATCCGGAAGAATAACTTTGGGGTGGTTTCGTACCCTACCATAATCTCTACGTTTGTTCTCCGCTATTAGTGGATTTGGAGTGACTCTTTGTTGCATATTGAGGGACTGTTATATGATCTATCTATGTTATTATTGTTAAGAGAACTTGCACTAGTGAAAGTATGAACCCTAGGCCTTGTTTCCTGTCATTGCAATACCGTTTACGCTCACTTTTATCATTAGTTACCTTGCTGTTTTTATTATTTCAGATTACAAAAACCTATGTCTACTATCCATATTGCACTTGTATCACCATCTCTTCGCCGAACTAGTGCACCTATACAATTTGCCATTGTATTGGGTGTGTTGGGTACACAAGAGACTCTTTGTTATTTGGTTGCAGGGTTGCTTGAGAGAGACCATCTTCATCCTACGCCTCCTACGGATTGATAAACCTTAGATCATCCACTTGAGGGAAATTTGCTATTGCCCTACAAACTTGTGCACTTGCAGGCCCAAAAACGTCTACAAGAAGAAGGTTGTGTAGTAGACATCAAGTAGCTCCGTGAAGAGCATTGTAGACATAGAAATTAGCAAAATACACATACAAATCTGAATGTGGCAGACCCGTTGACTAAACTACTCTCACAAGCAAAACATGATCACACCTTAGTACTCTTTGGGTGTTAATCACATGAAGAAGTGAACTAGATTATTGACTCTAGTAAACACTTTGGGTGTTGGTCACATGGCGATGTGAACTATGGGTGTTAATCACATGGTGATGTGAACTATTGGTGTCAAATCACATGTCGATGTGAATTAGATTACTGACACTAGTGCAAGTGGGAGACTGAAGGAGATATGCCCTAGAGGCAATAATAAAGTTATTATTTATTTCCTTATATCATGATAAATGTTTATTATTCATGCTAGAATTGTATTAACCGAAAACTTAGTACATGTGTGAATACATAGACAAAACATATTGTCCCTAGTATGCCTCTACTTGACTAGCTCGTTTATCAAAGACGGTTATGTTTCCTAACCATAGACATGTGTTGTCATTTGATGAACGAGATCACATCATTAGGAGAATGATGTGATGGACATGACCCATCCGTTAGCTTAGCATTATGATCGTTTCAGTTTCATTGCTATTGCTTTCTTCATGACTTATACATGTTCCTATGACTATGAGATTATGCAACTCCCGAATACCGGAGGAACACTTTGTGTGCTACCACACTGGGTGATTATAAAGGTGCTCTACAGGTGTCTCCGATGGTACTTGTTGAGTTGGCGTAGATCGAGATTAAGATTTGTCACTCCGATTGTCAAAGAGGTATCTCTGGGCCCTCTCGGTAATGCACATCACTATAATCCTTGCAAGCAATGTGACTAATGAGTTAGTTGTGGGATGATGCATTACGGAATGAGTAAAGAGACTTGCCGGTAACGAGATTGAACTAGGTATTGAGATACATCACCATGATCTTGCGTGTGCGTAGGAATTTTTTTGAAATTACTATGTTCCCCAACAATTGGATCGCTTGGGACAAAATGTGCATGAGAAAGCATGAAGGGGGAATGGGATTTAGAGACCCGGAGGCGTTCAATCAAGCTATGCTTGCCAAACAAGCGTGGCGGTTGTTCCAGGATCCCAATTCATTATGTGCAAGGGTCTTGAAAGCCCGGTATTATGTTGATGGATCTATTCTGAATGCAACTTGCCCAAGTGGTGGCTCATACACATTCAGGAGTATACACGGGCGAGAACTTCTGCTTGACGTCCTGATCTAGAGGATTGGAGACGGCTCCAAAATTAAGGTGCATCATGATAACTGGATTCCAAGGAAGGGTAGCTTGAAGCCACTAGGCTAGAGCTATATCGAAGGGATTGTGCATGTTAGTGACCTGCTAGAAGAAACTAGCTATTCCTGGGACGTAAGCAAGGTGGAAGCTATGTTTCTCCTCGACGAGGCGAGAGAGATCAGTCAAATCCCAGTTGGTGGACCGGAGATGGAGGATTACCAGGCATGGAATTACACTAAGAATGGGAAGTTTACAGTTCGGTCGGCCTACCACTTACGTATGAGTCAGAAACGGCTGCGTTCAGGCCGGCCAGAGACCTCTTCATCGGTGGCTGATCACAAATCCTGGCTAAACTTGTGGGATACGGTGGCACCAGGCAAGGTCAAAACGCACATGTGAAGGTTGATCCGCAACGGGCTAGCAGTGGGGTCGAAACTATTAAGGAGGAAAATCAAAGCAGGTGTTTTTTGTACGGCGTGTGGTCGAGAGGAAACGATCCACCACAGATTCTAGAGTTGCTACCATTCAGCAAAGTTTTGGAAGATAATGCACTCGGTATTGGGGGTACCAATGGCAATCCCACCGGAGTCAATTTGCTCTTAGAGTGCTTTGTCGAGATGGCCCCTGTCGTGGTTCATGGATGCATCAGATGATGAACGAGTTGTCCTTGTACAGGGTGCATACGCGCTCTATTTAGCAAGGAATAATGCACGTGATGGCCAGAAGATAGAGAAAGCGGGTGCGATAGCAAGAAGAGTTGTCAACTTAATGGAGGACTGGCAGTCCATTCATGGTCGGAAACAAAAACAAACGAGAACTATGGTGAAGGAGAAATGGAGTCCACCAGAGGAGGGGTGGGTGAAAGCCAATGTCGATGGAGCTACGTCCAAGGTAGGGGAGGATGGCGGCACGGGAGTGGTGCTCAGAAACCACGTCGGTGCATATATGGGTGCAGCCTGTCATTTCCTTCCAATGTGCAGCGACCCAGCGACAGTTGAGTTACGGGCTTGCAGAGAAGCAGCTCGCCAGGCAGAAGAGCTACATATTCCCAGCATGCACATTGAGACGGACTGTCGTGAGACCGCCTGTAAGCTTCAGAGTAAAGGGAAGGATTTGTCACCGCTGGGACCGATCATGGAGGAAGTCAAGCATATGCTCGCAACGCGAGAAAGATGGAAGGTGTCGTGGGTTCGACGAGAGGCAAACAGGGCCGCTCACTTAGTAGCTCGAGAAGCTGTGACAAATAAGCTAGATTCTGAGTGGCACTTTGTGCCCCCAGATTTCATATTGCATGTGGTTTCAGACGAGACCCCTACGGGGAATGATTAAATAAAGGTTGTTCTTTAGTTTCAAAAAAAAGTTACAATATTTTTGCATTAATCCAAACATGTAGGGCCGTTACATCATAGATTCATGCATGTTGCTCATAAGTTATTTTCATTAGATTTTTTATTTTTACAATCGCAACATATGTATGTAATTCATCCTTCACATTTTTCTTAGAAATCACATTCTTTTAATTGCAATTCAAAAGATTAGTTTTTCGTTTTACATGCATCCACTACTAGGGATCTACTTCTCGTGGAGGCACGAATTTGTTTCCGTGAGAGGTACGGCCGTGCCTCTTTGAAAGGGCAAAACGTGTTTTTTTCCTTCCTCGAGAGGCACGGATTTAATTCTCCTGAAGGCAAGGATTTGATTCCACGAGAGGCGCGACTGTTCCTCTTGAGTCTACGAGAGGCACATATTTACTTCTCATAGAGACATGGATTTGCTTCCACGACTGGGAAAAAATGTGTTTCCTTTTTTTTTTCCTTCCATGAGAGGCACAGATCTACTTCTCGTGGAGGCACGGGTTTGCTTCTGCGAGTTTTCCCTTCCGCGAGAGGTATGGGTTTACCTCTCATGGAGGCATAGATTTTCTTCCGCAAGAGGTACTGTCATGCGGGCCAATAGCTCATGTGCGACGTTTTTCATGCGAATTGGAAGGAGTGCGATGTAGTTCGAATGAATGGATGTGATGCGACACATTTGAGTGTGTAAATAGCTCCAATGCGACATGGCTCTGTTTAACCGTGAAATGAAAAACACGAGGGGTTAGCGATTTGAGTTATGACACGCGGGACCCACCAGTTACTCGCATGCGGGTGGGACCCACAACTTATCCACACAAGCATGCTCGTGCTCATCAGCGTGCCCCGACCCGAGCCAGCCCGCCCCCTCCATTGCTTGCCCTGCCCCTTTCCTTTCCCACCTTCTTCTTCCTCTGCTCCGGCAACGAAGCGCGGCGCCGGCGAGTGATGTCTAGCTCGACTTCAGCCACCCGCCAATCATGGACGCAGTATGGTCCACTGCCGTTGACAAGATGCCCTGATTGCCCGCGCATGGAGCCTCTCAAGCGTTTGACTTGTGTGAGGGAAGAAAATGGCAACCGTGGGTGCGAGTTTGTGAAATGTTTGAGCAAGCCACAGCCGGGGCAGGTTAGATATGTGTTCTTGACCAATTCTATGGTCTAATTTCTCCCGATTTCTTTCTTTTTTCCTCGAATTAGGGCGGTGGATCTGGGTGGTGGATCTAGGATTCATGCGCCACCGGCCCCCTGTTTTCAGGTTCTGAAGAAATGTGGGCATTTTGAGTGGCTCGATGAATATGTTGAAAGGTTGAAATTGGAGAGATCAACCCCAACCCAAGAGCTCAATTTTGGGGGCGGCTTGCCGTGGAACAAGCCCCCAATTTGGCGGACAGAGCCGATCCGATGATGCACAGTGCAGAACTGAAGTGTGAATTGAAGAAAATCGGCAAGCAACTAAAGCATCTGATCAATTTGAAGCAGCAAGCAAATATGATGGCTGGAGCATTTTATGGTTGTGTCATTGCTATGGGTTTATTTTACTTGATGTTCATCAATCGCTAGAATTTGTTATAGTTTCAGTTAGTTCGTCAGCTAGTTTCAGGGGTGCCCAGTAGTTTGAGTTAGCCAGGGATCATTTGTTAGATGAACTTGAATTTGTGTGAAGCAAAACTTGCTCGAATTATTGTAATGATATTCTCAGGGGCCCTATTCAGTGTTCATGCTCTGTTTCCTCTGTTTTTGTTCTTCAGTTAACAAAGTACACACCCAAATTCAGTTTCTAGTAAAAAAAACTGGGCTACCGAATAGATGTTGGGCCGTGAGAAAATGGGCCCTAAGAAAATAACCATGCCGAAAATAGAGACCATCCCGCCCGCGTAGGGGCACCAGCCCACCCGCGTAGCGGCACCAGCCCACCTCTAACTTCTGCAAATAAAATGTTACTTGTTTTTACTTTGGCCTTTTTCTTGCACTAAATTTTGTGATGGATCATTTTTTGATGCAATAAAACCAAATGTTAATTGTTTTTATGCATGTCTACGGTTCCATGAACTAAATGAGTTGCATGAAGTAAATTAGTTTGCATTTCCTAGTTGCATGTCCATAGTGGGTTTGCATGGGACTCCTAGTTGCATGTCCATGGTTTGGCCAATATTTTGAAGATGGTGTGTGTGGTGAGATTGAGGTGTAGCAACCCGGGCTCGTGGCAACCCATAGCAATACATAAATAATAAGCAAGAACAACCGATAGCAATCTTCAAATAATAGCACGGAACACATAATATATATAGTAGCATAACGATTGCAACCCATAGTTCCACGATAGCCTTACAACTCCATGATAGCCTTACAACTTAAAATACTAATACAACTTAATAATAGTAGCATAACGATTACTACTTAAAAAAACTAATACGATAAGCTAGATAGATCGGGGGGCACCAAACGCGGGTTCTTCTTCGGGCTCTTCTTCTCCTCCTCCTCCGGGGGAACAACGCCACCTCGCTCCTCCGGGCGCCGCCCTTCACTCCTCCCCGTTGTTGATGGGGTACGGGAGCGTGTGCATAACGCCGTTGTTGGGGAAGATGCTCTGGAAGTCGGTGAAGATATTGTAGGTGGTGAAAGCTATGAACTCACAACCAACCCAATACGCTCGCCCGAGGAGATGGAAAGCATCGAAAGGGTTAGTGAACGTGGCGAGGAGCCCAACCACAACGCCGTTGTGGTTGACCTCCTCAACATGGTACATCCGAGGAGAGCCGCGGGGGAGGTGGCGAAAGCCGGCCGCAAGGAAGAACTCAGTTAACTCCCTTGCGCCCCTCCACCTCGAGATCGCCCAAACCCTAAGGGTTCTCTCTACATACACTCCGGCCGGGTAGAGCCTTTCTGGCACGGTTGGGGGGAAGCGGTAGGTGGGGGCGGCATACTGCATGGTGGCAGGGTGGCTTGAGGGCTCGGTCGGGTTTGATGGAGAAGAAGGAAGAAGAAGGGCAGAGGAGGTAGAGGATGGGGTATGATGGATGAGGAGGGAGAGGACGATAGTGCCCGGCTTAAATAGCCCAACTGCGACGTGGTTTCACCTCGTCGAAACCCTAGAATTAATTGGCGGGCGGCGTTTGGTGGGGCCCCATGAAAGTGTGTACACGAGTGTCGCCGTGGGAAACGGACTGCGACGCTTCTGTGCCACCGGTCGCGGGTCAAGGGGGACGGGCTCACGCACGCGTCTGTGCCGTCATGGGTCAAGGGCACACGCCTTCCTCGGGTTCTCTGGGTGTGCCGCCCGTGCATGCATGCCGTAGCCCATTAATTTGCTCATCTTGCTAGGGCCTGGCTAGAGGGCAAGGTTTGGTCGATGGGAGACGTGACAATAATGGACGCCTTCTTTTGCCCATCTTGTAATGGGCAGCACGCCATTTGAACTGCATCGATACCCACATCGATACCCCATGCCAGTATTGCATCCTCAAAGAGGAGCACGCCATGCACAGCGTGCACACCACGCCATGCAGCGTTGGCTTTTTGGTTGTCTTCATCGGGCTGCTGCATTGTGGCCGGGTGCATGCTTTGATGCGACGCTGCATCGGTTCTAATGGTAGGCATGCGACAGCTTACTGCGTCGATAGGGGTGGCGGAGCAGGGCTACGTCGAGGCATGCATGCAACGCACGGGCGCAGTTCTGCGGGTGGGCATGCATGCTGCCGGTAGGCACGGGCACGCATGCAACGATGGAAAGGGCACTGCGTAGGCTTGGTCCATGCACCGCGTCAACTCTTGCCGTTGGATTCAAATGAACGGTCCTGATGCCCCAACGAGAGAGGCTGATCCAAACCCCACCGCGTCAACCAATCAGCGCGTCTCATGTGGATCGGTGCACACCGTAGCTAACCCTAGCGCCTGATCTCAACCGTCCATGCACAACGATCGACGACCAGGTAGTGTGTGGGGTTTTGAGGGGTTTTGAGAGGTTTTAACTGATTAGGGTTGAGCATAACTAATTCAAAAAAATCACAAATATATAAAACTTGCGCACATAGTCTTATTATGTCGCATAGTAACGAGAAAAAAATATAAATATGGTTTACATACATTTTTACAAAAAATCCTTCACAAAATTGTCATTCCTCAAACAATGTAGTATGGAGTTCAAGGGAGAGAGTAGTGGGCACCCGAGAGTAGGTGGGGTTTTGAAAATGAAAAGTGTGAAAACCTCACCAAAACTTCATTTTGGATTGACTAAGAAAGATCTGAACTTACTTTTCTCATTTTCATGTTTTAAACTTGTTTTATATATAATTTTCTATTATACCTTGTTTTTTCAAAAAGAAAAGAAAATAATAGAAAATTAATTCAATAATAGTGAGACTTTAGATTTACACTACATAGGTAGAATAGATGTGTAGAAAAAAATTATTTGGCTGGTTTAGACCAAGGTGCCAAAAAAACTTGCTTAAATATGAGGCCGTTTACCCTACCTTTGGAGGTCATCTGAAACACACTTTTCATGGCTATGAGTTCAGCTTACCAAAAGGGCTCGGAATGATCAGCAAGCAAACATATTTCAGTTGAGGTACTTTAGATAGCGCTAAAACATCAATAGCCCAAATTTAAATTTAAATTTGAATTTAAATTTGAATTTTATTTGGCTGGTTTAGACAAACAAGTTCGAATAGAAATATGGGGATACATAGTGACTACCAGTACGCACAGTGTTACAAATATTATTACATGCCTCAAATTTTCAAATTGTTCTCTGTTCTACTTCTTCCTACCACGTCGTGTGCCCCTCTTCGCCTTAGCCCTTCTTGTTTTTGGTTCTACTACACACACAAGTTCACTGATCATCTTGGTTTTCTTCGCTGGTCTTTTCAACACCTCGCCAATACCCTCGTGATCAGTGTCTTCAGTCTCAATGTTGATACCAGTTTCAGTTTCTTTGGTGTGCACCTCAACATGGGTTTCTTCAGTCTGAACCTCGACACGCTCAGGTTCTGTTTCTTCAGTCTGAACCTCGACACGCTCAGATTCAGTTTCTTCAGTGTGCACCTCCACATCAGTTTCTTCAGTCTGAATGTTGACTGCAGCAGGATTTTCTTCAGTCAGCTCAGGCTCAGGCACACTTCTCTTCTTTCTACCGCCATTGACTCTTGCTTTTTTTGTTGGCCAACACTGTTCAACAACAAGGGGCTGACTTGCTCGCTTCCTCCTGTGCAGAAAATGTTATAGATATAGTAATTGGAAAAAAGCACCAAATCAAAACACAGACAAATAAACAAGAACATACTTTGGCTTATCAGGAGTGTAACGGCATTTGACAGATCCCACTCTGTGCCCAAGTTCCTGGCACAACTTGCATCTGTTTTTTGTTACCTTTTTGGGCCCTTTTTGGCTTTTCATCTTTTTTTTCCCTTCTTACTACTCCCACCTTTCTCAAACCATGCCTTGAATCTACTCCGTTTAGGCCTGCCAGCCTTTCTTTTCGTCAAGGGAGGACACATGGAAAATTCAATGTCCACTTCAGGCCACTGAGACTGATCTGTATGTGCTGGAATTGGAGTAGCATATGCAGCTTTGAATCTTGCTATCGAATAATATTCATGCATATATGGGTGCATGTTTATCTTCGGTTGGGATGCTAAGAAAAGAATGGCATGCTCACATGGTTTACCAGTGTGTTGCCACTCGAGGCCAGTGCAATCATGCAATTCAGTGTTAACAACATGTCTCCTTCTAGTTTTGTTATCTCTAACTTCAGCACCCCAAGGTGAAGATTTTTCAACAAACAAATGTGAAAGACTTCTGCTCCTATTGACCACCTGTTGTACCACTGCTGGAAGCTTATCACCTTGCAGACAATCACCTATCCTTCTTCTCAATTCCCACAACCGCATGAGCATGATCCTGATTTGGTCAACCATGTCATGCACAGGCAAATCTTTTAAATCCTTCACCTTGTTGTTGAAAATCTCTGCCAAATTGTTGTTGATGTGGTCACACTTGATGGAAGTGTTGAATGCTGACCTGTACCATAATAAAGAATGGTAGGTGTTCAGCCATGGACCAAACTCATCACATGCTGCCATTATCTTATCAATATGATATTTGTGTGTCTGTCTAGTGTAAGATCTTGCTGCTGGCCACATGCGCCCAAATTCTTCTCCTCTAAATTTTTTGATCAAATTCATCCACAAATGACCGAAGCACTCCCTCTACTCAGCATGTGGGAAAACATTTTTCACTGAATTTTCAAGCCCCTTACATGCATCTGTGTGTATAGCGAAAGGTGACACTGGCCCTAGGCATCTTTTCAACTGGATCATGAACCATGTCCATGAAGCCTCTGTTTCTGATTGAAACAAGCCAACAGCAATAGGAAACATCCAGTTGTGTCCATCTAGAGCATTGCATGCTGCCAACTGACCATTCCACTTGCCTGTCCAAAATGATGATTCTATGCGCAAATATGGACGGCACCCTGCTTTGAAGCCATCTATGCAAGGCTTCAAAGCCATAAAAAACTTGGAGAACTTGACTTCACCTTTGGATGATACCTCTGTATCTATCTCCACAACACTACCAGGTGACCTCTTTTCCACCTCTGCTTTGAAGTTGTAAAGCATCCTAAATGTATTTGCCCAATCACCATATAAATTTTTCATTGTCCTTTGTTTTGCCTTCCACACTGTGGTATATTTCAGTTTAATGGGGTACATCTTTTCCCAGTCTACTTTGAGTTTTTGGCAGTAGTGTTTGGTGTTTTGGCTAAAATTGGGGTGATCTTTTCTGCAACCCAAAGTTGTGATGTCATGGTTGATACTCTCTGTGAACTTGTAATAGAAGTATGTTGATTGGGGATTTGGTTAACCCTGACAGTATTTCCATCAGGTTGCAGTCTAGCAGATATGTACCACTTGCAAGGCTTGACACTACCATCAAATCCTCTGCACCTCGCATAAAACTTCTTTCTATCAGTCCAAACAGTCTTGGCATCAAACTCATGTTTCACTGCATAAGTCTTGAAACACATCCTAAACTCCTTCATGCTTGGGAACAACTTGCCTACTTCAATGACAGGGTTTTCTTTGTCATACACATGCACCAGCTCATCATCATGTGCATCATCTACTTCATCTGCAGCTTGTTCCATCAATTGTCCATCTACATCTTCATCAGCATTAGCAGGCAAACTAGATTCGCCCCTCTCCTTCTTATCTCTGTCATCGACTGGAATGCCAAAAAGTTTGGCCATCTCAATGTTAGGCATTGGTGCAATGACCAAATCAGTAGACTCATCTAATTCAACTACATTCCAATCAACAGTTGCTGCAGTTTCAGTTTTAGTTCCAGTCACCAGTCCCTCTTCGGCTATTACTGTAAGTTCAGTACACATGGTAATCAATGGCCTCTATGTATCCCAATCATCATCTACCATCTGCGCAGCCAATTGTGATGGCACATATCCAACCTTCGAAAAAATATTCAGATCAACCAGTTCAGCAAAAAAATTAGCTTGTTTGCTTGTCCAGCCGTTTTGTCGATCGATTTCATCAACAATCTGTTCACCATCTTCCATTCTCACATACTCTCCTTTCCAATCATCAAACCGCAACAGTGATACTTCTTGCTCTGGACCCCAAACAACATTCTCCCAAAAAATTCCCACCCATTTCTTCACTGCCTTCTCTCCCATGTTCTGTAGAACTTGTGGATCAATCTCTGTAAACTCAACCTCCCATTTAACAATTGTGTCTCTCTTAATGTTCTGAATGCTAACATCAACTAATTTTGCCTTTGATGGAAAGAAATTGACCGTCAATTCGAAGGTCCGA
Organism: Aegilops sharonensis; assembly: GCA_904067115.1. Taxonomy (NCBI): domain Eukaryota; kingdom Viridiplantae; phylum Streptophyta; class Magnoliopsida; order Poales; family Poaceae; genus Aegilops; species Aegilops sharonensis. Next base: position 4,158,949 of record LR880968.1, on the reverse strand, counting down.
GCGGAAGCATCCCCTCTGTCAGTGGCGGACAGTGTGAGCTCGTGAGAAAGAGCAGACTAGGCCCTAATTGCATGCAAAATTGGATCTCCGAGAGACGCATTACCTATTCGAAGTTGAATCTGGCGGCTCCATCTCAGTATGCCCACGGGCTCCCCTCACAACCTATCGATTCAACAAGTGAAAACAGAGGAAATGAGCTGAGATCTACAGGGACGAGAGAGGAATGGGAGGGGGACTAGGGTTCTCACTCACCATTTTTTGAGGACGAAGGCTCCGCCGCCGTTGAGAACGAGGGCTCCGCCGCCGCCACCGAGAACGCAAGATCCGCCGCCACCAGAGAAGAAGGGGGGGAGGGGGCAGAGTGGCGGGCCCGGCACGGTCGGGCGGCAGGGCATGGTCAGCTGTTTTGAGGAGCAATTAAGTTGGACCCACATGTCCTAACATAAACGGGCTTCATTGACGACCAATTTAACCACATTTAACACCTCATGTGGCCCTGGGCTATTTACCTGCTCAGTGTCGCACCACAGCCATTCACTCGAACAACGTCGCACCCAAGCCAATTCACATAAAAAACGTCGCACAGGAGATATGGCCCTGTCATGCATCCCAGAAAGGGAAAAATAACGTGCTTCCGGTTCGCATTTTTTCTGGTTTTTTCTGAAAATAAGTCCGCTGAAACCTATCAACATCGGATATAGTTTTGAATGACTTGAGGCATCCAATGGTAAAAAGGGTTCGAGATTTGTACACATGGTTTGAGAGATAAAATGTTTTGAATAAATGAATATATGAAAAAGGGAAAACTCCCAGGTTGCGACAAGTGGTGCACATGTAGTGTGACACTTGTCGCAAAGTGGGGTGTGAGTGACCTTTGCAAAGAGTTCTCCTTAATTAGTGATTTCGTAGATTCATGCATGTTAGTCATAAGTTGTTTTCATTAGATTTTGTATTTTTACACTCGCAACATACCTATGTCGGTCATCATTTTTCTTATAATAAATCACGTTCTCTTAACTGCAGCATAAAAGATTTATTTTTATTTTTACATTCTTTTTATTTTTATGTAATTTTAAGCTTACATTTGCTTTCCATTGAATTAAGATGTTTTTGGCAACTATTTATGCATATTTTAACAAGGATCCAACATCATTGCGCGGAGCATCATCTAGGTCTACGGAAAACTATGGCACGAAATGCGATTGGTGGATTCAATAAGATAAATGCTACTACTACTTGGTAGACAACTTGGCGCATCGTGCCATGCATGTTGTTCTCCCTACTTAAACGACACCCGATGTTCTCATGAGAGCTCATTTATACAACATACTGTCTTAAGATGGACACATTTAAATGTGCCTTTACCATGAAGTTGGCACTCGTACCTGCCATCAAAGTGGCATTAGTGGCCATCATCAAAGTTAGTGAGATTGTGTATTGCAGCCAACAACCATGAGAGCTTTGCTAGGGACTTAGAACAATGAAACAACTTTCACACCTGCTCACATGCAAGGAAGGAAATGAGGCCATGTGGCGGCTATCCAACGTGTCACCATGGGAATCTGAGGGAGAGGTCATAGCATGAACGGCCGGCAGGTCGCTCACAAGTGGTGTGTGGGAGATTACGCAACTACAAAACCCAGTCATCGCTTGAGGAGGCAGAAGTTGAAACTTTCCTCCTGGGCTGATGGTTGTGGGTTTGGAGCATGTTGCATACTAGACCTCCACAACCTCCAAATATGGAGGCTACGAGCTCGGTTTTGGTTCAAGCTCCTTAAATTGTGCCGATCGAGAGACATATACAACGATTTTATAGAGTGACATTTTGGCCAAAATCATCATATTGACAATCATTACAGCAGTCGGGACCAAATGGCCATTTTGCCAGAGTTGCTTTTAGGCCCTCTTTAATAATGTGTACTTCAAACATAGAATATAGTAAACTTACTCCCTCCATCCCATATTCATTTACGCTCAAATGGAATGTCCATTTGATCGTCAATTAATATGTGATGGAGGTAATACTTGAATAATTATCTTTCTTCTTTTTACTTATCAATTGCTAACTGAGCTCTGAATAACGAGTATAGTTAGTAATTAGACAAACATGTCATCTTCTTAATTTCTAAGGTACTTCAGGCATCTATGCCTTTATATTAACATGACGGCCGTATGTATGAGCGCAAGCTTCGACCTATAGTAGTGAGCCCATCATGTGAGGGATTTGGAAGAGCGGGAACGTGAAAGTGTTCACGTTTGAACTGATGCTACCTCGTTCTGTTGCTCACAACATCGCCATTGATCTTCTTCTTTGGCGTTGGTGTTGTTTCCAGTCAATCTGCAAGATGATCCTCAGGCCTGGCCGCCTGGGTGCAATGCTTCACGACCTCAATTGCTACAGTCGCATGTTTCCTTGCCCCTCACGATCTGGTTGTGTTTGCTTTTCGCACTATAAAGTGCACGTGCTGCTCAGCGCTCCTCTGTATTGATCAGCTATGTCGACCCC
>LR880968.1:4132050-4156031 GCA_904067115.1 Aegilops sharonensis | reverse complement strand
GGAAATTTGTAAACTGGAATAACACCACGTGTACCTTTCTAAAAATAAATCAACTTCAAAAAGGGCAATATGCCAAGTTAGCTTAATTACCGTCTCAACCCAACTCCTCAAGTCAGCCAGTGACTAACATGATACAATGCAAGCTGCTACTGGGATTTCTTGGGCATCCTTTGTCCGAAAAAAAAATGCAAATCAGAAACAAAAACTTGGACTCTAGATCTATTGAAGCAAGACAATATCTTAATTTTAATTGGGTAGAGAAATAGTGCATCATGGTAACCGGGGGAGATTCATAGTCGAGCGATTTTTTAATAGAGATTTTTTTTTTGAATTTACAGGAATCGTGTTCCCTTAGTCGATTTTCCTGTCAATGGTTGAGGTGTCTTGGCTCAGGGTAGTAGCCTGTAGGTGCTCACTTTCTCCTCCATGCCTTTCTCTACCCCTCTCTCTTGTAGCTGGTGCATGCATGTTTTTTAGTTGATGCGTGTTGTTAATTACATGCTATTTTGTTTGATTCGCCTCGATTGTTTGGGTGCAGGTTAATTGACAATATGAAAAGTAGGTTGGAAAAGGGTTGCCAAATTAGATTTATCAACCAACAAAAATTATGCAGGGCATGACTCAGGAAAGGACACATTCCTCAAGTCAGCCAGCAACTGAAATGAAACAATGCAGGCTGCTACTGGGTATGTTTCAGCCTCAAGGAAATCCCAAACATGTGATATGATGACTCTAACTTATTTTACCGGAGGTGTGTCAAGTACATTGAAGTTAATGGGTCACATGTACAAAAGGTTGTTCTCTACCATACAAAAATATAGCTAGACAACTTTTATTCATTTGTGTGTAACATTTACATCAATTACCCATGATGTTTTGAGTTTTTTTTTTTGACAAATTAACCAAGTTCGCCATTTCTTGGGTCGCCTTCATTGTTTGGGTGCAGGTTAATCGACAACATGAAGAAGGTTGGAAAAGGGTTGCCAAACTAGATTTATTTGTTAAGCTTCATGTACTAGCCAACGCAACCAAAAGTCCGAACTGATGAAAAGGGCTAGTACAATCCACATATACTGTAACCAACAGAAATTAAGCAGGGCATGACTAATGAAAGGACAAATTGTATCAACATATTTTGATACTTGCCCTCCATCAGGAATGGACCAACTTCTACTATAGACACTCTCAGTTATCATCCTTCGTTCGTGCGGTCGAGGATACTACAAAGGCTGGCACAATATAATACCTCGAGTTTGCAGCGTGTGCACACATTCAATGTCCAAGAGAGTCTCAACTAGGACTGTTCATGCATCATTGCATCTTGTTCTTATGTGCTTGCCATGGTAGTCTGGTAGCTAATTTGGCATGCCGCCATCAAAGACTATTCCTAGGCCTCCTTGTGTGCCGCTCAAACCGGGTTATACAATTGGGCTGCTAAGTATGGGTTACCAGTTCTCGAGCCTTCTCAAGCCTAAACATACATGCACACCTCCGGTTGGCAACCAACTTGGCACATAGTGTCCTGCACGGTGTTTTTCCTGGCTGAACTATACCAAATTGTTCTCATGAGAGCTTGTCTATATAACTTCCTTTAGGGTGGACACATTTTCCTGTCCGCCTTTAATATGGAGATGGGCATTGATGGATGCCATCAGAATTAGTGAGATGGTGTAAAGTGTATGGTGGATGCCATCAACCTCCCATTGTCGGACGGAGTCGTCCTTACCCACCAACCAGTTGATGTTTATTCATCGGGAGTCAAGACATCACCTGGAATTTAAGTGCAAATATATTATTGTCAGTGCAGTTCGCCCACTAAAAGATAGACAAACGTTGCAAAAGAATGATGCAGTTTATGGAGTGTGTAACAAAACTCCTTCCATATTTTAAATTTTTTGAATTAATATTGATAAAACCAAATTTTAAATAGTGCTGTAGCACATTCAAAACAATAACAAAACTTTTTTAATTTATCATCTTTTAACTAATGTTATTTTATTTTTCAAACTTCACTATGTTAACCATTAACCAACTAACTTGCTAGCTCCTTATATTGAGTATTGTAAACAGTACACTTACATGTTTCAAATAAATCCATAATTTAAACTCATTATTAGATGTGAGACAGATTTTAAGAAAATTTCCTTTAAGTGCTACAGTCATTGGCTATTTTAAATCGCCATTTTTTATTCAGGCACTCTTAGAAATAAGCTTATATGAAATCTAGCAAATTTATGGTGCGCTTTAGTACTATAATGTTTCTAGCCACATGGAAACATATGTTCAGTAAACATCTTCTTTTCTCAGGAAAATGCTAACTAGAAACAGAAGACTTCACAAGCAGTCGAACACATCTCTTGCAGTGACTCAATGTCCTAATTCAACTATTAAAACTGTCGGCACAGATATGAGCTCATATGAACTTCAAAGTGTAGACTTATAATCTAATAATGAAGTCTAATAGTATAAGCAAAAAAAATACATGCATGTCGCATTCCGATCCAATTTATTCTAATACCCAGTGTTGCCCGTCATAGACACTGGCATAGGCTCCAATATGGGATGAACATTTTTGTTACATATATGAACATTCATACTGAGACACCCGGACATTTTTCAATTTGTCGCATATATTTTTACCTATTTTTTACAATATTTTCTTGCATTCTGTTAAATAAAATTATATTTTCCTTGTTATGGAATTTCCTGAAATATACAAAATCGACACTAGGAATGTTGAATAGGAGGTTTCCATGTTCTCTCCGGCCCTCTTCGTTGTTTCCACGGCCCATTTCAGATTCTGGTTTTAGCAATCATTTTTGTAGGGTGGCCCGACCCATAAGCCCAACTCCGGCTTATCCATCCATATGCACAATTTTTGCAACGGGGGCCCGTTTATACCCTAGGTGGTGGACGCGGCGGCCGGCGGCCGGCTGACGGGGAGTGATTCCCCCGGCGTCCGTCGCACTCGGGCAGCTCCCGCTCGAATTGGCTGGTGGCTAAGCGAGCTCCTCGTCTTGCCTAGTACCCCGCCTCCCTCGCGTCTCAGCGAAGCGCCCCCAATCCTCTGCTCTGCTCTGGCGAGAGACTCCGGCGGGACGGGAGCTGTCTGCCATGCCATGGTGAGTAATCCTCTGCTCTGCTCTGCCTTTGTTTTTGGAAATTGTAACTGGTGCAGTGGCATGATTAGTTACAAGCTCCTCTCTTTTTTCTAGAATATGCAGGATCTGTGCATCTCTGTATTAGTTACAGGAGGATCTCTGTATTGTGATGTGGAGAAGGAAACGGCTGCTACACTACACAAAATCAGATTAGGAAATACTTGTGCTGATGAGGAATCCACCGCAGAATAATGCTCCACGTTAAAGTGTCAAACTGCAAAAAATAAAGCTCCATTTGATTCCGATATTCCGATATTCATGCATCAGCTGGAAGGTGCTAGTAGAGGGGGAACATCGAAACATATTCCATGCTAGTTCTATGGATTCCTGAGATTTTAAGGAACAGGGCAATGTAGAGTGATCCTGTCATATTCTCAGCACAATGGAAATGGCAATCAAGGGGCGTAATCATGTTTCCTGAAGAGTTCTGTGAGGAGAAATAGACTGCAGGAATTACTCAAGTGGAGATAAACCAGCGGAACATCACAACAAGGTAAGCAACGAACCACTCTATTTTTAACTGTTATACAGTCCAAATAAAGTCGATGTGATTCTCATATGGTCTTGCATATACCTAGTAGTACTATTTTATTACATGGGGACATACAATTATTCATACAATTAGGTGCTAATACAGTGGAAAGATGGAAATATATTGCATGCTATAGTGTTATGCATTGTTGTGCAACACATGGACTAAGTGCATGTCTGCAGTATTTACCAAATCATGGCAGCTTGTTCTCCGTGCTTTAGGGCATAGGATGATTTGCAGATGAGATGAACGGCTTAGGTGGGATTTGTAGATTCTGCAACCTCCCGGTTAACATGTTTACCACCTTTGTCATTGAGGGTCGATTCTTTGGGTTCCACTGGATACACCATAGTCCCACAATGGCAAGCTGTCTGACTTGTTCATTCTCTTCTTGTGCCATTTCCAAAGTAAGAATCAAGTCTTGCCTAGTGATCATTTTCTCATATATCCACTCCGGGAGGTAGACCTCACTTTGGCTCCCAACACTTGGATCCGAGTTCCTCCTTCCGCTCACCATCTCTAACACCAGCATTCCAAAACTGTACACATCTGACTTGTATGATATTCCCCCAAAGTTCCTTGAATATAGCTCCGGTGCAATATAGCCCATTGTGCCTCTTGCTGCAGTTAAAGTAACAATGCTCTGGTCCCTTGCACATAGCTTTGCTAGGCCAAAATCTGAGATCTTTGGGTTGAAGTTGTAGTCCAGCAAGATGTTGTGAGGCTTGATGTCAAAGTGGAGAATGCGCTGGTTGCATCCTTGATGCAGGTATTCCATTCCTCGGGCAATGCCTAGAGAAAGGTCTAGCATTTTTTTGGGTACCAGGAGTTGTCGATAAATATTAGAATCATTCGAGAATATATACCTCTCCAATGAGTCATTAGGCATGAATTCATAAATAAGAGCGCGCCTAGTTCCTTCTGAGCAAAAGCCAAGGAGCTGGACAATGTTTGCATGGTGGATTCTCCCGATGGTTGCGACTTCATTAATGAATTCTCCTCCTTCTCCTGTAGTTTTTTCTAGCATTTTGACCGCCACGGGCACTCCATTTGGCAGCTCGCCTTTGTATAAGGTTCCAAATCCCCCTTGCCCTACTTTCTCCTTAAACCGTCTTGCCATCTTTTTAACTTCAGAGAAAGTGTACCTTGTGGGTTTTGATGTGCCATATGTCTTGAGAAACATTTCGACCTTCAAATGTATCTCTTCGTTATATCTTGTCTTCAGTGAAAAATAAAGTGCAGTGCCCACCGTCAACAAAAGAACAACAAATGCGGCCACCGATGATGTAGCTGAATAAACAAATAAATAGGTAATAAGCATATTGACATCATGGGTATAAGATAACGTAAGAGTCCAATGACCAATTAGAAGAATTTTATGCATATTGGAAATATTTATTTATTTTTATTTTTCTTCTTCAAGTGAAGTGCAGAAAGACATGGGTTTCAACTGTACCCGTGATAACTTTGATACGCGAACCTGCAAATACAAAAAAGTATAATGAGATATGGATAATAGCTTATTGAACAAAAAAGAAGTGTGCAGAAACTATTTTGTTCCTGTATGTGTGTTTGTGCGGTTTATAGTACTCCCTACGTTCACTTTTATAAGACATTTCAGACAGCTTATATTGAACCCTTTTAGGTGATGTCTGAATTGTCTACAAGGTCTTATAAAAATGAACAGAGGGAGTATTTGATTATTCATTTTGTCTATGATGCCGATATCTAGAACTCAGGGTTCTTGCTGATATTGTGTTCATTGAATAGGATGTTGTTGCAGGTTTAGCTTTGGATGGTGATTTGTTGTGTTCATCCTATAGCAATGGACTTGAACAACAATTGGAGTTCGGAATTTTGTAAGGACCGTGCCTGATACTCCTTCCATTCCGTTATGTAAGGTATACTATTTTCAGCACGATGACCAAGGCACGGGATTATAGACATGCTAGGACTAAATTACCCTTGGTAAATTTGTTGATTAGTGATAAGTAAATCAATTAGTCCAGGAAAGTAAGAGATGCATGCAATCGACAGAGTGATACTTTCCTTATTTTGCTACAAGGAGAGATATAGACAATCAGAAGAGAGATATTTTCCATTTTTTCTAGAGGGCTAACAAGGGAATTATGAGGAATTAGAAGAAATAAAACTTACATACTGAAATTTTATCAAAAAAAAATACACCTTATATAAAGAAACAGAGGGAGTATGATAAAAGAACAAAACATAATATCTTTCAGCTTAATTATTTATATAGGGTCTCTTTTATGATATTTGGGCGCCTCAATGTGAATTCATACTAAGGATTGTGCAAAGTGGATACATACCAAACCCAGAAAGAAAACTCAAAACCGAAAGGCAACAAATAAAAGCTAACAAGCTATGCTTGCAAGGCTACGAAGCAAAGAAAAGAACCAAAACACCAGATAGCAAATCTTTGAAGAATTCAGACGCACTAGAAACTGTCAAAATAATATAAAATTTAAAAGATTATAACAAAATAAATGAGGTAGCTAGGTACAGAACTATATGGTACTTTCAGCCAGTTAGAAGCAATACCATGACGCATGCAGAATGTTTGATTCCTTTGGGAGCTGAATGCACAGTGTCTCCCTTGGCGTTCACAGTCTGGGCACCAGATGCCTTGGCCCGTTACATACCAGTACAGCGTTATCTCAGCAAAGCTGAGTATTCTTTCCGCACCTGACTTGAAGAGATATGGTATGGGGACAGCGGCATCTGAGCACGCCTTGCAATCCGGTGGAAAAATGGAAATGAGCTCAGATGCGTCCACCAAATACAAAAAGTGAGTTTCATTACTAAGGCAGGACACTGGGCCAGCAATGCTATCCGCAGCATCAATACTGCTTGGCGTGAACTCTCTCGGACAGCATACTAGGGTTGTATTGTACTCATAAAATGTGACCGGACATGGGCCCTGGTTCTCTTCATAGGCATCAATCGGTATGCTTCTGGAGAAGAGCTCCTTGAGCGGACAGGGAGATGAGGAGTATAAAAGCGGGGTGATATTCATGGCACTCCTACTGTAATCTATGGCAGTGACCTTACATCGGCCAAGTACTGGGTGAACAAGGATGGTGTCCTGGCCAGAGCATGCTAACTCCATCCCCATGCATGGTCCGCCGCATGATGATGATGTATTGTTGGATTTAAGTCGGAGAGGAAACCTGATCTCCGGGCCATGTTTGCTGCAATAGGACGGTGGACGGTATTTGAAGAAATCTTTATCATCCCACGCTGTGGCCATGTCAGCTCCATGGTTGGCGAGAGATAGCAGGACAGCTGCAACAAGGAATTTACTCATCTTGGTGTATCTCTAACCGGAATGTAGAGGAAGAGGAATGGAGATGAAGGCAAGTATAAAATAGTAGCTCTAGATTGCTTAATTAGCTTCACAGGTAGCAACCAGAGTTGTGCCTCTGATATATAGTCATACGCCTTAATTATCATGGTTGAATTCCTGCTGTGAATGCAACCTCACGCCGTGTTCTAGTGACTCGAGAGTGACTGCACAGTAGTTGTAGTCAAGGATTCTAGAACCGTGTGGAAACTCGAGTACTTCCATCAGTTTCATGCGTGGAAGTTCTAGTACTGTGATTGCCACCCTCTTGATCAGATTCATACTGTATTGATAGCTATATATGTGCCTGCAGAGAAATTTCTTTTGACTACAAGCACTTCTGCCGTGCGTCAAGGGGCACGGCGTGGAAACTCTAGCATGCTGTCATTATCACTTCTGGAAATTATGAAACCCTTACCAAGTAAACGGGGCAGAAGATTACTAAATTGGCAGCTCAGTCAAATATTTTTTCAGCTCCAGCTTTGTTTTTTGTACGGTCAAATAGCGATTTTCTTTTTCCATTCCAAAGTCAGTAGTATCCCAATCAGGCTAGGCCTTCCTTATATAATCAAGTAATCTTCTCCAGAAATAGGATATCAATTCACTTGTGGGAGTACACTCAAGCATTTGCAAAACTGTCATGGCGAAGCCTGGTGTGTATCATTGTTCTATTTCCCTGCAAGCCCTGACTGTTTTCTCTGTGCTCGTAGTTCTTTTGGAAGATGCCCAGGGAGGAGACAAGTGCCCAAGTTTTTCATGCGGCATCTCCGAGACGTACGGTATCCTTTCCGACGTCCAGGCGACCCACCTGGGTGTGGTGTTGAAGGATACGAGCTGGTTTGTAGCAGTAGCAAGGCTACAATTTACATCAACACTGGAACATACTACGTTACTGGCATCAACTATACTGATTCATCCTTCTGGGTTGTGGACGCCAATTTTAATGCCAACAGCAGCTGCCCTCTTCCTCGGTGGAACCAAGTTCCTTACACATACGGCTTCATTGATTCACATGACTATCTTGATTTGGCAACTGGAGCCAACTGGGCATGTTTCACCAATTGTTCGCGAGCAATAACTAATAACAGCATGTACAAGGCTGTTACATGCCTGAGCGCGAGCAATTCACATGTTTATGTATGGTGGTCTCGCGACGATTGTGTGTTTCAAGATCTTGAATCTTCTTGTGGCTACTTGGCCATGGTCCCCTTTGGTGACTACCGATATTCTTCTGACAGCCAACAAGTAGCATGGAATGCAAGTTATGCAGATATCATGGGATTTATAAAGAAGGGGTTTTCTGTTCTGTTTCCTATTATGAGTTCCGTGCAGCCGACTTGCTCTGACGCCATTCATATATGCGTGAACAATTCAACCAGGTGAGTTTGCGTTCTGGATTGTAGCCATGTCACCCTCTCATTCCATTTCTTCTTGAATTTGGGTCACTTCCTCCCTTTTGTTTAACAAGAAGAATTAACGTGACCTGTTAAGCCACAAGAGCTTCAAAAGGGTACAATCACGCTGGTGGTGGTTGTGCCTGCAAGCAGTTAAGAAGGGATTATCTGTAATTTACTAGGATATAATACATCACACGTGAAATTGAAGCAGAACCGAGTGAGCTAGGCAAGCTGGTTGGTGAAGCCGTTGGCGGAAGAGTCGAGGGAGATAACCTTGACATAGTGAGGTAGGGTTTGGACTTGGGAGCATGGTCACTTCAGCAGGGGGCAGTAGTTAACTGATCGGAGAGAGAGTGAGTGGAAAGTTAGGATCTTTGGATGAAGATTGTGCCTCCACTTGTGTGACAGCTGATGTTATGGACCTTGATCCACAACGAGATAAATTAGGTAAAGGTCCAAAGACCGGAACAGGGCCCTCACCTTCAACAATCAGGTGACAAGGCTCGTCCCTAACGTGGAAGAGAGGTTCTGAGACTTAAGAGACATTTTCTTTATTTCATTGCTTGACTAAAGGGATACATACGGGGCATTTATATTTATATAGGGCAACTCGATCGACAAGTCAAATCTCAACATAAACTCTTGACTGAACTAAGATTGCTATTTGCTAATTTAGTGGGGCACCAGTTAATTAGAAGGACACAATCATATCCAACATGGATACTTAAAACCTTTCTATTTCTATTTATGAGCCCATAGCATCTCTTGTCTAAAAAAGAACATCTCTGGGTGGGGCCAGTTGTCAGAGCACATATGTTGAATAGAAAAGCTAGTCCAAAGTGCAAAGCTGGTTGAATTACATGGTACTATGTGCACAGAAAACCAAACATCCTCATTTTCCCTTTTAGGCAACAAGCACAACCCGCACGCATCATCACACACGTGCATTTTCCCTTTTACTCTTATCTAAGAAGTGTGTCCCCCTCTTAATAATCTCGTTTTTGTGTAATGGTGTGCCTTGCAGGTACTTCAAGGAGCAAATAACTGATGCAAGCATCCTGAAGTGGGCTCATGCCTATTTCTGGAGTGAGATACATTTCTTCAACTGCTTAAATTATTACCGCAATGAGGGTTCCCACTGCCAGTCAAAGATATTTTTCAGAGTGCAAGCCATCGTACCTTCTATTAATATCATCAAGTTAGTTATTGGTAAGTGAAAATTTTCCACCAACAATAATCATCTGTCTTCCTTTTTAGTCTGTTGTGTAAGTGGTTCTTTGATAGGTTCTAGTCATGGAAAGTGGAAGAGTGTTCCTATTGCACCATGATCTAATTTATATTGTGTAATCCTCAATTTTGCACCATCAATATGATGTGTACATTTGTGCTGCCTTATTTGGGCAGTCCTATGCAGGTTCATATTGGCGCCTCTATCTGTGTTGATTCTCCTTGTCTACAAGTACTGGAAAACAAGGATAAGAATTGATGCAGTCGAGAAGTTCCTCCGTATGCAACAAATTCTTGGCCCGACGAGGTACGCCTACACCGACATCACTGCAATCACAAGCCATTTCAGAGATAAATTGGGTCAAGGAGGCTATGGCTCTGTGTTCAAGGGCGTGCTACTGCCAGGCAATGTTCATGTCGGGGTCAAGATGCTAGAAGGTAACTCCAACTGCAACGGAGAAGACTTCATCAGTGAGGTCTCTACCATCGGCAGGATCCACCATGTCAATGTGGTTCATCTTTTAGGATTCTGCTCCGAAGACATGAGGAGGGCTCTCGTATACGAGTACATGCCTCGAGGTTCTCTTGACAAGTACATCTTCTCAGCTGAGAAGAGTTTCTCCTGGGACAAGCTCATCGAGATCGCTTTGGGCATTGCCCGAGGGATCAACTACCTACATCAGGGGTGTGAGATGCAGATTCTACACTTTGACATCAAGCCACACAACATCCTTCTTGATAGCAATTTTGTCCCAAAAGTTGCTGATTTTGGTCTCGCCAAACTTTATCCAAGGGACAAGAGTTTTGTGCCATCGAGAGCCCTACGGGGAACTGTTGGGTACATAGCTCCTGAGATGATGTCTCGGAGCTTTGGTGTCATATCGAGCAAGTCTGACGTTTACAGCTTTGGCATGCTACTGTTGGAGATGGCTGGAGGAAGAAGGAACGCTGACCCGAACACAGCAAACTCGAGCCAAGCGTACTACCCATCATGGGTGTATGATAGACTAACTGCACAAGAAGTGTGTGAGATAACTCCTGTTGACGACATGCATGAGTTGGAGAGAAAGCTATGCATTGTTGGATTATGGTGCATCCAGATGAAGTCGCATGAGAGGGCGACAATGAGCGAGGTCATAGAGATGCTGGAAGGTGGCTTCGATGGCCTGCAGATGCCTTCCAGGCCATTCTTCTGTGATGATGAGCACACTGCTGTTCCGGACTCTTACCCTTTGTTATCCGAGCTGACCGAGATCCCAGAGGAGGATGAGATATCGGATTCTTATGTTTCCCGGGTCCTGTGAACTTTTATTTGGAAACATGTAATAAAATCTAGCAGTTAAAGAGGGTGTAAAACTCCAACTGCTTAATTGGTCGAATGTAATCATCTTTGTTGAAGACACATATTATTTGAATATATGAATAATAGTTTGTGAAAGCTGAAGTGTTATTTGGGTTTTGTGTTGAAATGTTGTTGGCACAACTAGATGGCTGAAACAATGTATTATGGTGATTTAGGTGGAGACAAAACAAAACATGATGTAAGAAATGCAGAGATATCCATTTTCTACAACTGCTGACATGCATGAGTTGGAGAGAAAGCTGTGCATCGTTGGATTATGGTGCACCTAGATGAAGTCTCATGACAGACCGACAATGAGCGAGGTCATAGAGATGCTGGAAGGTGGCTTCGATGGCCTGCAAATGCCTTCTAGGCCATTCTTCTGCGACGACGAACACAACGCTGTTTCGGATTCCTACCCTTTGCTATCCGAGCTGACCGAAATCTCACAGGAGGATGAGATCTCGGATTCTTATGTTTCCCGGGTCCTGTGAACTTTTATTTGGAAACATGTAATAAAATCTAGCAGTTAAAGAGGGTATAGAACTCCAACTGCTTAATTGGTTGAATGTAATAATCTTTGTTGAAGACACATATTATTTGAACATATGCATAATAGTTTGTGAAAGCTGAAGTGTTATTTGGGTTTTGTGTTGAAACATTGTTAGCACGACTACATGGTTGAAATAATGTATTATGGTGATTTAGGTGGAGACAAAACAAAACACTATGTAAGAAAGGCAGAGAAATCCATTTTCTGCAGCTGCTGGTGACGATCTTTTTCTGTTGCCACAGTGTTTTGTAAGTCAGAACTTCTATAGTAAGTATGAACCATTTATCCCATGAATGCAGCCTCCTGCCGTGTTCACACTTTTTTCTAAGGCCAAGTTGTTTTAACCGTGAATGTGATTGCAGACGTGTTGTCGTCCGGGTCCAGGTTAGGAAGCAGGTGCGCCGAGGAGAGATTCAAGCAGGTGCAAACTCATTATCAAGTAAATTGCTGTGGACTATCTGGATTTGCAGAAATGATTTGGTTTTTAACAGAACATCACAGATTCATTTTTTGCAGGTTATTTTCCGAGCTATGGTAGTGATCCGTTCGTGGTCGCTACTCACTCCGACGGAGGCCAGGGAGCATTTGGTTACTGGATCTATCCGTTGGGAGATGATAGCTCGGGATATCTTCAACCGGTTTGGATGGCGGTCATGTAATAGGATAGGAAATTAGTTTACCTATCTATTTTTAGCCAGCCGGTTGTGGCGTCTTTTCCTGGCTAGTTTGTGTATCTGGCCTTTTAGGCTCTGTGTGAGCTGCCTTTTCTTTGTTTCAGTTTGAGACTTTGGAACCTTGTTGGCACATTTTGTTATTTGGTTAATAAGATGCCCGTATGCATCACTCTTGATGTAGAGGCCGGGGAGCCCCCCTTTTTGAAAAAAAAATTATCAAGTAAATTGCTGTAAAAATGCCGAGGCATTTGGACCATTACAAATCAGTGGACAGGAGTAGCAACCTTATATCTCTGGAATTTGTCACCTGCAGTCCAGTGTCGCATATATAAAGTCAGGGTATCGAAATTAAGTAGGATTTCTTTCTGTCACATACATTCCAATTTAAGCGGCGGTCATTTCAGCCGTATGAAAAAAATTCAGCAGAAAACTACAAGCCAAGAATGCGACCTCCTGCCGTACGTGTTCCTGCAATTACAAGTGCGGTTGTAGACTCGCTGCCATCCAGTCTCGCATCTTTAGCAGTAAACAGCCCCTGCGAGAACCACGAGTCCTCTGGCTCATATGAACCACTACAAATAACTGGACAGCAGCAGCAACCTCGCTCTCAGGGCAAGGAAAGTCCCGCCTCTGTCATCCAAATTTCTACAGCAAGAATTTCAGACATGTAAACGTCGAAACGACTTGTAGACCGAGATCAAATTGCGACAGCATTTCAATTTGATCTGTGATAATTTCAGCCATATAAAAGAATTCAAACGACTTGGAAGTCCAGCAAAAAGAATGCAATGTAGACTTGGTCTGAAAATTCCAGGCCCACTATCATCACCATCAAGTAAATTGCTGCAAAAACGACGAGTCCTTCCATTACAAAATTAGTGGACATCAGTAGCAGCCTCAGTCTCAGGGCAAGTTCAAAAAGGGCAAAGAAAAAACCCCCATCAAGTTCAGTCATATAAGCGTTGCAGCAACTTGGAATTTCAGTCAGAGACAGAGATCAATCCAGCTGAGATTAATTTCAGTCATAGCTCTAGGAATTCAGTGGGCAGCAGTAACTACCAGTCAGCTCAGGAGGCAAGAAAATTCAGTCGCATAAAACACGCTCGAGACGACTTGGAAGGCAGCAAAGAATTACAGCTAAGAATCCAATTTCGAGTGTGACTGTAGACGCGCTGCCGTCCAGACCCGCATCTTCAGCAGCCGCTGCCAGAACAATGGTCCTCTGGCTCATATGTACCACTACAAAATAACTGGACAGCAGCAGCAACCTCGCTCTCAGGGCAAATAAAGTCTCTTATCTCTCAACCAAATTTCTACAGCAATTATTTCAGACCTGTAAACATCGAAATAACTTCTAGACCGAGACCAAAACCATGCTTACAAGGGTTTGTTTTGGTCGAATGGGCGCAGATCTAGTTTGATCTATAACATATAAACAGATCTATAATTTCTAAAAAAAAATGAAGAGCAACTTCCTGGCATTCAGTTAGTATAGCTATGCCAATTCTTCTCAAACAACGGCTGAATAGCACAGACAAACATACTAGTCTAGGCTCAAGAGATGAGCTGCCAAGCACACAACTTTAAATAGCAAGACATGACGAAACCCAACTTTAAATAATACTCATATAGGCCGAAATTTCCTGGATTAGATACTCAAAAGCATCTTCCTACATTACATACTTGACTCGAGTAAGACACGATATATTTTTTACAGATAACATATAAACACCGCTGACAACATTACCCTCATTCCCATGGTGTCGGGCGCCTCTGATATTCGCCAGTTCCGCCCCATCACTGTGATTAACGTGATTTTCCGGATCCTGGCCAAAGGGTACGCCAATAGGGTGACCTTGCTGGCTAACTCGATCACTCACCCGAACCAATCGGCCTTCATCCAAGGCCGGTTTATTCTTGATGGCGTGTTGGTCTTCCATGAAGTCCTCCACGAAGTTCGGATGAAACATCTTCGTGTTGTTTTCCTGAAGCTTGACTTCCATAAAGCCTATGATACTGTCCACTGGCCTTTCCTTCGGGAAGTGTTGCTGCGTAAGGGCTTTGATGACTGCTGGGTGACCCGCGTGATGCAATTAGTTTCTTGTGGGCAGACTGCGGTGAACATCAACGGCGAGATTGGGCCATACTTCCCCACCCTCTGTGGGGTCCGTCAGGGAGACCCATTCTCGCCGTTCCTGTTCAACATGGTGGTCGATGCTCTGGCCGCCATCCTGGATAAGGCTAAGGGTGCTGGCCATATCCACGGCATTGTCCCCCACCTAGTCGGAGGGGGAGGGGTCTCCCTCCTGCACTACGCGGACGACACCATTATTATGGTGGAAGGTTCCACTCAGGACGTGGCTAACCTGAAGTTCCTCCTCCTGTGCTTCCAGCAGATGTCGGGCCTAACGATTAACTTCGATAAGAGCGAGGTGATGGTCCTTGGCTACCCTCCGGAGGAGGCCCAGGCTATTGCTGACCGCCTGAACTGTCGGCTGGGGTCTTTTCCCACGACCTACCTGGGGATCCCCGTTAGTGATTCGCGCCTCACCGTGGCGGACCTCCGCCCTACGGTGACCCGTATGCAACACCGCGTCGAGCCTTGGAAAGGGCGTTGGCTATCGAAGGCGGCGCGTGTGATCCTCATCAACTCCTCACTCGCCAGCCTCCTTTGGTTCCTCATGAGCTTTTATAGCCTCCATGAAACGCTTCACACGGAAATTGCCAAGTACCAATCCAGGTTCTATTGGGCTGGCGACGATGACAAACAGAAGTACCACATGGTTAGTTGGCCGGACATTTGTAAACCCAAAGACCAGGGGGGTCTTGGGATTTTGTCCTCCCGCCGCATGAACATCGCCCTCCTGACCCGGTGGTTATGGCGTATTGCCAATGGAGACGGAGGATTGTGGCTCACCATCATCCGCAACAAATACCTTCGTGGACAGCCTCTGGCTTTCTGTCAGCGTTCGGGCGGATCACAGTTTTGGCAGGCCGTCGTGCAGCTGCTTCCTGTGCTTCGCATTGGCACCTCCATTTCGGTTGGTACTGGGTCCGCGACGCTGTTCTGGTTTGATCGGTGGCTCGGCGACACCCCTCTGGCCGCCCGCTTTCCCGATCTCTTCGCCATTGCAGTCGACCCTCGGGTCTCTGTTGAGACGGCCCTTATTGACTTAGGGCGCCTCACGTTTCGTCGCCCTTTCGGTCCTCTCGAAGTGGCAGCCTGGGATACCCTCCTCCAGGACATCGCCCTTCTCCCGATGAGCGTCACCGACGCCCCGGACGCCGTCTCGTGGCGCCTAGAGTCTTCCGGTCGCTTCTCTACTAGGTCCCTGTACGCGGCCATCGCGCCTTCGCCCGCTCCCGAGCCCTTTGGTTTGATCTGGGACATTCGCTTGCCTCTGAAGATTAGGATCTTCCTTTGGCAATGGATTCGTGGCCGCCTCCCCTCCGGAGTCGAAGTCCGCAAGCGCAGCGGACCCGGAGATGGGCTTTGCCCTCTGTGCGGCACGGCGGAGGATGCTAATCACATCTTCTTCATGTGTCCTGCGGCCCAGTTTTTTTGGTCCAGTTTCCGCGAGACGGTTGGTGGACAGTGGTGCAACTCCAACTTCCCCGACCTTCTCGCGGAGATCCATGCCTCCCCCCCCTCGCCACCGACATATCCGTTGGTTATGCATTGGGGTCCTCGCCTGGATGCTGTGGACCGTCCGCAATAAGCTTGTCATCCAAAAAGTCCCTCTACGTCGCGCTACTGACGCCATTTTTAAAATGTGTGGGTACTTGCAGCTTTGGCGGCCGCTTAGCCGCCCTCAGGATCGGGACATCATCAACACCCTCCTCGCCGACCTTCGATCGCTCGCCTTCCGTCTGGCGCCACCGCTTCCGCCGCCCCCCCGGAGCCCGACTAGATGATGTCTTTCTTTTCTGTTCTAGGGCTTGTTGAGTTGTGCCCTCAGCATTAACCCTTGTGGATCCTGTTTGTGTGTGAACTTGGTGTGTGTGTGCTTGCGTGTGTGTACCTTTGTGGATTGTTGGCTTGGGCATGTGCTTTATAATATAAAGCAGGGCGAAAGCCTTTTTCGGTAACAAACTCAGTGACAACTAACAACTGCAGCAGCTCTTTCTTCACCTGAAGAAAACAAAATAAGTAATCTTCTAGTAACTCAATACAGAACAAGATAGTACAAACTAGCCAGAAGAAAAAAAAGACAGTACAAACTCATGATGAGCTTAGCAAAATAAAGAAGAGCTACAGTACATCATATCCCCTAAAAAAATAAGAGCTATATCACCCCCTAGGACACCACAGACAACAAAAGCCTTTTTAACAAAAATTTGTTGGGTGGGGGAGTTGAATGATGAGAATGGTGATTATGCTAATAAAATTAGAAATACACTGCTTTCAACTTATAGAATATGAAAGAACCAAATTACTTAGCATGACCACCATTTTTATGACCACAGTTTGAGGATGCATGCGACCTATATTGGCCACCAGATGTTTTCCGAAGAGAAAATTAAGAAGCCAAAATCTCACAAACTGCAATCAGAAAATCTTCTTACTAGTTCAAATGTTTCAGCACATTAGCACATCAAACCGAGTAAATAGCATAAAACTACTACTTTACAGGCTAGGGTTCAAAAAACTACCGGTTTTTATTTTCCGGTAAGCGGGGCGAAAGCCTTTTTCGGTAAAAACTACCGGTTTTTATTTTTTCTCAGATAATTACCAAATGGGTGGTCAGCAGTTTCAATCATTTATTTTTAAAAACCCAAAAAAGCACTTTTTTTAATTCGATAAAAATCTTTGTGGATTTTGAAAAAAAAATACAAATTTGAAAAAGTTCATCAACTGTGATGTATGTAAGGAGGATGGTATATCTGCGATGAATGAGGTGATGCACATAACACGCGAAAAGCTGCAACTACAGCTGTAGCTACAGAGTATGAATTATCCTACTGTGCTTCTCCTGTGGACTTGTATGTGGAAACATTTAGGAGTAATAGGTAGCAGCTGGAGGACGGAGAACTCCAAGTAATGTTAGACAGTACCAGCACGCAGCCTTAGTTTCAGACCAAGAACCTATGTCACGATAACTTAGAACACCACCACAATTTTAGCAAATAGTAGTAGCGCTACGCACAGCAGCAATAGCAACGTCAGTTTCTGGGTTCTAGTTCCTACAACATCATTCATCTAAATTTTTACTTTGGGCCTGAATCTCTCCTGGCTCAGAAACTCTCATCGCTACACAATAGTACTGTACAAGCTCTGAAACTTTTACTTTGGGGCTGAATCTCTCCTGGCTGAAACTTTTACTTTGGGGCTGAATCTCTCCTGGCTCAAGGGAAGAGCTGCCAAGCACAACCATGCATTAAAAACGTTTGAAATCTTTACTTGGGAATCTCAAACTCCCTTGATTCCCAAGGCTATTCAAAAGCATCTTGCTACAAACTCCCAAGGGAATAGCTATTCAAAAGCATCTTGCTACATTAGAAAATCAGCTACACCAAGGCATGTAAATTTCTTCAGATAATGAGACGTGTTTGGTTGGCGATTTTTTTCCCGTCTTCTGATTACACCGTCTGCTGATTACGTTACCTGCGTTTGTTTGAGTCTTCTACAAGGCTGGCGGCAGTAGGCTACGGTTTCATCTTCCCCAACCAAACACATTGTGTAATCGCTCAAACCCCGATCTAATACATCGTATTCTCATTACAACACCGAATACGTTACCAGTGTCCCAACCAAACGCGTCAATAAACACTACTGACCACTGCAGCAGTCCTTCCCTTCACCTGGCGAAAACAAAACCATTAATCTGTTAGCAACCCGATACAGATAAAAGAAAATACAACAGCAACTCAGCAACATAAACATCATATCCCCTAAAAAAGAGCTATATCCCATCTCCTTGGAATACTGATGGCAACAAAATAAATCCTAGTATATGTGTTACATCAAACAGATAGTCACCCTAGAAGCGTAAGAAGTCAGTCAATTAACAACAGTTCCACAGCAAAGAGAAGGCAACATGACATAAGTTAGGAGGATGAGTTATTTTCATATATGTGTTACAAGTCACTCTTCATAATAGCAATAGATAAACAAACCACTCGTGTTGTAAAATGCAAGTAATATTCATCAAATCAACCAGATAGCTAGCTACCTCATAATGGATAATTGAGCTCATAAGAAGATAAAAAACACATGGCCTATAATATTTCTCATGGAAAAACTCAATCCTCGTCAAGTCAACCAGAAAAAATTATGCCTAAACAACAAACTCTAGATACAAAAGTGATATAGGGTATTCTGTTCTAAATAAAGAAATCAATTTATTTTTATGTGCCACAGATCAAACAATCATCTGCATGAGCGGTCATGAACAGATGACAAAATCACTACTATTTCAGTAAGCATGTATTGAATGGAAGTTGTTTTGATGGAGTTAAGTTTAGTAACAAGATCAGTACAGATAATAATGGATAAAAAAACAAGCTTGAGGCTTCAAACATGCCAACTGATTTAGTCTTTTGACGTTTGATTTGGTATTTTCAAGGACAGAAGACAACTACATCAAAAGATAACACGTATTGAACTAATATGGCTATCAGCTCTTCCATCTACCATAAGGACAATAATCCACCAGTAAGGTTGAGATAATTGAATGCCACTTCTTGCCTTTTCAGCTTGCTGACTCTGAAACAACTAAACCACACCATATGCAACATCTTGATATCATTAATTCATGATCCAAAAAGTGAGTCATTTTTCCTTGGCATCACAATTGTTATAATTGATCTATGTCTTATTGACATGCATGAATCCCTACATCCAGATGTCCTTTGTGGGTGCATGCTACACCAACTGCCAGTCGGAAGCCACTGAAAAACAAATAATTTGCCCCGCCAACTGCAAATTATTTGTTTTTCAGTGGCCGTTTGAGGATTTTGGTGCATTTTCAATCCAAAGATTTAAGACTTTTTGAGGTTGCCAAGCTGTGTACTCTGTCTGGAGCTACAAGAACAATGGATGAATGGAAGGAACAAACCTGCCGTTCCTGTGACACTGGCAGCCACAAACTCTTCCCAGGGCTATTCTTTTGGAGGATACTTCTCAGTTCTGAGAAAGAGACTGGTGGGAGAGTAACCTGAGAGAATATCAGAAAGGTATGCAGGTATTTTTTTATTGTGAAGTACCCATATTTGTTCAGTAGCCACACACACAAACACATACATATCTATCATTTCTCATTTTCTCCCCATCAGGTTCTTCTAAACCTAACACAACCCCAGCCTTTAATTAAACAACAATAGATAAACCCTCCTGGAGATGTTCTATCATCTACCTCCAGACAGACCTGTAATGCTGTTTGCCACCGACGGAGGCACTTCGTCAAGAACCTGATCGACATCTGTAATGCTGAGATATCCAGGAGAGAACTCAGGCAAGGATAAATCTCCATCGAGGTACCGCATGACGAGGCGAATGCTGGGCCTCGCCACAGGTAAAGGGTGCGAGCACAACAACCCAAGCTTGAGCAGCAGCTCCGCCTCAGCAGCAGCATACTCGTCCAGTCTTGGGTCAATGGTGTCGACGATCGAGCCGCAGCCGCTCGCCCATGTGTCGCGCACCCATTGGACGAGCACCAGCAGCTCGCCGCGAGCGTTGAACCCCACCGGCCGCCTCCCGCAGGCCACCTCTAGGACAAAGGCACCAAACGCAAACACGTCAGTTGCCTTGGTCGCCTTGCCGAACCTCGTGAGCTCAGGGGCAAGGTAGCCCCTCGTGCCGGCCACGTGGGTGGTGTGTGCATCGGCACCATGGTCGTGCAGCCTGGCAAGGCCGAAGTCACCCAGCCGACCGTTCATCTCCCCGTCGAGGAGGACGTTGCTGGCCTTGACGTCACGGTGTATGATGACCTGCTCCCAGTCCTCGTGGAGGTACAGAAGCCCAGACGCGACGCCTTTGATGATATGAAGCCTCTGAGTCCAAGAGAGCATTGCATGCCTCGTCTGTGCATGCAGATAGCTATCCAGGCTGCCGTTGGGCATGTACTCGTAGACCAGGAGCATCTCCTTCTTGTGCCGACAATAGCCGATCAAGCGAACAAGGTTCCGGTGTCGTAGGCGGCCAAGGATGATGATTTCAGCTGTGAATTCGGCCAGCCCCTGCTTGGATTCCGAGCAGATCCGCTTCACCGCGACGTCCATGCCAGAGCTGCCAAGGACTCCTCTATAGACTTGCCCAAAGCCGCCTTTCCCCAGAAGCTGCATGTCGCGGAAGCCATCCGTTGCCCTGTGGAGGTCATGGTATGCAAAGCGGCGGGGGCCGAGCTCAGCTTCCCAGTCTTCGTTCCACTCTGAGTTCCTCCTCTTGCACCACCACCATCGAAGGACAAGGCAAGCTATTATACCTGCAAGTATGGCAAGTGAAGATATAGTTGCAGGCACCCATTTGACGAATTTTTTCTTGTCATGGGCATCTTGTCTAGAACTATCTTGTACTCCGGCCGGTCCATACATGTTAAAGCTCCACACAAGAATCTGATGGGCCGCACACGAATCTGACCAACAATCACCGCCGGAGGCAGAGAAACCGACGTATGCTGTGGTTGGAACCCCTGCCTTTGAATTGGTGTCATTCTTGAGGACCTTTGCAAGGTCGACAGGGTAGTAAGACAAAAGCGGTGAAGAGGGCTTATACATGGGGACAGGAGCAAGTGTGACGTCGAGCTTCATATCGACATAGTCCAACCACACTTGCATTGGGTTTCCACTAGAAAGCCTCAGCGGATTGAAGTCCTTCTCGACACTGCCGCTGTAGTAGCCTGCGGTTGAAGAGACAGTGGACGTTAGGTTGTTGAGATCAGCCCCGACATGGTTGTCGTCTTTATCTCCGAACTCCTTGTTGACTGCCGTGTCGAGCTCGATGGCGAAGAAACGGTTTGCAAGTATGGAACCGTCGTCCTGCTTATTGACAAGTCCCAAGTATTTCCCATCTGTCCTCCAGATATCAGATAGCGGGGCCAAGGAGATGACAAACGCCATCCCGTCTCCGGGACCGCCAAAGTAGCCAGGCGTAATGGAGAACACGAAAGTGGCAGAGAAGCTCATGGACACACCATCGGAATTGACAAACGGAAGAGCTTCGGGATGGAAGCCGTGCCCCGGCTGCCTGTAGCCGCTCGTTAGAGAGAGGACCCCATCTTTTGTGATGACAGCCTCACCGTTGAGGCGGAGCTTGCTGCCGGCGAACCCATTGTATATGAACTCCGTGACGCCATCAACGCCATCATGGCAAGAGACGATCAAGAGGACGCACACCCAGATCAGACCTGGCATGGTGCTATATGCTGGTTTTTAGAGCGGAGTTCTTTTCTTTCTCCCTTTGGTTGTGTGGAAGTGGTGGGAGGAGCAGGGCAAGTATTAATACTACTCACTGGCCATGAACGGCCAACAGGAGTCACTGGTGTAGTCTTCGCCACTACATTTCCCGTACATGTCGATTTCAGTTTGAACGAGTCCTTGATGGGGCCATAGACCTGTCTACGGTCTAATGAGTAGTGACCCGTCAAAACAGCCAAACAGAATTATTGCCTTCCACACCAATTCCCCATTTTAACAATTTTCTGCAAAGCTAACGAAATGATAGTTTTATTTAGAGAGGTAAAAAATCACCACGGTCTCTACGAGAGCGTTCAGATTTTAGATCGCGATATTACCGAGATGCTCCCAGCCTTCCACGCAGCTGCCGCTGCCGCCAACAGTCAAGCTTTTGTTCCGGATCATGACCAATATGTGTTGCTGCTTCGAGAAGTGCCCTAGAGAAACCAAGATGTGTGGATTACATTTTTCCTATATTGGCCATGGAACCGAGATAACCAGGCTTTGGCTGAGTTTCTTGGCTGCATGCGTACCACAAGGTTAAGTTACAGTTCAAAGCATGATAGACTAGTCAAGGGACTTGTCACAAAAATCTATATTGGCCAGAGAACCCAAAATGACGAGGCTCTGGTCATCCTTCTCTGTTGCACGGGAATCACAGAACCATGGTGAATAAGACATTTTGGTCAGTCAAGACGCCCAGGTCTTGAGCAGATTCCAAGCAGCTGCAGTATTTTGTCCAGTTTCTCCCTTGAACACAAAATATGTTGTTATTGTAGTTGAAATTAATAGCTTGTTCAAATTTTCAGACGTGCAAAGAAAGCAGAGGAATGCACCGTACGGAAGAAAGTTGGGACCTCAAGGGACTAATAAACACCAAACGTTTAGTATCAACCAGCAGTGCAATTTCTGTTTCAGTCTATAAGCTCAAGGGACTAATAAACACTAATCCAGTAAGTTCGGAAAGGCAGGAAGTTCCTTTATCAGTCTATAAACACCCATGGTTCTCTTTCTCTACCGTGCTTCCTAGCAACAAAGTCTCTTTTATCATAATGTTGATTCTTTGATTGTGGGTTATCAAGATCAACAGCAGATTCAATCTCTACTTCATTGTTATTGCTAGGTTGAGCATCAACATGAACATTATCTTTAGCATTATCACTAGGTTCATGTTCATCACCTGATTGTGTTTCAGCATCAGAGATAGAAATATCATTAGATTCTCAGGTGTGTCTATAACAGGTTCACTAGAAGCATGCAAAGTCCTATATTTTTCTTTTTATTCTTTTTAGAAGAACTAGGTGCCTCTAAATTATTTTTCTCTGAGAATCTTGCTCGATTCTCTTAGGGTGGCCTTCAGGATACAAAGGTTCCTGAGTCATTCTACCAGTTCTAGTAGCCACTCTAACAGCAAAATCATGTTTATTATTTAATTCATCGAGCAGATCACTTTGAGTTTTAAGTACTTGCTCCGCTTGAGTTTGCTAATGAGTTTCTAGTAGCCATAGAAGCATATTTGCTAATAAGTTTAAGTTCACTCTAACAGCAAAATCACTTTAAGTTTAAGTTCACCATTAACTCTAGTCATATAATCACTCAAGCATCCAATCTCGAAAGCATTATTCTTTAATTCTCTACCAACATAAGCATTAAAACTTTCTTGTCTAGCCATAAAGTCATCAAATTCATCTAAGCATTGGCTATGAAATTTAATAGACGTGATTTCAACTTTATCATATCTATAGAGAGGATTTACCTTTACTACCTGTGTTGGGTTATCAAGACAATGTGTTTCTTCAACAGGCGGTATATTAAGACCATGTATTTCTTCAATAGGAGGTAAATTCTTAACATCTTCAGCTTTAATACCTTTTTCTTTCATTGATTTCTTTGCCTCTTGCATATCTTCAGGACTGAGAAATAGAACTCCCCTCTTCTTCGGAGTTGGTTTAAGAATAGGCTCAGGAGTTGGCTCAATTGGCTCAGGAATTTCCTTAGGAAGAGTCCAATTATTTTCATTAGTCAACATATTATTCAATAGCAATTCAGCTTGGTCGACTGTTCTTTCCCTGAAAACACAACCAGCACAACTATCCAAGTAGTCCTTGGAAGTATCGGTTAGTCCATTATAAAAGATATCAAGTATTTCATTTTTCTTAAGAGGATGATCAGGCAAAGCATTAAGTAATCGGAGAAGCCTCTCCCAAACTTGTGGGAGACTCTCTTCTTTGATTTGCACAAAATTATATATTTCCTGCAAGGCAGCTTGTTTCTTATGAGCAGGGAAATATTTAGCAGAGAAGTAATAAATCATATCCTGGGGACTACGCACACAACC
>LR880968.1:4104616-4115509 GCA_904067115.1 Aegilops sharonensis | reverse complement strand
GGGGAGTAAATGGAAGTTGACATGGAGCTAAGATTATAATAACCAGATCAAAAATAAATGGAGTCCCATAGACAAAAGATTCATTAGCTTTGTGGGCCAGAATTGTACTGGTGAATTTGGGGCATATGAACAAGTGAAAAAAATATATTATTCAGGAAGTATTGGTTCCACCAAAATTGTCAATAAGATGCTAAGATTAGAACCTGGAAAACAAATACAAAAAGAATACTAGATAAAACAATACAAATGGCTTTGAGATTCCAAACATGCCAACCGAGTTTTTCGGAACTTGGATATAGTAGGAAAGGCTACTACCACGCCAACTGAGTTACTCAGTTGACATTCGATTTGATATCTAAGAAGAGTGAACACAACCATACTGAATGATAACATATACTAAACAATGTTGCTATAAGTTTGTCTACCTCGCAAAGGGGCAAGTAGTAACTGAGTTTAAATTGTTATTGAACAGTTAAGAATGAAAATGGAAGTATTCAAACAATCATGTCAAAAACATAATCCAGATTATACTCCTATATGTAGAATAAGGAGTAGGGATGAAAGATCACCTGGCACATAGAAACTCTTGAAAGGATAATAGTTTGTATAATAATTGGTCTTATACAGTTTCCTGTATTGCATTGACTTAAGTTGGACCATATAGACACTGCCATATATATGCAAACATATTTCGTCAGTATCCTCATCATACCCCAGCAGCCGTCCCATACTTCTCTTAATCCGAGGAGAGATCCTAAGAATTTTATTCATGTCAATGGTCTTCTGCAACAACCATGTGCTAACACCCTCACAATTGACCTTCCTTTGCCATATGTGAACTCTCGGTGCAGATAATACGGCAAGACCAACACCCCCATCCTCTGTCTTGATGATGATATGAAATCTGTGGAGTTTATTTATACCACTAGGCCCCTTGATCATAGCTAGACTCTGCCTATCAAAATCAAACTCAAGTATGCTCCAGTAAAGGACATTACCAATAAGAGTAACAGGAATAAGAAAACCATGAGGCTCACATGGTTCCACTACTGTGATGAGATTTCCCCACGTGTCAGTCTCTGAGGAGTAAACACAGGCGAATGGTCGACTATCCTGCCTATACATGGACAACAATGCCACCTTGAAGGAGGTAGAGTGGCAGCTGCCATGCACGTGGTCATGGTCGGCGGCTGCACAGAGCACCGCCCCGTGGATGTGGGCACGAATATTCTTGAACTCCGGATGAATGGACACGCGCCACTGCTCGCCTGTGACGGGGTCACACACAACAACCTCATGCTTCAAGTCGTCTTTCACGAGGACACGGCCGTGGCGGCAATCAAGCACATGGCGATCAGCAGGCCACTTGCTGCAGCTTCCGAGGTCAAAGCGCTCAGGAGGGATGCGGTCAGGAGGACCTAGAACAGGGGCGAACTCGGTGGCCATGCCGCGGCGGCGGCACACGAAGGCGCCGAGGAGGGGCGGCGTCCGGTGGTGGGCGCGGAAGTGGCCGAGGAACTGAAGGTCGGTTACGAGGCGTCTCCACCTCTTGCAGACTGCGGATGCGCGCAGCAGGGAGGACGGCTGGGACGGGAGACGGAGGAGGATCTCCCAGAGTATATCTTCGTTATCCAGCTGGGAAGCAGGCGCCTCCGACGAGGTGCGGCGTCGCCGGACCATTGCTGCTCCCTCATCGCTGGCGTGGATCTGGGGACCGGCGTGGGTTTGTGGATGGAGCCGCGGGCTGCGGCGGCGGGGCGTCACGGCGCCCTCCTCATTGGGTTGGACTTTGAGGCGTTTCATGTCGACGCCGCCAACAAGACCTACTAGATAGACCAAGGAACGCACGGGGTTTGTTTCTGCATGATTGACTTGAGGTTCCTGCTGGAGGGGCGAGGGCTGCATCTGATTCTGCAGTGCACGGGATATATGCGTTTATTATTAGTATTTTTATCAGGGATAATATGTACGTTTATTATCTTATCTGGAGGAGAATTCTTCTTAAGAAAAACTCGACTTGTTGAGCCCAAAGACTAGCGTATATTCTCTTGTAGTTTTTAACTTAGAAACCCTATCTCTATGTGCATGCATCTAAGCGTATATCCTGTGGTCGTATATTTAAATCCAGTTGAAACTCCATAGGATTGAAGTCTACGCAATCATGTCGACAACTTGCCATTTGTATTTTTATGTTCACTACGATAAAATATTATACGCCGGGTGTTTTTGTATTTGCTGAGTTTCTTTCATCACGAACTCGGCTACTGGGGTCTTTGCCAAGAGCTATCTATGGGACGCGTACGTGGCAATCAGATAAGCATACATGACAACTGTGATTAACCACACGTGGCAACTAGGTAAACACACATGGCAACTATTGATCATACATGGCAAGTAGTTAATCCCACACGACAACTATGATTTGATTACACGCGGCAACTATCATAAATTAGGCATGGTAACTATAGTTAACGAAAACAGAAAGAGTTGCCATGCTTTTACAACCATATTTGCCCTCCCGGATAACTACATCTGCCATCCCGGATGGCAACTAAATCGTCATCCCACGAGTACCTAATGTAGCTGCGCCAGGACGTGTGGGCATATTTGCTTCGTGCCACATGCGTGAGATGGGGATGAGTAGTACTTGTTGGACGTGTGGCACGAAGTAGCTGCGCCCACACGTATGGGGAATTCTACTCTTCGCCCACACACAGCCCGTGTGGGCTGCCCCCTGCTCATGCCACGCACTGTGTGTGGGCGAATACCTATTATGTCACACGTGTGATGGATATCGGCGTCCTTAGTTTTCTTTAGTCATTAGCCATTGTTGCTCTTGCATTAATGGCAGGTGAGCAGCTACTGAAGTGAGCAAGTGTTCAACTAGAGGGCCGTTGCCGGTGAAATGTGTTGCCGGTGCCGACGCTTCTAAAGCTCGCCTGGATGTGAATGTGTGCAAAATACACTAGTGTACCAGGCAGCTGGACGGCTGGTGCACTGTAGAGCGCTGTTTCTTGATTTTCCCAGTAAATTGTAGAAACATGCTAATTTTCAAACGTTATGATTTTATGCTTCAATAAAACTGTGAAAAATTTGGGAGCCGGCGACACGAAGTTCCTTTTTGTATAGCATTCATATCTTTATTTCTCCATCTCTGAAGGAGGCCACAACCTCCCAGCCTGGATCGAAAGGTGCCACACCATCAGAAGATGAATAAGTTCCGCAGAACATAGATTTTTGCTGCCAGAAGATGGCCACATAGAAAGGACCGGGTGTCTCCTTGAGCAGAACACAACTGCCAGGCCACAGAGGAGGAAAATAATCACCCGTCGTGTGGAGACTAAGTGTCCCAAGGAAAGGCGGGGCAATGCCACCGACGGCGAGCAGCACCGCGGCTGCTCGACTCGCCGCTCCCCACGTCGAGCCACCTGTGCGCCTTCCTGGACGCGCTTCGCGCTGCGATATCCATCCGCTACCGGGAGATTATATGCAAGATACAATGGGCTAATGGTAAGAACCACATGATATCTCGTGTCCTGGTTGGCTTGCCACCTGATAGTACATCTGCCTGTCCAACCCAACAGAAGAAGCATGGCATTGTTTTCCACTATACTGTAAGAGCATCTCTAACAGGTGCCCAAAAACTGGGCCACGCGCTAAAATTTTCAGGTTTTTTGGGCGCTGGACAGCTCCAGCAAAAGCTGTAAAACAGTGCAAGCACAAAAAATGGTTGGGCGCGCGCTGAAAAACGCTATCAAAAACTGAAAATTTGAGGCGCCGGATTACGGGCGCTTCACAATTTATACTGCATGTTCTTTTGGGCGCGCGTTTCTGGGCATCAGCTAAAGCAACGATGGGTCCGGCGCACTAAAACTGCTATAGTGGCGCGTTAAAACTATTTCTGGGCGCGAAATTTTTGTGCACCCGTTGGAGATGCTCTAACTAAGCAAAAAAAAAAATCAGCGAGGCTTGCTAACACGGATGTATAAAGATGGTATGATTCAATTTCAGGGTATTGTTCTAAGAGATCTGCACAAGAGAATCAATCTTGTTAATCTTTTTTTTTTCGCAAGGTATTATTCCTAATTCTATTACTTCATACTTGTTGATGGTTAATAAAGTTAGAAGTACACTCCAAAACTCTAGCTCATGGTGGAAGAGAAGAGAAGCCAGGCACAACCATGTAAGAATAACAAAAATGCGACAGATCCGACTTCAGATATCACTTGGGGAGCGGAAATTCCCTGGCTGGGTTATTCGAAAGCATCTCGTTACATCAGAAAAATATAGGTAAACAAAATATAACCAAATCTGAATTAAAATTGATGCATTAGAAACAAATTAAGGTAGACAAAGGCACATGTTCAGGGAGTTATTTCAGGTAACATATGAGCACCGTAGACTAAATTGATGTGATGTGACAAACTCAGCAACGAGAACTACAGCAACCATTACTTGCCTTCACCTGGAGAAAACAAAATTGTTAACCACTAGTAAGCTGATACAAATAAACTCAAAACCTAGTAGTAGCATCTGTACAACAATGTAGTATGAACAAGATGTGAGTACAAACTGATCATGGCACCAACTAAATACTTTGAGCCTTTTGACACCGTAATTTTTCAGGGTGAAGGTATTTTTGTAACAAGAAAATGGATTAGTAATATATAGCTTTCAAGTTACAGATTCTAAAACAGCAACCGAGGAGAACTCTAGGCATGATGAGATAGTTGATTGAATTAATTCTAGTCTAATGGAGGACAAACTGGGAGTGGTTCAACTCTTAATTTTCAGAATATATCTTCACGATTGCATTTAGCATCGTCTCTGCAGTCAGTTTTAACTCTTAAGACTCCTAGTCAAGGTGAAATAGCAGAGCATCCACTTTTATCTGTAATTTTGAAAACACATTGCTATGCTAAGCGAAGACCCGATTTCTGAATCTACAAGTTGCACATGGCACAACAGCTCCGCGTCTGGAAGTTACTGATTGCTGTGTTATGTTCTGGTAACTAGTTGTCCCGTAGCTGCATCGAAGCACTTCCCAAAAAGAAAAGAAAATTCTAACAGTACAAACTCTCAAACTTTATATTCAGATGATATTCTTACCCGTGAACCATTCCAAACAACATTAGCACATCAAACAGAACAGGCGTCCTATCTATGATGCAACATTCTAGCTCCACCACAGCTGCGACATAAGGAGTCAGAGAATTAACTCAATTTTATAACTCTATACAAGTTTTATATCTCCCTTCTTAAGACTAGCAATAGATAAACAGTACCACGTAGGTTGTAAAATGCAAGGAATACTCCAATAGTACTCGGAATTTAGTTGATACAATAAAAAGGAAAAAGGACATGGCCTACAAATCTTCTCATGTGAACTCATCCCCTGTCATGTAACCAGACAAGATTATGCTAAAAATAATGAACTCTTACAGTAAAAGTGATCTTGGGTATTACATGTTAAACAAATGAAGCCAGAGACAAGAAATTAAATTTATTTTTATGTGCTACCTATGTACTAGTGACCTGCAGAAGGGGTCATGAACAAATGCTAAAAATACAAGTATTTCAAAAAGTGTGGATTCAATGCAAGTTATTTTATGGAGTTGAGCTTAATACCAAAAAGGGAAGTCCGGTGCACGTAGCTCGTGCTTGCGCTGGGTTCGGCGAAGGGTCCGACCACTTTGGGTCTATTGTACGCAGCATTTCCCTACATTACTACAAGAAGTTGTTTCAAGGACTCAAACCCGTGACCTCATGGTCACAAGGCAACAGCTTAACGCTATGCCAAGGCTTAATGCCAAGATAAAAACAAATAATAAGGGAAGAACAATATAACTAGCTTTGAGGTTTCAAACATGACATGGATCTAAAATTTTGATGTTTGGTTGAGAATCGTATAAAAGGCAAAAGACAACTATATTGGATGATAAGATTATCTTATTATACAAAAGTAATACAACTATAAGTTCATTTATCTAGAAAAGGGACAGTTACTAACTAAGTTTTACTACCAGGACTTGCTTACTAAGTTCATTCAAGAATCACAATAATTGTATTTGAGCAAACATGCATACAACATAACTAGATTGGGTTATTATTACTCCTATATGATATGAACAGGGATGAGCACTCACTTGGTGGATAGAAACTCATGAAAGGATAGAAGTTAAAGTCATCATCAGTTCCGTAAATTCTCTTGGATTGCATCGCCGGTGACAGGGGTGCACACTACGAGGTCCCACCTACAACAGTCTACAATGAGGACGCGGCCATGGCGGCACCCGAGCAGGGCGCAGTGTCTGAAGTTGATGTGCAAAGGGACCCTGTTGGGAGGGTCTAGGATGGGGTGAAACAGGAGGTCCTGGTCGTCCACTTTGAAGAAGCCGATGATGGGTGGCCTCTCCTTCCGGTGATGGTCGCGGAAGCCGCGGAGGAATCTAGGGTCGGTGACGAGGCGCCGCCACCGCGTGCAGACTGCCGAGGCGCACGGAAGGGAGGACGGTAGCGACAAGAGGCGTAGGAGGATCTCCCAGATGAGATTGTCGTTGTCCATCGAGGAGGGAGACACCGCCAGCGAGCTGCTGCGGCAGCGGGCGATTTCGTCGCTCATGCTGATTGGGGATCGAGATGATGGTCAGGGATGAAGAAAGACGTCAGTGGCACCCTTCCTTGCCGCGAGGCGTGCGATCTTGTTATGGCACAGACGTGGACAACCAGGACTATATATATAGGGATTTGTATTTCTGTGCCCCTGGTTCCTTAGCCATACTTATTCATCCCCACGCTCTTAACTTTTGCTCACTTTTCCCCATTCCCTTGCCCGAAACCCTCAGAACTAGTCACAAACGATGGATGCCGTCGGGTCAGTGCTTTGACCGTTAACTCTGACGAGTGGGGCCGCGCTGACTGTGTCGCCCGTTGGACCTGATGAGTGGGGTCGTGGCGGACGATGCCGCGGTTAGCCCGTTGGGCCGTGGTTAGAATTGGGCCGCGCGCACGCCGCAACAACAGAAGCCTATTATGCATGTACGATATGTTCAGCTAGCCTGCATGCATGCACGTAGCTAGCCTACCTGCATGCGCCGCCGCCCGCCGCCACGATGCGCTGACCGGACTCTTTTTCAAGCGAGCTGCCAGGACGCTGACCGGGCTCATTTTCACGCGAGCCGCCACAGACGCAGGGACGGTTGCTGCCACTGGTTCGTATCATCTCCCACGCGTGTCTTCTCGATGTAGAGCATTATTTCACACTTTTCGATCCACTCGCATCTATTCAACGTGGCAATTAAAACCTGTTGGCAATTAAAGTGGCATATCGATCGACGCGGCTCGTTTGAACATAGAAAATCCAAAGCGCGGCCGGTGCCACTCTCCTTCCCTTCCCCTTTCCCTATTTAAACCACCACCTCTCCACCTATTCTCAACACATCCATTTGCGCCGCCCCCTTCACCCAAACCCAGAGCACTCTCAAAGCGAGGCGAGAATGCAGTACAACGGCCCGACCTTCGAGCTCCCACCGACCGTGCCGGAGATACGGTATCCGGCCGGCGTCATCATGGAGAGGAAGCTCCGCGTGTGGGCGTTCTCACGTTGGAGGGGTGCAAGGGGGTTTGCCGAGTGGTTCCTCCGTGCGGGCTTCGCCCACCTCCCGGCAGGCTCGCCGGTGATGTTTCGACTGGAGGAAGTGCGTCCAAACTCCAGGACTCCGCCGATAGGGCTCACCGTCACCTTCACCAACAGATTTGATGCGTACTACCTCCTTGGCAAGGTGTTTTGGTGTGGATGCGAATTCATCGCATTAACAACCCACAACATCTTCACAAACTTCGACTGCATCTTCCCCACCCGCGATGGTATGCACAGCCTCCCCTACTACATCGGCCAGGATGGCATGGAGAGGGAGCAGTGAAGATGGTGGTGAAGTCCCGGTCTCGATCGTGAGCTTTATCTTCTATATATTTCTATCTTAATTATGTCGTTGGTTGTACCGTGAACTTTTGATCTCTGTCGGGTTATCCCCTAAGAACTTTGTTATGCTTGCTACCCTTATTTGATAGGGAATCCCTATTTGATATGTCATTGGTTATCAGTGTTTTTGCTTGCTATTTCTATCTTATTTGACGTGAGATAAATCGCTAGATGGATATGGTGCCGTACACGAGCCCTTCTGCTAAATCAATCAATGATTGAGTATTCCTCAATGAAAACCAGCAAGTTTTCGCCCATTTAGAGTAGGGTCAGGTTTTCGCCCATTTAGAGTAGGGTCAAGTTTTCGAACACGTGGATAATGGAGTAGTTGAAGTGTCAAAAAGGAAACTAAAGCTAGAAAAATGAGCCATGTTGATGTTGAAAAGGAGAAGAAGAAAAGCTAATTTTTTTGAATTGTTGGTGGCCCTATTCCGTATATTGTATGAACAAAAACAAGCTAATTTTTGAATAGTTTGTGGACTATGCTATGGTTTAGGGTACCCTATGTTTTATGTAAGAAGTATGCTATGGTTGCTACTTTTTATGTTATGGATGTATGCTTGCTATGTGAGATATCAGTCGACGGATATGGTGACGTAGCCGAGCCGTAGACAAGCTCTCTAGATGGATATGATGCCATAGCCGAGCCTAGACATGCTCCCTAGATTGATATGCTGGCTAATGGTGCCACCAAACTTTATTTTAGACGTGGTTTCAGATGGATATCATGATCTACATAATTAAGTCTGACATATTCTTAATAAAAAACAAAAACAAAAAATCATGTATACAATATTTTTCTTGCAACAAAAACTTGTTTATAAGTGTTGTGCCGTAGGCAATATACAGAAGGAAATTGCCATGATATGTACAAATAAATTTGACATGTGCAAGTCTAACAATAAATCGATTTACCATCATGCACTATTTTTGTTCGGCATGGCAATAAATGGATTTACCATGGTAGTAATCAAGGGAAAAAACAGAGCCAGCGCGTGGGCCTTCGACACTCAACGCAATGAGACGGCCCAACCAGAGGTTAGTTTCAATTTGGGCCCTAGAACTACGTTTTTTTTCTTCTGCGGTCAATGTTGTCTGACGAAACTGAAGAAACTGAAAGTGTACAAAACTGACAAAACTGACAGGTACCCGAAACTGACATGATCCACAAATTAAGCAACACAGATCATAGATCACATGATCCACAAATTAAGCAACACAGAGCATAAAGCACATGATCCACAAATTTAAGCAAATCGTAGAGCACATGATCCACAAATTTAACCAAATCCTACAGCACATGACACCACACTAATAACATCTCTAACGAGTGATGACCAGCAAGTAAGCAAATCCTAGAGCAACTACACAAAAATAAAAGGGATAAAATCCTAAAGCTATCAGACTCGCCTGCTTGTTCAATTGAATCATCTGCTTCAAGTTCTTGTTCATCTTCTTTATTTCCCCCTTCAGATCTGCATCCCCAACTGTCAGAGCAGCACTTTCAGAGACCAAATTTGTTGTTGCTGACGGCAGATTGAGCTCCCGAGTTGGGGCCCCATTGAATTGAATCCGCTTAACGTAGTCATCCAGCCATTCAAAATGTGTGCATTTCTTCACGATCTGAAAGGAAAACATGAACCCTAAATCCCAGATGGAAAAAGAATTAAAAGCAAGTAGAAAAAGAAATCAGAGAAAAATCATGAGATCTAACCTGCCCCTGTGGCTTGCTCTCGCATTTCACGAACTCGCGCCCATAGTTGCCATTCTTGACCTCCTTCGAAGTCAACCGTATCAGTGGCGCGCTTCATGGGCGGTCAGGACATCGCTCCATGGGAAGTGGACCATACTGGGTCCACGAGGGGCGGGAGGCTGAAGTGGAGCTCGACATATCACCCAAAGTCGCCGGAGAAGAAGAAGCAGAGGAGTGGCTCCTCTCGTCGCTGGAGAAGAAGAAGCAGAGGAGGAGTGGCTCCTCTCGTCGCTGCAGAATAAGCACCAAAATAAAGGGGAGGCACAACCAACAAGTCTCGCGGATCGCCTCTCGCGGATCGCCCCACGATCCGACGATGCGGAGCCGTCCATGTGATCCAACGGCGCGGAGCCTGCTCGCAGCCTGCCCTCAGAATTACTTCTAGAAAACCACATCTGAGGGTTGTCGCTTGGCGCTAGGGTATGATCGGACGACTGGCGTTCGGAGCTAGGGTTAGGCGAAACCCCGTGGGGTTTAGAGGGGTTTTGAGTTGGTCAACGGGGTTTCAAAGGCTTTGACTGAGCATAAATAATTTAAAAAAAAATCAAAAATAGTATGAAATCTTTGCCGTTCGTCGTTTTATAGGACACACTAACGAGGAAAAATACTAAACTTGGTATACGTACATTTAGGGAAAAAAGCCTAGCTAGCACGATCGAGGTAAAATGAGCACCATTAATTAAAAAAGTGAAGGTTGGTGCTCGAAAACAAAAGACCACACCTAAAGATTAATGTAGCGACCAGACCCGAATGGATCAAGTCTCTGTGCTCAGTGTCATCCCTGGATCAGTAATGCTGACACCACACAGTACTTCGAAGGATTTATAGCAGAGTAGCAGTCACACACTTATTACATCGTTGTCCACAAGGGAACTGAATACAATAATATGGCTTAAGGCCATCTAATAATAACAGCGGAAGGCTTGGAAGATAAGCGAGTCCATCAACTCCAACGGCATCACTGAGTATAGAACCACGACCTAACACCTTACTCGTCGTCTGAAGAGTCTGCAACGTGAAAAGTTGCAGCCCGAAAACGGGTCAGCACATGGAATATGCTGGCAATGTAACACATAAAGAGCAATGAATGAATAAGCCTATACTACATGCATATTTGGCTGGTGGTAAGGCTCTACGGTTACATTTGCATAAAGCTGAT